>OY978530.1:17617732-18100232 GCA_963854835.1 Megamerina dolium | reverse complement strand
ATTCGTTCACTCTTAACACAATGAATTTATTCTATCCAATAATAATAATAATAACTAACAATAATCTGATGACGCACAAAGAATGAATTTTAAAATGACTGGCTGACTCTACTGAAGTTATAAAAGATGAAATGTATAAATTTCACAACAAAAAAAGGCATGGCGTCATCCATCTCGTTCTCTCTCTCCATCATGAAACCCATTGAGTGATTTCTGAATGACTTTTAAGGTCAGTACGCGCTATTGGTACATGAGTGATAATGAAGAAAACGGATGAGAGGGAGAGAGAGAGAGATGAACGCAATCTGAATGCCATCGTGCTTGTCATCTACCGCTGTCATTGCGAGGTGCAGTAAAACACTTAACAGACGACAAGACCTGACGCTGGTGTAAACATCCCGCCGCCCTTGCAATATTATTGCAAAAAAGACGAGTGTCCACACCATGTGTCAGACCTTACGCCCATTCTTAACAATTGTTGTCTTATGCTAGTAATATGACTAAAAATTATGGATATATATTTTGCATATGATGATGATGGTGTTGACACGGTGACGTGTGAGGCATGCGCCATGTCGTCACACAGTTATACGCGTAAATTCCCGGCTGTACGCATACTGTGATGGTAGTGCCGGCTGATATACAGCACATCGGTTGGCCAACTCGATGCTGGATGATGGCTGGTGAATGATGCTTGATGAATTCCTTGCTGGTTCAATGATGGGTGGTGGTCCTCATTCTGCTGCGTCGTGATGAACATTACGGTATCGTGAGACGAGTGCCGGCGTCTGATACGAAGTCAATTCTGGAGGCCGATGAACGTAGAGCGCCTCCAACACTGACAGATGCTTGGCCCGTCGCCGAAACTTCCACAGATGTACTGGTCGTAGTCGCTTTCTTTTCCGCTTGATGGACACCTGGAAAATACATTTTGGGTTATTGATCCAGGACAACAACTCCAACATGGTAGATGACAGATTCGGTGCTGCGCGGGTTGTGGCTGCACTAAATCGTCGTGGAAGTTGTGGTATGGGTGTGGCAACGATGTTGGGTTGTGTATCGGTGGCACTGGTAGGGCCCGTTATACGAGGATTTGATGATGTTGATGCCAGCGGGGTGCTGGACAACTGGAATGGAGTTGATGCCAGCGGGGTGCTGGACAACTGGAATGGAGTTGATGCCAGCGGGGTGCTGGACAACTGGAATGGGGTTGATGCCAGCGGGGTGCTGGACAACTGGATTGGGGATTCAGGCCTTTGATAAATGATAGGCTCTGAATCAGGCCGAGGTTGGTGTAGGGCTGTGCCACTGAACTTGGGGTTGATATCAGTGTCACAGATGGGGGCCGCTAAGGCAGGATCCAGTTAGGCAGACATCCACAGAGTCGTGGACACCTGGTATGGAAATTCAGGTCTTTGCGACATGGCAGGCGCAGTTTGAGGTTGTATGTGGTCCTCTGGGCGACGCATGATGACGCCTCGGGCACGGCGTACACGTAAATCGACTAGAACAGTGATTACAGAAGGGCGATGTCGCTAGACTATTGACACACAACTTGTGCTTTTTCGCAAGTATATGTGTATTTTGTCTTGACCTATGTGTACGGGTTGCGCATTGATTGCCTAATGAATTCCATTGGGCACCGTGAACTGAGTGGGGTGTTGTTGGGCCGAACTTGATCCGACGGAGCAGGCTGAAAACAGACTTGTTTGACGGTCTGCGCCTAAATATCTTTGGAGTCAACTCTCAACCCTCCGATTGTGGGTTGAGAGTTGGTTCCACGAAGTAGGCTGAAGACAGACTCGTCCAAGAGTTTGCGCCTTTGACTTCGTCAAGTCTAAGCATCTCTGTTTGGAGTGGGTTTGGGTGTTGAGTTGACGCATCGGAACGAGCGGAGGCCCAGAAGGGTCACCGGATTTCTGTAGCTGCTCCAGATGCTCGAAGATCCTGGCAGCGTTTCGCATATAGAATCTATGCGAAATTCAGTATTTTTCCTTAACGGTGAGTGAGTCGTCTGCGCTGGAGCGCTGATGAGTTGTTAAATACAATTTCGTTTAAAGGACCTACATTTAAGTCCTTAAATGTAGCAATAGTAGCAACGAAGAATCCACCTTCTGTTCAATAATTGATCGAAGCTCATCATATCTTCGTTTAATTCGTACAACTGCATATGTTTATCGCGTGTTTAACAAGACGCCTGTCAACAGGAACCTTTCACTCTCAGATGTGCTGCACTTGCCACATATAGAACTGGAGAATTGCTTTTGGAAAAACGTAATAGAAATTCAACGTCTGGAGTTTACCGCAGAAATTCAATGTCTACGAAAGCAACAAATAATAAGATCTTTTATTCAAAAGCTAACACCATTTTTACATAATATGGAACTCAGTCGAAACACATTTTCAATTCTTCGGGTCGGTGGTCGTCTTTCAAAGGGGCCAATTGCATGTGATGCAAAATTTACTGCGTTGTTGCCAAAGAGCCATCGCTTTATGAAACTTTACGTGGAGCATCTTCATAGGAAACATTTCCATTGGTACGGAAAGCAGTTCGAAACTGTATCCATTGCTTCCACTACAAACCGAATTTGATGTGGCAGATTATGGGCGATCTTCCAGCCAGTCGCTTGCGAAGTCACCGTGCCTTTTTAATCAGTGGGGTTGATTTTTGTGGCCCATTTGCTACGCCATATCGTATTCGTGGCAAGCCATCATATAAAACATACCTAGCAATTTTTGTATGATTTGCATCCAAAGCAATTCATGCAGAGTTAGTTTCAGATTTATCAACTAACAACTTTGAACTTTGTCTTAAACGTTTCGCAGGTAAACATGGAATACCGTATATATTGTGACAACGCAACGAATTTCGTTGGAGCCCAGTCCAAAATTAAGAAACTAAATCGTCATCAACTACAGCAACAACGTTGGATTTGACTTCAGTTTTATTCCCCCTCGCGCGCCACAATTTGGTGGTTTATGGGAGGCGGCGGTCCAGTCGATGAAAACAATTCTAATAAAAACCATTTCCAATGCTCATCTTACTTATGAAGAATTGCAGACTGTCGTCGTAGAAGTGGAGGCAATCTTAAATTCCCGTCCACTTACACCACTATCAAACGACCCAAATGACGGCGAAGCGTTGACGCCATCGCATTTGTTGATCGGAACATCATTACTTTCAATGCCATACCATCACCTACACTTCTACCGAACATCATGCTTAACTCAGTGGAAACGAGTAACATATTTAAAACAGAGCTTCTGGGAGCTTTGGTCACGCGACTATATATTATGCTTGCAGCACCGTTCAAAGTGGTTGACTCCAGAACCCAGCATCGAAATCGGACGTATGGTTCTCCTACATGAAGACAACACACTACTGCAACAGTGGCGTCTTGGCAGAGTTATCAATATGATTCCCGGTTCTGATGGTAAGGTGCGAGTGCTCGATATCAAAACAGTAAAAGGAAACATACGATGTGCAGTACACAAGATCGCTCCATTGCCTACTTTGGATTGAAACGAGAACGTTCAATGGTAGGAACATGCTTGGTAATATCGCGCCCACTGTTCATGCACTACTCTAATTCGCTTCATTGCTTTACTTATTTCTCTTATGCTATTATTTCTCTTTAACTTTTAACTCTCTTTTCGAAAAAATATATACTTTTAATATTTATTTTGTGCATATACTAGTATACCTTTATACATAGCGGTACTTAAATTTGCAAATTTCTTTTCTTTGTTACTCTCAACTCAAAATCATCCGATGTTAACAGATCATTTCCGATGAATTTTAGGGTACATAAGCACATAGTGCAAAATATTATACCTAGAAATAAACGGATCAAACAGTACGAATCAAACCAAAACGTTTTCTTGTTCATTAATATGTAATTTTATACATATATATATATATATATATATATATATATATATATATATATATATATATATATATGTATATATCTATATATATATATATATATATATATATATATATATATATATATATATATATATATATATGTATATATCTATATATATATATATATATATATATATATATATATATATTCATTCATATATATATCTATATATATATATATATATATATATATATGTATATATATATATATATACATATATATATATATATATACATATATATATATATATATATATATATATGTTATTAGTATATATTATAAAAACTAATGCTAATGTTATAAAAACGATTCGCTCTGTGACGTCTTGTTATTGTTATATTTAAATGATTGGTTATCATTTCCTAGAAAGTTAGTATTATATCTTGGATGAATATTTTGTCTTGTCTGATTAGAATATTATTTATTTTGATTTTTGTAAGTCCCGGGATGTATATAATATAATAATTATAATTTTGTTATAATAATTTTGATGTTGTGAAACTTGTCTCGTATTGTTTGGATTTGGATAATGTATATCGAAATTTTGTACATTTTTATAAAAATTTGTTTTTCTTTCTTGAATGTTTTTGTTTTTATTATCTCCGTTTCTTATTAAATCCTCTGTTGGAGTAGAGTTAAAAAACGCGTGCTTTGCTTCCATAATGTTTATTGCTAATGACAAAATCAATTATGTGTTGATTTATAAGAAAGTAGATTGAGTACACGCTGCAATAGAAGAGGTGAAGTTGAGTGATTGTATTATCTTTTATAACTAATGGAATAACGGTTGTCAAATCGTATCTTTGGTGTTCTTTTTTATTCACATAATTTCTCTTTCGCCATATTACACCTCTTTTATTACACCATGGAACAAGTGAGAGTGTTAACAGTTTACATTACAAATTAACTAAAAAGAAATAACGTATACAGTAGGATGATATGACGCAACATACTCCCACCATTCAAACCAGTGTGTTTCAATCAGACGTTGGTAATGGAGCCACTTTTTGTACTGCTCGTAGTATTGTACCTCTAGTAGTTTTCAAGTCAAGCACTCGAACCTTACCATCAGCACCTGGAATCGTTTGGATAACTCTTCCGAGCAGCTACTGCTGTGGAAGTAGGTTATCTTCATGCATAATAACCATTCGCCCAACCTCAAGGTCTGGTTCTGTCTTGAACCATTTACTGCGCTGTTGCAGGCTGATAATGTAGGCACATTACCACAGCTCCCAAATATGTTGCCACTCGTAAAGCACGACACATTGTTACATTTAATTTGATTTTCTTGTATTGACAATATTGCAGTTCCAATTAGTATATGCCCAAGAGCAAGAGCCTCATATTCATTTGGTTTGTCAGAAAGTGGTTATAAGAGTCGAGAATTGAGGATCGCCTCTACATCTATAACAACCGTCTGCAATTCTTCATATGTGAGGTTAGCGTTGGAAACAGTTTTTATGAAAACTATCTTCATCGATTTAACCGCCGCTTCCCATAAACCTTCAAAATGGGTTGCGCGAGATGGAATAAAGGTAAATTCAAACCCAATGTTGTTGCTATAGTGCATGATGCCATCAATTGTAGTCTTGCTAAATAGCTGCTGCTCAATGTATCTCAATGTATCTGAATTTACACTGGGCGCCAACAAAATTGGTTGCATTATCACAGTAGACGCGCTGAGGTATTCCATGTCTGCCGATGAAACGTTTTAGGTAGAGTATAAAGTTGTTTGTCGATAAATCGGATACTAATTCAGAGTGTATAGCTTTTGAAGCGAAGCATACAAAAATTGTCATGTATGTTTTATACGGTGGTTTGCCACGTGGGTGCCGTAGCTCAGTGGTTAGTGTGTTCGCCTTCTGATCTGTAGGTCGTGGTTCAATACGCGGCTGATGCATAACAAATTTAATATCGAAAAGATTTTTCTTTCGAACGGTACCCACCTGTCGGCAAGCAATTGGCAATTCTTCCGACAGTAACAACTTGCCATGAAAAAGCTTCTAAAAAAAAAAGAACTCTGTGACAAAGCTCAGAAAAAGTGATGTCACAAGTGTTCTGCCGTTCGGAACCGGCTAAAATAAGTAGGTCCATTCTAATACTGTCCAAAATTTAAGACGCACAACAGTAATGGAAGAGAAGCTAGGCCAATGAGCCCTTTGGGGCTTTAAGTGCCACATATTTTTTTTTTTTACGAGCGAAACGATGATGCACAGGCCTTACAATATCTGTAACCGATCCAGTCTCTTCATATTTCTTCACAATTTTGCCAATTGCTTGCGTAGTTGGAGGATTATGTAAACCATAATCTCCTCTTAAAGCACGATTCGCTCGTACCACCGAAAATATCGCTGTTGTAAGTGAAAGTGTTGCCGAAGACCCGAATGTGTCGATTCCTCGTCGTTCTCAGGAATTAGGACTGTCTTACGGCACATTATGGCGTATTTTGCATTTGGATCTACACCTACATCCATATAAAATCCAGCTCACACAACAACTGAAGCCAGCTGACCATTCACAACGTCGTAGATACGTCGAATAGGTGCTTGAACAACAGGCGGTGGACGGCGATTTTTCGAACAAAATTTTCTTCAGCGACGAAGCACATTTCTCACTCGGTGGGTATGTTAACAAACAAAATTGTCATATTTGGGGTTCTGAGAATCCTCAAGTAATTGAAGAGAGGCCACTACATCCACAAAAAGTCACTGCTTGGTGCGCTCTTTGGTCCGGAGGTGTGATTGGACCTTACTTCTTCGAAAACGACGATGGAACGACTGTCACCGTCAATTCGGAGCGTTATGGTCATATGATAACCGACTTTTTTTTTGCCTGCTATTGAAGAATACGACTTAGAGAATATGTGGTTTCAACAAGACGGTGCCACATGCCACACAACTCGAGCAAATATGGCTTTATTGCAAGAGAAATTTTCTGGCCGCGTAATTTCTCGTCGTGGCGATATCAAGTGGCCACCAAGATCATGCGATTTGACACCGCTTGACTTTTTTTTGTGGGGCTACGCGAAAGACCGTGTTTATGCAGATAAACCTTTAACTCTTGAGCACCTAAAAACCAACATTCGTCACGTTATGGCTGAGATACCGCCCAATATGTGTCAAAAAGTGGTCGAAAATTAACTCAAAAGAATCGATGCTTGCAACAATTCGCGTGGTGGTCATTTAAATGATGTAGTATTTCACACATAATGTCAACGTTCAAACTTTATAATAAAAAAGAAATATCATGATGAAAAATATTTTATATGTGTTTTATTTACATTTACTTTTGAAACCGCAAAATGGATAACCCTTTATATTTACAATTTTTTATTTAAAATGTTATATATTTACAATTAAAAATTATTGAAAAATATTTAGTAAATATTAACATAAAATTTTACTGCAGCTGCTGTTGCCCCAACGAATTTCATTTTTCCTGTTAAATATGTATCAACGGTTTACATCTGGAAAAGGAAATCAGAATTAGTATCTTTGCTATTTAAATAATTTGTTTAAAAAGGCTGTTGTTTTGGATGCAACCAATAATAATGATATAATAGATATAATATAATGAATAATAAAAGCAATTATAATAAGAATCGATAGTAATTTTTTATTTTTATTTTTTTTTTTTGCTGTGAGGAGGTAACAAAATGGCTGACCCACTGACCCGTAACTATCGTCACAATTACAGAGTGTGTCGTTGCAGACACTAAAAAACTTCCCCCTCCATCAAGGACCCTTGAACCTACCCCGGAACCACAGTAGTATTACTTCGGGGTAGGGTCTCACTCTAGTGAGTCTTTATTAGACTTCACTCGTTTTGACCTGCGTCCAGGTCCCGCTTCTTTCTTCTGAATACGCATTCCGTATACGCGAAGTAGCGTTCCAGTTTTCTTCGCTGCACAACAGCTTTTCGACCAGGTTTTCAACTGCCCATGATCCGATTTGCTGCTCCAATACGCTCCTTTCATTACTCCATTTTTCGCAACTGAAGAAGGTATGCTCTACGTCGTCTTCTTCCGCATCATCGTATACGCATCTGGCATGCGCTCTTTTCCCCATTCTATGTAAATATTTACAGAAATAGCCGTGGCCAGATAAAAACTGGGTTAGGTAATAATTAACCTCTCCGTGTCTTCGCCCAATCCATTCACATATGCTTGGTATAATTTTTATGGTCCATCTGCCATACGTGTCGTTCTCCCATTTCTCTTGCCAGATATTAATTGTCTGCTCTCTTATTTGCTTTTCAGCTTGTGGTGTATAGCCTCCAGATTTTTTTAGTAGGTACAACTTTTTTCGCTCTTCTGCTAGCAAGTCAATTGGTGTTACACCCGCTATTGACAGCACCGCACTATACGACACTGTGCGATAGGCACATGTTATTCGTAGGGCCATAGTCCTTTGTACAGCTGATATAATTTTCCATCTGCATCCCGTTTTGAGTATGTCGGCCCATAATTCACATCCAAATAGTAGGATGGAATGGTTTACCGCCATTAAGACTTTACGCTTGCTAGGCAACGGTCCACTGATGTTTATCATCAGTCTGCTTAGTGATGCTGTAACTTTAGCTGCTTTGTTCGTAGCATACTGCAATTGTGCCGTATATGTGAGGTTTGAGTCCAATCTAACTCCTAGATATTTAACCACCTTCTGTGTAGTTATTTGTTCGTCGTTTATGTACATATCGACCTCCAAAGGAATTTGATGCCCCGTTATGAGCTGCAGTTCAGTTTTCTGCATTGCTGATTGAAGTCCGTGCGAATTTAGCCACTCTTGCGTGCGTATCATCACTTGATTGAGTTTTCGTTGTGCTTCTACTGTATTTCTCACAGTTATAGCGGCTGCTATATCATCTGCAAAGCCCACTAGGAATGTATCGTCTGGCATTTCTATGCGTAGTATTTCATCGTAACTTATATTCCAGAGATCTGGTCCGAGTATTGAACCTTGGGCTGCACCAGCCGTTATTTTTTTCATCTTTGGTCCAGCGTTTGTATTGTATGTGAGTACGCGGTCACATAAATAGATGCGTATCATTCTACTCAAGTATCTGCATACTATCTAAGGCTTCTATCATGTCCGACCATTTCACGCTGTTGAACGCGTTTCTAACATCTAAGGTCGCTAGCAAGTCTACTGGTCTAGAATAGTGGTTACCTCTTTTTGTTATCGAGGCTGACTTCACCACTTGTTGAATCGCTCCCACGGCAGACCTCCCTTTTCTAAAGCCATGCTGTCTGTCACTGAGCCCGCCAGCTGCTTGTATTGCAGCTGTGATACGAGGTTTAAGAAGCTTCTCCAATAATTTCCCAGCTGTATCAAGCATACAGAGTGGGCCATATGCACCTGGTGTCTTTGGGTCACCTTTGCCTTTGCTTACCAGAATTAGTTGTTGGTTCTTCCACACCTCTGGAAATATCCCTTCTTTGAGACATGCGTTGTACATATCTAACAGTACCTGCGGCTGGTGGTGTACAAGTTCCTTTAATCATTCTCCTGGGATTTGGCGGGGCCTGGTGCCTTCTTAGTTATAAGCGTACTTGCTGCATATTCTAGTTCTTCTTCGCTGAAAAGCAGAATTTCTCCTGGTTCTCCAACCTGATCCTCCGGCCGTAAGGGATGTTTTGGAAACAAGGTCGAGACTATATTCTCCATTGTTTCTTCATACATATCATTTGTCACAACTTTGCTACCTAGTTTCTTCTTAACGATTTTGTATCCTAGTCCCCAGGGATCGTTGTTTACGTCTTTGCATAGTTCTGCCCACTTTTCATTTTTGCTACGGAAAATAGCAGACTTGAGTTCTGCCTTTGCATTCTTGTATGCTGCACGCTCTATAATAAAGTTCGGGCCAGACGTAGTGGCCCTTGTTAGAATGCGTCTACACTGCAGGCAGATTCGTCTCAGTTTTGCAACTTCTTCATTCCACCAGTATACCGATTTGTGTCGCCTGTATCTCGTTTTCGGCATGGAAACATCACAAGCTTTTTTAATCGAGCTCATTGTTTGAGTAACTATTTCCCTAGCGGTATGGGTTTGGTCAACCATATTTGCACGTCTATTGAACTCCGTCGGCAATACGTCTCTGTTCAATCTATCCACATTCCATTTGCGCGGTAATTTGACGCCATCCACTGGTGCATCTTTTTGGCCTTGAAACTGATAAGAGTAGGAGATGTACTGATGGTCACTGGTCGTGAAATCCTCTAGTACCCTCTAGCAAATAATTTTCCCATCTATTGATTCTGTAGCAAACGGTATGTCTGGTGTGGTGCTCTCACAACCTGACCGTCTAAACATCTTTGCTGTGCCCATGTTTATAGCAATAAGGCTAAGCCTTGAAGCCATGTTCACTATGCCATGTTGGCATACCCCACTCTGGAGCACGGGAGTTAAAGTCACCTGCTACAACGAAAGCTCCTTCGAGTTCTAGAGCCTTGTCTTCGATGTCATTCAGTTTATCCTGGAAGGTCATTATATCATCGCTCGGAGTAAGATAACAGCTCACCAATGTAACACTCTTAATACGTACATAAACGTAACAAGATCCTCTACCGCGGTCAGTGACCTTAATGCTGCTGGTTGTAGGTATCCAAATGGCTGCTGTTAACGCGTCATCTTCAAGCCATGTTCCGCTTTCAATTTTCTTGTATTGCTCACTGATAATCACTATATCAACTTCATGATCTGCGACTATCTGAGGTAAAAGCGCTGTTTTACTTCTATGTAGGTTTGTTTGAAGTATCTTCATCATCTCTTAGCTAGTTTCTTATAAGCAGCACATTTGCTCGTACCTGGTATATGATTCAGCTCCTTAAAATTTTCATGTGCGCAGAGACAGCATTTTGGGGGATTTATGCAATCTCGTATCATGTGTCCGCTTTCTCCGCAATGTATGCGTAACCCCTGGCCTTCCCT
The DNA here is from genome assembly GCA_963854835.1 of Megamerina dolium. Taxonomy (NCBI): domain Eukaryota; kingdom Metazoa; phylum Arthropoda; class Insecta; order Diptera; family Megamerinidae; genus Megamerina; species Megamerina dolium. Next base: position 18,089,371 of record OY978530.1, on the reverse strand, counting down.
ATCTGGCCCATTACAGTCTGCTTGGAGGTGCCCAGACCCGAAACATCTATAACAGCGTTTAATTTCATCCAGCTGTTTCACCCTACATCTGGTCCATCCAATTTTTATGCGCTGTGTTTTAAGGATGATATGTGCTGCTTCTACTGACTGACAAAGTCACAAACGCACGACATTGTTCCCTACTGTTTGCTTTTGTCAACCGGACTCCAACTTCTTCCTCTGGCTTCGCAACGGCTTCTCTAACTGCTGCAGAAACCTCCTCTGAGTCCGTGAACGAATCTAAATCTCGAATCTCAATAGTGGCCCTCGTTTTGAGATCTTTCACCGTCGCGGTGTCTTTCAACGGGTTTTTTATTGCTTCGCAGAACTGTTCTTTCTTCCCACCTTTTGCAAGCTCTAGTAGTATGGATCCATCTCTTGTCTTCTTAACAGAACGCATTGCGATTTCAGCTTCTTCTGGTTTTACCTTCTGACGGAGGTCTCTAAGAATTTCCGCATAACTGGTACCTTCTGCCATAAGAATAAATAGTAATATTAACAATAATAATAGTATTAATAATAACAAATAATACTAATATTAATAATAAAAACTAATAATAATGATAATAATAATAACAGTAATAATAATAATCTGCAAATAAAAAAATTAATAAAGAAATCAATCAAAGCATTTATAAATTATTATTAAGCCAGAAATAAAGACTTATTTTTGTGCCCATAATACTATGTTGAATATGCAAGTTAACGAACGTTGTAATTTTATTATGTTGACACATACAACACAATGTTCCAGACCGTAAATTCGCCAAATATGCTGACACCATATTCCATATACCATATGCTGACACCATATTTCACTAAGAAACACAGGACTTTCACTTTTCTTTTTTTTTTCAATTGCATATTCAACTTAGAAGCACTGTAATAAAATCAAAAAAGATTGTAAAAGATTGTATATTTATTGAAAATATTCTCCTCCTGATTCAATATACTTGTTACATCGATTTAATAGTGATTGAAACGCGTGTTCCAGCTCATTTTTCGGAATTGCCTCCAGTGCCCTCGTCGAAGCCCGTTGTATGGTCTGAATGTCATCAAAAAAGCATCCTTTCAACTTCAATTTCAGTTTTGGGAACAAAACGAAGTCGACCGGTGCCAAATCAAGTGAATACTGCATCCAAATGGTCCTTCACGACTAAACTTACTTCACCCTGTGTTTCTAAAAGGTCTCTTAGTTCTGTTAATGTAGCTTCCAGCTCCTCACCTGTTGCTAGTACTTTGCCGTGCTGCATTTTCGATTTGATGAGCTCGTATTGCTCGTAAGTACTATATTTCTTAATTAAATCCCACACAAAAGTGGTGGCTTCCTGAATTGCAATATCTAAGGAGATACTATCCTCCATCAGATATTATCCTAGAACACAAATCTATTTTTATGTCCTAGAGAACAATGGAATCCTAATACTGCGTAAAACGTTTAACGTAAAATATCTTGTCTTACAAGATACTTCGCAGTATCCTACCGGCTGCGCCAAAATGTTGCGTCCTTCTTTCGGCTCTTCTCAGATAACTTAATTTCTAGGACCTACCTCTTTTATTCTGCTTCTGTCTCCTGCAAACACAATTAATTTTCACGGGTATTAAGTTTTTCTCTTCGCAATATAGTTTTTATTGATTTCCGTTATTTAGTTTCTCTTTCACAATGCGTTTTCAAGTTCACAGGAAATTAAATCCTTTACAGTACAAATTTTGTTTCACAGGATATTAAATCCTTTACAAGTGTACACTCAGTAGCAAACACGCGCTAACTCGCTCTTCGAGTTATCTTAATCCACTAGCATAACTAACTCACTGACCCCCTATTTAAGCCGCCTGCTTAGTTTATGTAGCCTAATGTCTGTGACGTAATTTACAGTTTAAACCTGCCCTTGTATAAAAGAATTTCTGAAGAAGTTGCAATTTCGATTCGATGCAAGGATGCAATTTCTTCAGTAGGCCATGATTACTATTTGTATTCAACACTTGTTGTTGTAAATGTTGTACATGCGCTATGTATTCATGGTTGTTGCTTATTTTGTTTTTCTCTTCTTTCTTTTTGGTTATTTTTCTTTTTTTTTGCTGTGTATACATATTTGCTGAATTATTTCATAATCATACGCTGACCACGCATTTTTATAAATATACTACAACCCATTTTAGCCAATGATAATTACATTATGCATATTGTGTTGATTATCATTAATTAATGGTTACAGTAAATACACCTAATAAAATAACAACGATAATAATAATATTACTATAACATTTGTATATGTTTATTTTATAACATTTGTAGTGAGTCAAAATGCATAAATTAGATGAGCGTTTTGACTCGCAACACTGGTGAAAAATTCGCCTCAAGAGAAGCTTGTGAAAATCGACTGCCCCAATTTTTTGCCAATAGGAACGAGGAAGCCATAAAAAATATTAAAGATGGTTTTGTTAGATTGCGCTGTAACTCATTAAGCGAAGATACGAAAAACAAGCCCAAGTACTTCTATTGAATCCTTCGAAAGCTGTTATATATATATATATATATATATATATATATATATATATATATATATATATATATATATATATATATATATATATATATATATATATATATATATATATATATATATATATATATATATATATATATATATATATTAAATTTAAGAATATAATGCAGTACAAAACTAATCACTAGGAGACCAAATATACGGGTCTTCATTATTTGGCGGTAACAGTTGCCGTTGTGAGATCCGTTCGAGTAAACAATATTGCGTTGGACAACGGGTGCGGTAATTACTTAGCTACTCAATGTCCATTTCTATTTATTTTAATTTCAATTTATTCTTGCAACCCGATTACCCGATTTGTTGGAGTTTATGAGAAAATGCTATTCTAATTTAAAAACTCTTCGTATAATTTTTAGTTGTTTTATCCGTCACTGCAGCGCTTTTTATAGTAAGAATTGTTCAACGGTTTTTATATTTATGTGGAGTTTAGCGAAAGAGTTTAAACGAAAGAGTCAATTGAAATAAGACTGCTGAATATACAACTATACTTTATATGAAAGTCAGATCAATTAACATTGTGCTGTCGCCGCTGGACGGTAAAAGAGAAATAAATTTAAATGGATGGAAACACGTCGGCGGTAAAACCGCTGCCGTTGCAATTATGTATATTCCATATGACTTTGTGAGTTTTAATGTTTACAGTGTTTAACCATTTCTGGGTTGAAGTTCATCAAAATTACAAACTACAAAAGTAAAAGCGCTCTTACAGATATTTAGTGATGTGCAAAATTCAGGGATGGGTGCTGACAAACTATTGAAAGCTTGCCATATTAGCCTTAATTGGTACCTTCAAAAAGACAATTTGAATCAATTTTAATGACGCTTTGCTAATAATAATAGAATGAAATTTTAGTTAAACCTTCCGGCAGTACAGATAATTTTCTTCAAATTGCTGGGAATAAAAAGATGTGTATTGCCCTTAAGGCAGCGATAAAATTACCAAACAGAAGAAAAAATTGCCAAATTACCAAAAACATTTTAGCGGGAAAAATTTATCAATTTTGATAAAAAATTACCAAAACGACAACGCTGAATACAATACGAATGCACAACGATATAAAAGCTATAGAGTGTACATGCGCCTATGCAAACAGCAGTCACACTTGCCTCACAGTAAGACTCATACTGAAAATTTTATTGTTTTCGTGTACACGCTCGCATCTAAAAATGATATGATAGAAACAAAGATTGCGCCCTGTGACGTCTTATCCGAACAGAAGTTTTGCTAAAATCCTTTTTAAAATTTGTATGTTATATACCAGGTGTACAAGCTTAAATCCTTAAATCGTAGATGGCGTTAGTGAGCATATTGAGCTATTATAGATTGTGCATCCTTTTTTTATGAGTTCGACACCTGTTTACATTAATTAGCAAACATTATCAGTGATTTCATACAACAACATACATTTTTCCTCGTATAATCATGTCTAGTTTCGTGCCAGAAAAAGAGCATATGCGGGAAGCTCTACTTTTTGGCTTTAATTTGTAGCAAAACTTTGCTCATCATCAAATTAGGAAACTGACAATAACAGAGCCGAAAGCGAATAAATGGAATAGTTTTTCCTTCTCTTATGCGCATCTTCCCTCTGATAAACTGCCTATCGAAAAGATCGTAGCATTTGCTTTGCTCATTTTAAAAATTTATCAATCTTTCAATCAGATGCACAAATCAGCCATCTTGGATACTTGCAATATGATAAGAAGCAGATTAAACCTAAGCTAAATACTTTTACGTACCTATGTATAGTATACTTTATATTTTATATAGGATTAAGATCCCCAAAATGTAATCTAAATTGACCCTTAATGAATATTTAATAAATGATAGTAATAATAAAAAAAAAATAGTAATAATAATAATAATAATAATAATAGTATTGCTCGCTGCACTGCACGCTTTCATCTTTGCGTTTTTGAGTATGACGTTGGCCATTGTTTCAATCGGTTAAGATGTAGGACTAATTTTTTTCTCTTCGGTGCTACTGTTGTATAATACGTAGATTGTTTGGCTCACCGCAATATACCGTGATGTCCAATGTCTGAATATCTATATATTACATTGCTTCTTCTTAGCATCAGCGTCATTGAAGCGTGATCGTGTCGTTCTTTCCTTATGATAGTTTCTGCTGCTATTTCTTCTATGCTCGTGAAACTGTCGATGTAATCTACTTATCAGGTGCTTATCTTCGCAACGTTTATACTTTAGCATCTATTTTTTGCTATTTTTACATAAAGCAGGGCAGGTACATAGTAGATGTGAGAACGTTTCAAGTACCTGTTCATCTCTGCAGATTCTGCAGAAGTCATGAGCGAGGTTGCCCAAACCTAATCTCACAGCTTGAGGACCTATGAGGGGGTGACCAGTGACCACTCCCACATAAGTCGAGATGTCTATCCTATTAAGATCAGCAAGTTTGCGTGAACTTTTCTTGCTGAGTACGGGCCACAGCAATTTCGCCGTCCTACAGATGGGTGTATCCGTCCATCTTTTCTGGAATACGTTGCTGGTGATAACCTCCAAATTATGCTTACACGTGGCTATGGGATCCCTAACCGAGAATTCTCCTGGATTAGAGACTCTTTTGTACCCTGTCTTGCAAGCTCATCGGTTATGCAGTTTTCTCGTATATCGCTGTGTCCGGGCACAGGAGAATATTATTCTGCCCAGCCATCTCGTTAAGAGATTTACGGCAGTCAAGAATGGTCTTCGATTTCACGAGAAAAGAGTCTAGGGCCTTAATTGCAGCTTGGCTATAGTTCAAGATGCAAATGTCGCGAGACTATGCTCTGTTTGATCCAAGTAAGTGCATTGTGAATCGTTTTAACTTCTGCCTGAAACACACTACAGTGGTCAGGCAGGCGGAAAGAAATATTTAGGTTGAGTGACTAGGAATACACACCTGTTCCCACCCTTCCATCAAGCTTAGAGCCATAAGTAAAGATGGGAGTATAATATGGCATGAATCCTTCTGCCTCCCAGGCGAACCTATCAGGGAAGGAGGTTAGGAATTTCCTTTCAAAGGCGTATGTAGGCTTGATATAATCAAGTGAAGTTTCAATATTAAAATTATCCAATATGCTTGCATGTCCGAAAGACTTTGATGTTCATTGTTGCAAGTCGGTGAGCCGTAAAGCAGAATTGGCCGCCAGCTGCTTACCAAGTAAGTCAAGCGGAGTAAGATGCAGAAGCACTTCTAGTGCTAACGTTGAAGTTGTTCTAAGTGCTCCTGTTATTAAAATACAAGCTGCTAGTAAGTGCAGTCCACCCGGTCAGTACCCCATATAGGAGGACTGGCCTGATAACTGCCTTTTAAATCCAGCAAACAGTTTCGGTTGCATTCCCAACTTTTTCCCTTTTGCTCTTTTAGGCAGTGTTGGCTTTCTCAACCCTATAAATGATGTTTTACTTCCAATTTAGTTTTAGGTCTAGGATCACTCCTAGATAGCGAGTTTCTATCTTTGAATAGCCGTTCTATCCATTTGTTAAGCGTTACCTCCACCCCAAGACGTGCAAGAGCCTCCGTGATTGCCCTGGACTGAACATTGTTAAAGGCACCTTCAATATCCGGGAAATTCTACAAACTCTAAAACTGTCTTTTTTTTCTGATTATTACAATTACATCCAAATAATAGTTCTAGAACATTCTTATAAATCAGGATTTTTTTCTATAAAATTTGTAACTGTTATGTTTTTACAAAGTAGTATAATTTGCAGTTCTGGTGACTTCTATCTGACCAATGAACCACGTGGACGACCTAAGGTGAAGGTGGATAAAGGCGTGCTGAAAACCACAATCGAATCGAATCCGGCCCAAAGTGCACACAATTTATCGTTGATGTTTAAGGTGTTCAAGCAAATAATATTAAGCCATACGGCTCAAGGTGAAAAACGTGGACAAGTGCATTGTTACGTGTGATGAGAAACGGATCCTTTACGACAATAGCAAGCATTTATCGTAGTGGTTTGATTTTAAATAAAGCACCGACACGCCAAACGAAACGAAAGATATACCAGAAGAAGCTGATGGTGACTGTTTAGTGGTCTGGAGGCGCTGTAATCTCCCACAATGTCATGAAACCGAGATTAGTCAACCGAGAAACCCCAATCCTCTTGCGCCATAACGCGCTAACAAACACAGCACGAATCAGTGTGGCAAAACTATAGAAGTTGTATTCAACATATTCACCCGACCTCTCGCCCACCGATTACCACTTCTTTCGGAAGTTGGACAACTTCCTGCTAAGAAAAAGAATAAATTCCGAAGAGACTGTCAAAAGTGTCTTCCTGCAGTTCATCGACTCCTGTGAACCAGACTTCTACAGAAGAGGGATAAATGAGCTAACTCTGAAATGGCAAAAATGTACCGATAGTATGGGCGGATATTTTGGTTAAAGATAAAAAAAAAAAAAGTATATACCGAGAAAAATTGTTTGAATTCCCATTTTCCATCCGAAAAAAAATAATAAATATGTGGCATTTATAAGCCGCGAAAGGCTCTTTGGTCTAGGTTCTCTTCCATTACTGATAAGCGTGTTAAATTTTGGACACTATTAGAAGGGACCTCCTTACTCTAGCCGGTTCCGAAAAGCTTTTTCTGAGCTTTGTCACAGAGTTCTTTTAGAAGCTTTTCCATGGAAAATTGTTACTGCCGGAAGAAAGGCCAATTACTTGCCGACGGGTGGGTTCCATTCGAATCGAAAGAAAAATATTTTCGATATTAAATTTGTTATGCTTCAATGCTTCAAACGGGGATTGAACCCACGACCTACAGATGAGAAGGCCAACATATACCATATATATATATATATATATATATATATATATATATATATATATATATATATATATATATATATATATATATATATATATATATATATATATATATATATATATATATATATATATATATATATATATATATATATATATGGTATATGTTGGCCTGCAGTTATATATATATATATATATATATATATATATATATATATATATATATATATATATGCAGGCCAACATATACCATATATATATATATATATATATATATATATATATATATTAGGGTGGGACAAATTTTTTCGACCCAAAGGCTCATAGTGATTCTTATTCTATGGGTCATTCTTGCCAAAGAAACCATAGCTCTAAAATGAATTTCGAGCCCCCGGCTTTTTCAAAATAGGTATTTTTTCTAGAAATATTCGAGAATAGAGGCAAAAAAATGCTATTTCCTTTAGCCAAATGTGTATGTGGTGGTTTTTTGGGTCGCGGAATCCATTTTTGACATTAATTTTTATTTTTGAGTGCCGCCAGAGGGCGCTTTCGTACATTTTTTTGGAAAAATATACGATACTGTTGTGGAAATAGACGAATTTTTGACTTTGTATTGAATATATTCAAAATACATACTCGAATTATAAATTGTTAAATCATATTCCATACATTTTGTTCCTTTTTCCAGCTTTTCTAAAAATAAAATCGATAGATTTCAAGCTAAGACCTAAATCACATTTTTACCAGCTTTTGAAGGAAGAAAACCTCAAAATCTAGCTGGAAAATCTTAATATTTATAAATTAATTAATTAATATTTAATTTTAAACATGGATCTATTGCCGTCAACATCACAAGCCGCACCAACATCAATAAGTACCGAAAGTAGTTTGAAACATATGCCTTCTCACGATGTTCCTGCTTTTGGTATGTCTTCTGATTTGACTGGTCTGAATCTGCCAGTATTCAGAAAACATTATATTGGCAATGTTGTTCGACGATGAAAAAAAAATACGCGACTTAGCTCTAAAAAAAATTTTACTTACCGTAACCGTAATGTGGAAGATCCGATGCTACTGAGAGTTTATAAAAAGCCTATCATAAACTTCAATTGCACAGATTTTACGAATATGATTGACATGAATGATAATTCAATCTTATTCGAACCACCATTCACTCGAAATACAACAATATTTAGAAGACATTGATCCACCGCTGCCTGATCCGAAAATTCCAGTACACATACAAGGAACGGAAAGACATGTTCAATTGCTGGCTAGTGTATCCAAAAGAGTTTTAGAACATAATCGAGAAGGAGTTATGGCGGTGACATTAGAAAGTCGTGAAAAATTCGCTAGACTTGACAGCAAGAAAGACTTTCAAAAATAACTCCTTCGCGTTTATTTCCTAAAACTCTTCGTTTTGTTTCTTAATTACTGAATTCAATTAATTTTTTTTATTAATTACATTTTATATGCTTTTATTATTTGTTATGTTGAATTTTAGAAGAAAAAAATAAAGTAAAATATGCTTTGTTTACTCTTTGTCTTAAATTCGATATAGGTCGTGAATGAATAACCCCCCCCCCCCCCCCTTCCCCCATCATTTTTAACGCTAAACACTCTGGGCTATTTAAAGTTTTGGGTTGTCTTATGAGAAAGTCAAATATTCGTCAATTTACACGAAAAATTTCGTAAATTTACCCAAAAAAAAACGATAAAATTAAAAAATGAACGAAAGCGCCCTCTGGTGGTGCTCAAAAATAAAAATAGATCTCAAAAATGGATTCCTCGATCCAAAAACCCCCACATACACATTTGGCTAGAGAAAATAGCATTTTTTTTTACATCTATTCTTGAGTATTTGGGGAAAAAACCTATTTTGAAAAGCCGGGGGCTCGTTTTAGAGCTATGGTTTCTTTGGAAAAGTATCTTCAAATGACCCGTAGAACAAGAATCTCGATGAGCCCCTTAACATTTTTTCGGCCCCCTACAATTTGACCCACCCTAATATATATATATATATATATATATATATATATATATATATATATATATATATATATATATATATATATATATATATATATATATATATATATATATATATATATATATAAAATAAATATGTGGCACTTAAAGCCCCAAAGGGCTCATTGGCCGAGCTTCTCTTCCATTACTGTTGTGCGTCTTAAATTTTGGACAGTATTAGAATGGACCTACTTATTTTAGCCGGTTCCGAATGGCAGAACACTTGTGACATCACTTTTTCTGAGCTTTGTCACAGAGTTATTTTTTGAAGCTTTTTCATGGCACGTTGTTACCGTCGGAAGAATTGCCAATTGCTTGCCGACAGGTGGGTACCGTTCGAAAGAAAAATCTTTTCGATATTAAATTTGTTATGCATCAGCCGGGTTCGCCTACAGATCAGAAGGCGAACACACTAACCACTGAGCTACGGCACCCCAATTAGTTCAATAGTATTTTGTTTTTTATGAAGAAGTACAATATCCGGTCTGTTGGCTCTTATCGATCTGTCTGTTGTAATTGGCCTGTCCCAATATAACTTGGCGTGTTCATTTTTCAGGACTGCAGCTGTCTCATACCTGCAATATGGTTGACTTTCTGCAAGGAGATTAAACTAAAGGGCAAGTTGTTGATGCAGAATCTTGGCTAATTGATTGTGATGCTGTGTGTACTCCGTTACTGCTAACTCACTACAACCACCTAGTATATGTTCTATTGTTTCTGCTGTACTGCTACATCTTCTACATACATCATTGGGAATGTTTTCTTTAATAATATATTTTCTGTAGTTCTTTGTGGCTATGACTTTGTACTGAATCGCTGCTAAGAAGGCCTCAGTTTCGATAAATAGTTCTCCACGTTTCAAATATAAGTTGGAACTTATTTGATCAATATGACCCTGTAGCATAACGTTTGGATAAGTTGTTTTGGTCTGCAGGCCAATATTTTTTGATCAATTTTAAAAACATTTTCTGGAGTCTGGAGTTCTGTGACATTCAAGCACAATGGAGTATAATTGCTGTCTGCTTTACATAAACATTTTATAAGTTCACAGCTTTCTCCTAACTTTTTGAAATATTCGCGCAAGCCAATTATCTGGGAGTAGTTAAGTTAGGGGATATCAAGCATAGCTCTTCCACCATTTCTCCACGGTAAGAAGGTACATGGGATCGTCGAGCTTCTGGGATGGTGTCCCTGAAATCTTGTGACATTACTCCTGATACCAATTTCAATTTGAGCCAAATCGGTATTGGGATTGCCCATGTATTTATTGCTTTACGTTTATTCCCTGCATTCAATGAGGATTTTCGAATTTTTCTCACACGTTGATCGAAGCTTTTCTTCAGTAATTCCTTTATCTTTGTTTCTTGTATTCCTGTTAGTTGCAGGAAACCTAGATATTTATAGACTTTACCATTCTGTAAACTTTTAATTACACTGGTATCGTCCACAACAAATTCGTCTTCTATTCCTCTGACCTGTCCTTTGATTAAGTGGACAATTTTTCATTTGCTTATTCCAAACTCCATTTCAATCTCGTCACTAAAAATTTCCGAACGGCAGAACACTTGTGACATCACTTTTTCTGAGCTTTGTCACAGAGTTCTTTTAGAAGTTTTTTCATGGCAAGTTGTTACTGTCGGAAGAATTGCCAATTGCTTGCCGACAGGTGGATACCGTTCGAAAGAAAATTAAATTTGTTATGCATCAGCCGGGGATTGAACCACGACCTACAGATCAGAAGGTGAACACACTAACCACTGAGCTACTGCACCATATTCATACTAGCTGTCCATTTAATACGTTGCCATGCAGAAACATCCGCAGTGGTTGCCGATAAAGTCACCAGCACTTGTTCAAGATGGTGAGTGTAGCTGTAGTGCTCTACACTACTACTTGGTCTATTGTTATATTGATCATCAACTTGGTCGAGCTGCCATGTCCCGCGCCGTTCTCTACCGTTACGGCGCTCGTCCGAAGCTGGGTTTCTATTATCAGGAATCCATCTTTCACACCAATAGGAGATTAACCTGTGATGGTGGTTAACTAGGGATACCGCTGGATTGTCACACCCGTCATCCTCATGAGAGGAATGCCCTTGCGGTATTATTATTATTATTATTATTATTATTATTATTATTATTATTAAGTTACAAAGCTGTACATAAAGAACACATTCTTATACAGTACATTTCATTTAAAAACCATTCCAATAAAAGTCTTACATACTAATGAAATTTAACAAATATTGCACTAAGAAACTTAACCAAAAGTAAAAGTAAGAAAAAAACTAACAAGAAAAAAAACAAATTAAGGAAAGATGAACAAAAGATAAAGAGGTAGAAGTCAGAGAGTGAGAAGACATAATTTAAGGAAGTTAAAGGGATTCAATGTAGTGCAGGATGAGATTGCTTCTGGAACCACCAATATGAACAATTCGCTTGAGCCAGGATAGAAGCGACTTCCATAGTCTATGAGCGTTGACGAAGAAGAAACGACTAGAATTCAAATGATCAAACCTATAGATACCAAGGTGTTTTGCTAGAGATAAGTGGACGAAAGTCAGCCAATCCAACTCCTAGAATAGAGGTAGATTTGTCAGAAATATGATCATAGAAACGAAGACCAAAAGCACATCGAATCGCACTGTTAAATGCTAGTGTAAGTTTACCAGGTGTACAAGCTTAAATCCGCTGTTTGCTCGTAGATGGCTTTAGTGAGCATATTGAGCTATTATCGACTATGCATTCTTTTTCTATAGTTCCACACCTGTTTACATCAATTAGTAAACATCCTCAGTGATTTCATACAACAACATACATTTTTCCTCGAATAATCATATCTAGTTTCGTGCCAGAAAAAGAGCATATGTGGGAAGCTCTACTTTTTTGCTTCAATTTGAAGAAATCTGCTGCTGAGTCGCATCGAATGCCTGTGGAGGCCTATGGTGACAGTGCGCTATCGGAAACCACTTGCAGAGACTGGCTTCGTCGGCTCATAGAAGGCCATTTTGACTTGAGTGAAAATAGACCCAGAAAAGTTGAGGACCATGATTTGCAGGCTCTTTTGGATGAGGACGACACCCAATCGCAAAAAATGCTTGCCGAACGGTTAGGTGTTACTTAACAAGCCATTTCCATACGTTTACGAGCCATGGAAAGGTTCAAAATTTTGGAAAATGGCTACCCCATGAATTGAACGATAGGCAGATGGAGCGACGCCAAAACACATGCGAAATCTTGCTTGCTAGACAAAAAAGAAAGTCGTTCCTGCATCTTGTGGTGACTTTCGATGAAAAGTGGGTATACTTTGAGAATCCTAAACAAAAAAATCGTGGGTCGATCCCGGCCAACCAGCAACTTCTTCTCCAAGACCAAATCGCTTTGGACGCAAGACGATGCTGTGCGTTTGGTGGGATCAGCAGGGTGTCATCTACTACCAGCTGTTGAAACCTGGTGAAACTGTCAATGCTCACCGCTACCACCAACAACTAGTGAAATTGCGCCATGCTTTGGGTGAAAAAAGGCCTGGTTATGAACAAAGAAATGCGAAGCTGATTTTTCTTCACGTCAACGCACTTGGACACACTCAATTGGGAGGTGCTACCTCATCCCGCTTATTCACCAAACGTGGCCCCTTCTGACTATAAATTGTTTTCTTCGATGGGTCACGCGCTCGCCAAACAGCACTTCGTATTCGTATGAAGACGTCGGAAAATGACTTGACGAGTGGTTTGCCTCGAAAAATGAGGAATTCTTTTGGCATTGTATTCACAAATTGCCTAAGAAATGGAAAAATGGGAAAAATGTATAGCTAGTGAGGGAAAATACTATGAATAAATTAATTTTTGGCTTTCTATGAAAAAACTATGTTTATTTTTTTACTGAAAAACACCGATTAAGCTTGTACACCTGGTATGTTGAAATGTAGAATCCAATTTACTATAAATAACATAATATAATATAAGTATGTAATGTGTGGAACTACTAACTGCTTTACTAAGTTAACTCTAACTAAATATGGAGTGTATTCAGCTGAAAAGCGAAGGGTACGTAAAGTACAATATATTTTATATAGGACTACATTAACGGGTTCGAGTCAATCGAAGAGCATAAGCTCACGACAGTATCGACAAGTTCAAGTTTCGAAGTCCCAATTAAGATTGGTTGAATAACTAGAGAGCATATATTCTTTCTTGATATAGGCAATATCTTGGATTTTAAAGGATTAATTTTCAACGTGTTTTTGTCCGCCCACGAGTTAATGGACTGGAGGTCAGCATTAAGTTTTATGATCATATCATCAACCTCAGTAGGGATTGCGGAAATATATCGCTGAATATTGTCAGTGTAGACATGAATCGTAGAATGCTTACAAAGATGTAGAATAGAATCAGTAAATAAAGGAAAAGCCATAGTCCCAAAATTGACCTCTGCGGTACATCAGAAGGAGCAAAGAGATGGATGAAAAGTTATCCCCAACTCTTACTTGTTGTTGCCTATTACTGAGGTAATTAGCAGTTTAATCGACAGCGCCCTTACTAAAGTTAAAGTAGTAATATGAGATAGAGCAAGCTATGACATACTGAGTCAAAAGCCTTTGAAAAATTAAAGAGACTAAGTAAGGTTAACTTATCCTGATCATAAAGAACACGTATGTTGTAAATAACTTTCAACATTACAGTGGTGAGGCTGTGACCGGCACGAAATCCAGATTGAGGGCATGACATAAGCCCTTTGCTATGTATGTAGGCAGACAGTTTTTTCGGCAATTATATGCTCACAAACTTTTCCCAAGGCAGGCAAAATACTAATAGGTCTAAAGTCCTCGGGTTCACGAGGAGTACAAATCTTAGCAAAAGGGATAATGTTACCAATTTTCCATGAGGTTGGAAATTGGGAGATGGTATAGCAATGATTTATAATATGGGTTAATGATGGAAGAATATATGGAAGAATTAACTTAATAAACCTGATGGGAATATCATCAATTCCAACAATGTTTGAAGTAATCCTCATCACGCACCTAGCCACATCATCCTCGCCAACAGAACCAAAACGAAATGCTACATCGTCATTCATGATAGAATGCTCAAAAGATTCATTTGAAAAGGTACTGTTCTGATGACAAGAGGTGCTAGAGGATATAAACACACGGCGTGGATTATAAACACACGATATGAGAAGCCTGGTATAATTTTCAAATATTTAAACATTAATAAACTCAATCATTGAACAATTGCTTTGACTTACGAACATGGCATCAGGATCACATTTACAATAGACCGTAACACAACCTCTCTTCGAGCACTTATCATTCCTAAAAAACTTGTATCCGTTAATGGAATAAAGCTGATCTGAAAAACTAGATCTGAACCACGTCTCAGATACACACACAATATCGACAGGGGAGTTTCCAAACATGTACTTTATATAGTCCAATTTGGGACTATTTAAGCTTCGAGCATTAAAATGAATAACAATTATACCATTACATTGCTTACAGTGTATGCGAACCAGAGTTCTTGTGTTCTCGTCAACACCACCAAACATTCCAGAGCTATTGTTACGAATTGCAAGATCGGGAAGCTGATTCAGAAATAAACCAACACTGCACCATAACATTAAAATAAGAAGAAGAAAAATAAAGAAATAGAAGGACAGAAGATGGAATAAGAGAGATAAAGAAAAGCAAAGTGATAGATATGAAGAACAAGCTTGAAATAGAAAATATGTAATACAACTTAAAATAAAAATAAAAATTAAAGTTTCAAACATGATGTATAAGAATAATAATAAAAGTGATTTAAACAATGATTCAAATAAAGATAACAAAGATCCCAACAACCAATTAGCCTATGACTGACTCGTATTACCAGCAATGCTATCTATCCTAATTGTATGATTTATAGCCACATCATATTTCACTTTTACATATACGAGTATGTATATTGCCGCGCAAAGAGAAAACATCAGCGAATCGATTATCCCTTCTATCTTTATTGGCATACTTTAATAAATCACTCTCTTTGTTAAGCTTTCATGCAGGCAAGTTAAGAGTACACTAAGTGTTTCTTTTGTTGGTTATCTTAAATTGGCGAATATTACGAAGCAGTTGCTTTGATGAGATACTGAAGTAAAGTTTAGAGCCAAAAAAGCGTGTTTTAGATTGTCTAATTACCAAATTAGCATTGCTGCGAGCATCCCATCTATCCGATTTCTTTTCCACTTGGAATATAGTTTGTTTTTTACTTTGATACAGGATAATACATGATTGTTAGGACAAGGCAGGATTTATTAGAAACTTAAAAAATTTTAACAGGAACTAACCTGTCAGAAAAACTGGAAATAAGGTCCGAAAAGAAAGTACGCTTCTTATCAATTGTATCAGGCATCCCACAATCATTCGAACAATAATTCCACCACAAATAGTAAGAACAGTTTCAACATGGAATATAGAAAATCAAAAAGCAGCAACGACGCACCCAATCCAACAGAGTTTAGTAACGAAAGCAGCTCAACAATAACAGAAGATCAACAACTTACTTACTTACTTATGTGGCCATAACAACCGAATATCGATTTAGGCCGAAAATAACATGCTTCGCCAGCCATCTCTGTTCTTCGCTAGCTGGCGCCAGTTAGAAATTCCAAGCGCCGTCAGGTTCTCCAGTACTTGGTCTTTCCACCGGAGGTTTGGTCTTCCTCTTCTGCGTCGTCCTCCAGCGGGTTCCGAATATAACACCTTCTTAGCTGGAGCGTGTTCTTCCATTCGCTCGACATGACCTAGCCAGCGCAGCCGCTGGATTTTGATGCGCTTTACTATGTCAATATCGGCATATAGCTCGTACAGCTCATGGTTGTACCTTATTCGGTACTCGCCACCAACGCAAATAGGTCCAAAGATCCTGCGTAGGACCTTTCTCTCGAAAACTCCAAGCATTCGCTCATCCGAGATGGAAATTGTCCAGGCTTCAGCGCCATATGTTAGGACAGGCATGATGAGAGACTTGTAGAGTGTAGTTTTCGTTCTTCGAGAGAGTGCTCGACTTCTCAATTGCTTACTCAGCCCAAAGTAACACCTGTTAGCAAGAGTTATCCTACGCATGATCTCCAAGCTGACGTCATTACTGCTGTTAATGCTGGTTCCAAGATAGACAAAGTCCCTTACTACTTCAAAAGCGTAGTTGTCAACAGTGACGTGCTGTCCAAGACGCCGGGACTCTTTGTTTGTTGACACTAGATACTTCGTCTTGCCCTCGTTCACCGTGAGACCCATCCGACGCGACTCTCTTTCCAACTCTGAGAATGCTGCACTGACTGCTCGCGTGTTCATGCCGATTATGTCAATATCGTCGGCATACGCCAACAGCATGACACTTTTGTTGAAGATAGTGCCATTATGTCGTAGATCAGCAGCTCGTATTATTTTCTCCATAATAAGATTGAAGAAGTCGCACGATAACGAATCACCTTGTCTGAAACCCCGTTCGGTATTAAACGGTGCGGAGAGGTCCTTCCCAATTTTCACTGCACAACGAGAGTTATGCAGTGTCATTCTACAAAGTCGAATGAGCTTTGCAGGAATACCGAACTCAGACATTGTTGCGTAGAGGTAATCCCTTACCGGACTGTCGAAAGCGGCTTTATAATCAACAAATAGGTGGTGTGTGTCGATCTGTTTTTCTTGGGTCTTCTCCAGGATTTGGCGCAGTGTGAAAATCTGGTCGATGGTGGATTTACCAGGTCTGAAGACACACTGATAAGGTCCAATCAGGTTGCTGAGCATAGGCTTCAACCTTTCACACAGTACGCTCGATAGAACCTTGTATGCGATGCTCAGGAGACTTATTCCACGGTAGTTGGCGCAAATTGTGGGGTCTCCTTTTTAATGTACAGGACAGAGAACACTGAGCCTCCAATCATCAGGCATGCTTTCATCCGACCATATTCTGCTTATGAGCTGGTGCATGCGGGTGAGCAGCTCATCGCCTCCGGTCTTAAACAACTCGGCAGGCAGGCCATCAGCACCTGCAGCTTTGTTGTTCTTCAGCCTTAAAATGGCCGTTTCAACCTCGTCATAGTCGGGTGGTGGAACATCAACACCATCATCCGTAATTGGGGTTATCGGGCAATCTCCTCCACTGGCGGAATTGTTCGTAGCATCGCCATTCAGTAACGTGGAGAAGTGTTCCCTCCATAGGCTCAGTACACTCTGGACATCTGTAACCAGATTCCCATTTCCATCACGACAAGAAGAGGCTCCGGGATTTAAACCTCCATTTAGGCGCTTGATCTTTTCGAAGAATTTTCGAGTCTCATTCTTGTCGGTACACATCTCTATCTCCTCACACTCACGTCTTTCCAACTCCCTCTTCTTGCGCCTGAAAAGACGTCTCTCTGCACTCCTTTTCTCTCTATACCGCTCCTTAACAGCTCGCGTTGCGCCTGCACGCAGGGTTCTTCTGTAGGCGGCGTCTTTCTCTGCGGTAGCGTCGCGACACAACTGATCATACCACTCATTCCTCAGAGGCCGGTAGTAACCGATTACCTCCTCGGCAGCAGTAGTCATGGAGTGGGATATATGTGTCCACCGTGCGCATGTATCATGAAGTTGGGGAGTATTCTGCATAAGCAGGTCCGATAGTCGAGTGGAAAATGCATCTGCTGTCTCTGGTGATCGCAGCTTACTGACGTCGAGCTTTCTCTGTGTGGGACTTCTCTTGTTATTTGCGACACAGAAGCGTGTGCGCACCTTAGCTGCAACAAGGTAGTGATCCGAGTCGATGTTGGCACCACGGATCGATTTCACGTCCATCACACTGGAAGCATGCCTTCCGTCAATCACCACATGATCAATTTGGTTTCTTGTACGTTGATCTGGAGACAGCCATGTCGCTTTGTGGATGTCGAGATGCTGGAATCTGGTACCACCAATTACCATGTTTCGTGCTGCGGCGAAGTCGATCAGCCTCATCCCGTTATCGGAGGTGTTCTGGTGGAGGCTGAATTTTCCGACAGTTGGACCAAAGGTACCTTCCTTGCCCACCCTGGCATTAAA
Source organism: Megamerina dolium (assembly GCA_963854835.1). NCBI lineage: Eukaryota > Metazoa > Arthropoda > Insecta > Diptera > Megamerinidae > Megamerina > Megamerina dolium. The sequence goes on along the minus strand of OY978530.1, from coordinate 18,070,906 downwards.
GTCGCCAAGCACGATTTTTATATCGTGGCGGGGGCAGCGGTCATAAGCTTCTTCGAGGCGCTGAAAGAAGCTCTCCTTGGTCACATTGTCCTTCTCATCCGTCGGAGCGTGGGCACATATAAGGCTGATGTTGAAAAATTTTGCCTTGATGCGGATTGTGGCCAGCCGTTCGTTCACAGGCGTGAACTGTGAGACAAGATGTCGTAGTCTCTTGCTGACCAAAAATCCACATCCTAATTCGTGCCTTTCAGCATGGCAACTGTAGTAGATATCACAGGACGCACTTTTGGAGCAGCCCTGTCCTGTCCATCGCATTTCCTGGAGAGCGGTGATGTCAGCTCTGTATTTTTCGAGGACATCAACCAGCTGGATAGAGGCACCCTCCCTATAAAGGGACCGGACATTCCAGGTGCATATCCGTAAATCATTGTCCTTTTTTCGTTTGCGGGGGTCATCAACAAAAGTGGTAGTCCTTATCCGAGGCATTTTAGTTTTTTTCATTGGGGGGAGAGCAAGCTATATGACTACCCCTCATTAACAAATAAAGATCAACAACACCAGCATAAAATATGGTAGATCGCCAGTAGCAGCTAATTAGATACAAAACTTCATTATGATACAAAATAAGAACATGCAGTAAATATGATTTACTAATAAGAATATGGTATCTAAATAATTTGTAAATTTAACTAATTTGTCAAAAAAAACAATAAATGTATTATTATATTGTTATAATATCATTCTCATAGTAATTATTATATTCTTATGCACATTGTAACGCGTGCCTTTGTTTTCCAGCTGGGGTAGCACTCAGCCAGCCAGGGTAAACAAGAGGGCAGCGACACTAGGGTGTCACTTGTCCGATCATATACGGATGATGCTTTTCTCGATTCTCGTTGGTTCAGCATGATCTTTATCTATTAGACGCATGCTAAACCAAACGAGAATTCTCACGGCAGTGCATTTGCAAAGAAAGTGGAAGACCGTTTCCTTTTCTTCCACTTGGTTACAGCTGTGGCAGAAGTCGTTGTGGGACATCCCTATTTTGGCCTCCTGTTCTCCGAAGAGCCAGAAGCCAGTAATGACTGCCGTCAGTCTAGAGATATCTTTTCGGTTCCTGTTTATCAGTAGTGTTGTTTTTTTAGGATTGTATGTAGGCCATAGTGACCTACTAGTCTTACACTTCGTAAGACTTTTTCACCTACAATCCGCTATTTGTAGATATTTTGTATTGATGGTTCTTTTAGCTACACTCAGCGGTATGAACACCGGTTCTGCAAGAGCTTCTTGCATTGCAGATCCGCTTCTTGCCGGTTCGTCGGCTTTTTTATTTCCCTCTATGTTCTGGTGTCCCGGAACCCAGATCAATGAAACGTTGTGCCCTTCGCTGAGTGTATTGAGACTCCTTCTACTTTGTTCCACTAGGAATGAGGGTTAGACTGCTGAGTTCAAGGCCTGAATTGCAGCTAGGCTGTCCGATATTATAGCTATATTGAGCTTGAATCTACAAGCTTCCCCGATTGCAAACACTTCCGCCTGGAATACGCTAGACAGATTGGGGAGGCGCACAGACTTGTCCATTTTTAATCTCTCGGAATATATTCCTGCCTGTTTAGCGAATCAATGGATGTTATTCTATGAATGGGAGCCCCTCCTATTCTATTTTTAACAAAATTTTCAAACCGCGCAAAGTTAGTTCTATGGGGATTACTGTGTGGCAAGGGTGGGTCTACCTTAAGATCCAAATCGTAGAGTATCCAGCTATGATCCGAGAAGGAGTTTTCGCTAGAAATCCTCCAATTTTTAACCCCTATCACATCGCTATCTGATTACAGAGTGCCATCCAACACTTCTGCCCATCCATCATACTGCTCCGAGCTTGGAAAGGTGAAAGTGGGGTGTCACCTCAGTTGCGTACTACTAAATTTATGTTTATTAAAAAGTTAAACAAAAACTCACCTCGTTCATTCGTCTCGGAGCTGCCTCATAATGCGTGCCTGGCATTGGCGTCGCACCGGAGAAGAAGGGTCCTGTCACCTCTTTCATGCTCTAGTCTGCTAACTTTTTCAGGCGGCGTGCCATGTATACCGGCAACCGTTACATCCTGTGAACTGTACAATGGGGTTAGAAAAATATTTAGGTGTTTTTTTGCTACAATACATGATCTAGAACTACCTTGGATCCGTTTATAGAGCACGTTATAGTTTTTTCCCGGAAACCCTTTGATCTCGGTTCCCCGCACCCAGGGTTCCTGGACAATGGCTATATCTACGTCCTCCTCCACCAGGAAGACGGCAAAGTTGTTCGTAGTAGCCCGAGAGTGCTGCAAGTTAATTTGGACAACATTGATGACCATGGTTAAGCGTCGGTGTTAGTTTCGGTGGCGTCGTCCAGCTGCACCTCTTCTAACAGCTTTACGGCGCCCTCGGCTATATCTTCCTGCTCTTCCTCGGGGTTCGCAGAACGGAATATTTTTAGTTTGGAATGCCGCATGCCGAACCAAAGTTTATTTTCCGCTTTCTCTAGCGGTTCGAGGCTCTCTTCTGTAAGGAGCAGAAGGAACGACGCACTATTCTTTTGCGGAACCTCCGCTTTGATGACTGACCAGTCAGTCAGCGGAATAGCGCGATTATGTACCTGCAGATACTTAATCAGCTGGTTGCCATCTAATTCCATGTTTGGTATCCATATACGCGCCCTGGGCCGGTAAGGTATCTCGCTGGCTGGGATAGTCTTGAGCCTCAAGCCTTCCCTATCGTCTTGGATTTTGGCAACCGCGCCGTTAAGGAATGTTAGGGAGTCCTGATCGCAGCATTTGATGACACTATAACCGCGGACAACCTCTGCTAAATCGAAACGTGGTGGCTCACCCTCCGGGTTTACCATCACGTGATCGACGACGATTCAAGACAGCCGTGCCTCGATTTCGCCCCACTTGTCCAGCACAGGCTGACCGCGGCCAGTGGTCTCATCCACCAACGCGATCTGTAGATGATCACGTGCTACCTCGGTGTAGCTACGTGGTTTAGGAGCAGTTTTTGGAGGACGGACAGCAACACTGCTTCCGTCGGCCATTTTGTTTTTTTTAGGCGCTTCCCCGGATTCGTCGTGAGACGGATTCCGCTTTGTTGCCTCATTTATTCTGGGTTTTTTGGCCAAGTACTTCTTGTAGTCTTGGACCACCTTCCCATACCTAATTTTGTCTGCCTCATCCTTTGGATGAACATTACCAGCGGCCTCGTTCTTGCTTATTCTACCGAGGATGTGCAGAGCCCGCTGGTACTGCTTATACAAGGATGGTTGTTTGGGTTTACGCTTGGGCACCTTGGCTCCAGCGGCTTTTTCTGGTTGATTAATTACTAATGTGCTGTGACCCACAGCCTCACTAGTAACCGTCTCCTGGCTAGAAGCCAAGAGATCTTCCTCCGAGGTGGTACCCAACCTCCTCCGTCCTAGCTGGAGACAGCGACCTTATCAGTGTATAACACTTCGCATCACTCAACCATTTACCCCCCATTCTACAGGGAGTAGATGCAATAGCAAGTGGAGCGCTTTAGACGGGATGGTTCTTACAGCGCCTGTTGTCAACACCGCAGACGTCTTTGAACCTTGTCCATTAGCCGTCTGTGTATCTTCTTATTTAAGGATTCCTACCAGACTAATACTACCAGAATTGGTCTGACAAACGCGCAATATAGCCATGATACAATTGTTGGACTGATCCCCACATCTTTAACCTGTAGCTTTCTTACAGGAATAGAGTGCCGCTGTTGCGTCAAGCACCTTTTCCTCCGTGTTTGGTTTCCAATTAAGTTTTCTATCTAACATTATGCTCAAGTATTTTGCCTGTTCACGCGCTTTAGGCTAGTTTTCCCAAGGCTAGGTAAGGTAAAAATAGGTATTTTATGCTTCCTAGTAAAGAGGACCAGCTCAGTTTTCGTAGGGTTGATGGCCACACCAGAGTTTGAAGCCTATTTGGACAGGATTAATAAGGCATGGTTCATCACTTCAGTCAGTGTATTTAAATATTTTCCCAATGCCACTAGTGTCACGTCATCTGCATAAATCACCGCTGTGCAGCCCGTGGTATGTATGGATATGAGAACTTCATTTATAGTTAAGTTCCTGACATATCCTTGTGGAGTGCCCTTGATCGCAAATGTACTAATAGATGAGGTACCCAATTTTGAGTTTATCATTTTTTTCCTTAACAACAGACTAGTGAATATACTAACAGGTGCAACCAACTAAAGCATAGCAAGAGAGTTTTCGACTGTTTCATGTTATTGAAGGCCCCGTTAATATCTAGAAAGGTGACTAGACTATATTCTTTGCAGTGCAAATATGTTTCGATCCTCTGCACAAGTGAAAGAAGGGCTGTCTCAATAGATTTTTATTTCATTATATGCATGTTGCATATAATGAAGGAAGTTCCGTGAAAGTCACCAATAAGAGTGGACGTGTTTGATAGAGTCAGAAAAGTGATTGTTTTCGGTAAAAAAAAAAATTTTTAATATTTTGCGAAAAGACGCTAAGAAACTCAGTGAGTTATTTCGGTGATTTTTTTTTTAGAAAAAAAAAATATACAAAATAATAATATCGTTTGCAAACATTTTGTTTATAATATGAGTGTTCAGCGCTCTCCTCTCCGGCAACGGCAATCGCCTGTTAATGTGTGTGTAAACCATAATTTGCAATCACTCGCGCAAACCCCCCCGATAAGTGCATTATCAAAAAAAAACAGTTGATACACACTGCACAAGTGAAAGTAACAGTGCAAATCTTTTGCCTGTACATATTCCTCACTCTAACACTACATCAAAATTTGCAACAACAATAAATACAGACAAAAAAAATAATTTGTTCTCTCGTGATATACTATCTCCCTCTATACCGTGGAGTGTACAATGCGCTTCTCCTGCTGTAACACCAACAGCTACAACATCAAAGCAAACAAATAACGGCCTTTCTACTGAAGTGCATGACCCAGTAGTTAAAGCAACTAGTGCGATGACTAATAAAGAACCAGTTGCTGTTCAAACTGGAATTGATCGCTACATTACTGTAGTAAAGCGAAAAAGAAGTCCACAAAATTCAAAACAAATGAATTCAACAATTATTCAAAAGCAGAACACTGCCCCTATTGGTTCGGAAAATAGATACGCTTTGCTTTCAGGTGATGAAAGTGACGAAAATATTATCTCCAAGAAAAATTTCAAACCCCCACCCATTTTCTTAAGAGAACGCAACTGAGATAAGTTGATTTCTAGAATTACAAGTCTTATAGGACCAAAGAATTTCCACGTTGTTCCTATTCGCAAAGGCCAAATTGAGGAAATCTACAGCGAAACTCATTATCGCAAAGTAATTGCGGAATTTGATGCTGTAAAAAAGAATTACTACACATATCAGCTAAAAAGTAGTAAAGGCTTAATCGCAGTACTCAAAGGCGTCGAACCCAACGTTGACATTAACGAAATCAAACTTGCCCTTCAAGAAGAAGGGTTTCAAGCCAAAACAGTGTTCAACATTCTCAACAAGAGCAATATACCTCAACCGTTATATCGTATTGAGCTTCAGCCTGAAACAAAACCCCTAAAAAAAGGTGAAGTACACCCCATGTATAAAATTCGATATTTATTGCATCGCAAAATCACAATCGAAGAACCCCATAAGAGAATTGGACCTCCTCAGTGCAGCAACTGCCAAGAATATGGACATACTAAGACATATTGTACCTTGCCAGCTGTTTGTGTGATTTGTGTAGGTCTTCATAAATCAAACATATGCCCAAAGTCTAAAGGCGATGCTAGCATGAAAAAATGCAGCAATTGTGGAGGTAATCACACCGCAAATTATAGAGGTTGCCCAGTATATACAACCCAAAAGCTAAATTTCTCCGCTAGCAAACAACCTCTAAAACCAGTTGAGCAAACTCAGATAGCCAACTCAAGTAAGAGACAAAATATTGATGCAACACAATTCTTCTCTGCAATCCCAAACAAGAATCAAACCAATTCATACGCTAGCGTGTTAAAACAAAACCCACACCAACAAAGCAATGTAAATAATGAGCAGAAACACTCACTGCCCACCCAACAACCAAGTACCCTTGAACATTTGCTTCAAACATTAATTCAGAATATGAACCAATTCATGAACTCAATGCAAACAATGATGCAAGAAATGATGAAAAATCAATCGATGTTACTCCAAACATTGCTATCCAGACCATGAGTTGTCTCAAGATATGCCACTGGAACGCCAACGGCTTAAGCCAGCACCGTTTGGAGCTAATTCAATTCCTTGAATCCAGTCAAATCGACATAATGATGATATCTGAGACCCATTTCACTGACAAAAATTGCTACCAAATACCATATTACAAACTGTACACCACAAATCATCCGCATGGTAAGGCACGCGGAGGAACTGCCATATTGATTAAAAGCAGAATAAAACATTATGTTCTCGAAGATTTCAGTAGCATCTACTTGCAAGCAACATCTATATGTCTGGAAGAATACATCTCTAAGCTAGTAATATCTGCGATATACTGTCCCCCAAGATACAGTATTACCGAACAGCAATATAAAGAATTTTTCTCAACTCTTGGTAGCAAATTCTTGGTTGCTGGCGATTTCAACGCCAAACACACTCACTGGGGCTCCCGCTTAATAACTCCAAAAGGCAGAAGACTATGTTCAATCATCACTAACCACGGCTACGATGTTATTTCAAATGGTCAACCGACATATTGGCCGACGGACAAGAGGAAAATACCCGATCTCATAGACTTTGGAGTCGCCAAAGGTGTGCAGATGGAAAATATCTCCACAGAGTGTAATTATGATCTATCATTTGACCACTCACCCACGGTAATATCTATAAAATCACCAAGCCCCCAAGGCAATTGCGTTAGAAAGAAAATATACTGGTCAAAATTCAAGAAATATATAAATTCCCATCTTCCTCTGAGTACTGTATTAAGAAATGGACACGATGTAGACTCAGCACTCGAAAAATTCAACCAGCTGCTCTCATTAGCTCTCAGCTCAGCCACCTGCACAAAGGTATGCAAGCAATCAAACTATATCCCATACACACCATTGAATTGCTAGTAAGACAGAAAAGAAGACTCCGAAGACAATGGCAAAAATTCAGATCACCGAATCTGAAAACACAGCTACAGCACTGCACTCGAAAGTTAAAGCAAGCCTTAAAAAATAAAAACAACAAAGAGTTAGAAGAACACATAGCGAAATTAACACCTGGTGAAGCGTCAGACTACTCTTTGTGGAAATCAGCAAAAAACTCAAATCGGCCAATCCTCACTGATTCCCCCATCCATTTGAGTGACGGTAATTGGGCTAGAAGCAACTGTGAGAAGGGTTTGGCTTTTGCAAACCACCTAAAAAGTGTGTTTACACCCAATCCACCCTCTTCACAGTCCTCATTACCAATATTAACTTCTCAACCTTGCTCAATAATGCTCAAAATTAAAAAAAAGGACATATTCAAAGCAATTTATAAAGATTTAAACCCAAAAAAATCACCTAGTCCAGATAAAATTACCGGTAAAATGATAAAAGAGCTACCTCCGGCTTCAGTAATTCATCTGATGCACATTTTCAATGCTATCCTTCGTATTAAACACTATCCCAAATGCTGGAAAACTTCAAAAATTATTATGATAGCAAAACCAGGAAAAGACCCTACAAAAGTTGCATCGTACAGACCTATCAGCCTCCTGCCTCTACTCTCTAAAGTATTCGAAAAGCTACTTGTCATGAATATAACTCCATTTATTAATCTCAACCAACTGATTGCTCAACATCAGTTTGGATTTAGAAAACAGCACGGCACAATAGAACAAGTCCACCGCATTGTAACTCTGATAAGGAACACTTTTGAAGAAAAAAAGTATTGCTCAGCTGTATTTCTTGATATCACTCAAGCTTTCGATAAAGTATGGCACGATGGCCTTATTTACAAACTCAAACTATTACTGCCTGCAAATGTCTCCTCATTGCTTAGTAGCTACCTCACGAAAAGACAATTTCTCGTACATCACAAGGATTACACAACAAATCCATTGGATATTCACGCTGGCGTTCCTCAAGGAAGCGTTTTGGGCCCCTTACTGTATCTCTTATACACTACAGATATGCCCAGCAATAACTATACATTTATATCGACCTTTGCAGATGATACGGCAATATTGTGCACTCGCTCTAACCCCATAGAAGCTACTAAACTCCTGCAGACTCATATCGATTCTCTCGAAATCTGGCTAGCAAAATGGCGTATAAAAGTCAATGAATCAAAGAGCGTTCATGTAACCTTCACGCTAAGGCCAGATACATGTCCCCCACTTAAAATTAATGGCCAATCAGTTCCACAATGTTCCTCAACAAAGTACTTGGGTATTCACCTCGACAGAAGGCTGACCTGGAAAAATCACATAGAGGCAAAGAAAACTCAGATCAAGCTTAAAATTAATCAGTTATGGTGGCTGATACACAAAAGATCAAAGTTGAATCTCGAATACAAAGTGCTATTATATAAAGCAATCCTGAAGCCAATCTGGACTTATGGTATTCAGTTTTGGGGCACCGCATCTCCCTCAAATATCGAAAAATTGCAGCGAATACAATCCAAGTGTCTGCGAATTATTGTAAACGCGCCTTGGTATATGAGGAACGTTAACATCCATCGAGATTTAAATGTACCCACAATTTCTGAGGAAGTTGCAATGTCTTGCAGAAGCTACATTCAAAAATTACACAGTCATCCGAATCCCCTTGCTAGGCAATTGTTGCTGAGCACGGGGCATCGTCGATTAAAAAGAAAATACACACTGAATATGCTGTGAAATTGCTATACCTCGTGACTCAACAAATTGTAATGGAACGTTGGGAATATCACATAATTTTATTTAGTTTGTAAGATTTGATTACTTATTGTTAGTTTCTAAGTAATTTTAGAAAGATCCAATAAAAAGGCTTGTAAAAAAAAAAAAAAAAAAATATGCATGTTGCAATGATGAGATGTTCTTAGCATCTATGCAGTCCATTATGTACAGATTAAGTAGTCTTTCAAGGGTTTCTAATAAGAAGGATGTAATGATTACCTTCGTTAACATGAGTTGCATAGCAAGATTGCAGCAAATCATTTTCGTTGATCTGGTAACATATGTTAATTCGTTTGTTTTTATCGGTGCCGTAATACCAAAAATCGTATGATACTTCTAATGAAATAACAGTTTCCTTATGCTTACCGCAGTGCCCTACTTATACATAACTCACCTCATCATCTTATTTCAATATCATATTCTATCAATAAATTAAGTTTAAGTGTGTCCATCTTTTTGTCCTCTCTGATATTAAGCATCTATATAATGATCATGTTTGAATTTATCTTACATATGAGCAGGTATATATAATAATGGTCATAATGGTAGATAGCCCTAAAGGTAATTGCTACCTTCAATGGCCAATACAAGGAATTGTAGCCATTTATAAAAATATTAGAATTCATTTTTAACATCACTCTAAAAAGAATTCGCCACAAGTAATTGTTTACGACATACTGGAATTACGACGTTTACAGAATTAAAGATAAAAGTTAAAGAAATATACAAAAGTTATCTGACAGAAGCGCAGATACATTTACAATTAGCAACCATTTACCAGAAAAATAAGACAATGCAATGCAAAGAGATGCTATTAGACTTGATTGCTGAACTTCACAGTCTACAGATAAAGGCAATAGGTACAAATGAGACAAAAATCCAAAGAGATATTTTATGTAAAATTAAAGAAAACTACACGTTAACGATATTTAAAAATGGACTTAATGACTCAATGGAAGCTTGCAATATTCGCGGCTCAATCAAACATTGATATCAAGTGTTCGATACTTTCAATATTAATAACAATATACATTCATATTGTTATTAAAATAAACTGGTGCCATTAGTGAAAAAGTCACGGATCTGCAGGTACATATGCTCGAGAACTTAGAGCATGAACTCAATCAACTAAAAATAAACGAACCATCTACATCAGTTATTAAAGAAATGAGTTCAATCAAGCTAAAGCCACTTATATTTGTTGGAACCACGCCATTCAACATCTTCAAACTTCAGTTCGAAACAACAGCTTCAAAGAATCAATGGGACGATAGTGTTGTGAGTCAAAATAATGCTAGTCTAATTTATGCGTTTTGACTCACTACAAATGTTACATTAATATTACTATTATATAACGGAATAGAATAATAGTTATATTATTATGTTATATTATCATGTGTGTATACTTTATGAATATCGCTGTAATCATTAATATAATGATCATCATCATGCTATGCATAAAGTGATTATCATTAGCTAAAACGAGTTATAGTATGCTTAAGAGAATGCGTGGTTAAGGTTATCGTACCTCACTGTATGATTGTGGAATAATTTAGCAACCATACGCAGTAAAAAGAAAAAGAACAAAAAAAAAAAAAATAAGCAACGACCAGAATATTTAACGCATGCACATGGTCCTGGTATTGCAGATTAAATGTGAGTCTATAATACAAAGTTTTGTTGTGTTTGCAAACTTTGAAAGCGTTTTTCTCGAAACCATATTTTTGAATTTTGTGGGCAGGATTAAAAAAAAACTACTTAACCGATTGACTTGAAATTTTGACAGACTCATTAATACAGATAACTGAAGGTACCCACGTAGCGGTTTTTCGAAATTTTACAGCAGTTTTTATATCGAAAAAAAGCATGAAAACGAAAAATTTTTATAAAAACAACTGCCATTTCTTCAATTTTTAAAATTTCGTCAAACTCCTACGTCAGTACCTCAACGATATAAACAGAAATAAGATTTTTTTTACTTTTTGCGTTTTAGATAACTGGTTCGAGCGGAATCTTGCCCACAATTTCGGTATTTCATTTTGAAGGGTTCACTTTGAACGCCCTTAATGAGTACAAGCCTTCGGATTACACTATTGGAAAAATTTACTATTGAAATATAAGTACAAACCTTCAAAATAACGTAAAACTTATTCTTATTTTCGAATTAGTTCTCCTAACGAAAATTCCCGAAAAGCGCTCGAAATACCGCGCTCACACAGGTGGACCCCCTTAAATACAAATAATAATGATGACCTACTAAAAAGAAGTAATAATGATGACCTACTAAGAAGAAGTAATAATGATGACCTACTGAAGAAATTGCAATGTATCGACCTTGGATCGAATCGAAATTGCAATTTCTTCAGAAATTCTTTTATCCAAGGTTAAACTGTAAATTACGTCACAGACATTAGGCTATGCAAACTAAGAAGACGTCTGAAATGAAGTCAGTTAGTGAATCTAGTTAAGTAAGATAACTCGAACAGCGAGTTAGTGTGGATAATAAAATAACAGTTATATTGTGAAGGATTAAACATCCTAATAAAATAACTGTTAGATTGTGAAGGATTAAACATCATAATAAAATAAGAGTTACATTGTGAAGGATTTAACATCCTATAAAGTAAAAGAAAAAAAAAAAAGAAAACCACATGGTGAAAAGAAAATGGATTGACTAAATAAATACACAGTGTTAATATATTGAAAATTAATTGTTTCCTGCAAGAGCTGCAGTTTGTAAGAAGAGAAAAAGGGTAAGTCTTAGGAAATAAGTTATCTAAGGAAAAGGTATGGTGTCAGAGAAGAAGACACAACATTTTGGCGCAGAACTCCACAGAAGGAATCAGGAGTTAGAAGGATTCCTTAAGGAGAGAAATATTTCAGAGGAATTTATAGAAAAGATACTTACGAACTCGCAACCACAAACAACGAAAAAAATGCGTATAGACGAGATAGCGCAGATGATTAGTAGACTAGTTCCAGTACTCACTGGAGCTGAGTCAAGAAATTTGAGAACAGAAGTCTATCAATTTATCTCTGGCTGTGAATTAGCTAGTAGAGGAATAAAACCAGATGAGTTGAAAGATTTCATATCCTGCATAAAGCAACGTTTATACGGAGATGCGTTTAATTTGGTATTGACAAAAAAATTTGCCAATTTGAAAGAATTATATACACTTCTAAGGAACACATACCTAAACATAATCAAGCTAGAACCCATCACTCACCAAATCCTGTTTGCACAGATATTATCACAGGAGAGTATAAGTGCATTCGCCAGAAGATCAGGCGAACTGTAAACCGCTGCAACTCAGTGTGTCAAAGTCTCATATGAAGGAAAAGGAGATCATGCACTACTACATGAGATAGAGACGTCCGCAAGGAAATCTTTTGTAATACGCCTTAGTGAACCAATACTTAGAATCCATGTGCTAAGCAAGAAAGGCACGTTACAGGAACTAGTAGAGGAGGAAGTAAATACGAGTATCCTGCTCGAAAGAGCGTAACAGCACTATCACCTCAACGGGGGAGCCAAGACTCAATACACTATTAAAATCTTATGAAGCTCGCGAGACCCAAACAGGTAACATAGTAGCGTTCCACCACTACAGGAATAATAAGGTGCCACTAAAGGCAGATCAGAACCGAGAGAATAGAGTAAATCCTCACAACAGCCAAAGAAAAGTTCCTACCTGTTCCTTCTGCGACAAGAAGGGACACACCAGGGACGAATGTTTTAAAGGGAAAAATACGCCCTTCTATATTAAATGTAAGCAATATGGGAATGAGTTCAATCTATCTTGTACGTCGTTCACTAACAATACAAAGCCGCAAGGGAAATATACTCCAAAACCAGGGCATAGTAAGGGACACCAGGAAATGTAGGGCCTAATCGGAGTAAGCCCAAAGCTAAATGTTTCTTTTGCAGGAAGCCCGGGCACAGGATTGCCAACTGTTACAAACGCAAAGAGTTGGAAAAGACTCAGGGAAACTACGGGAGGCCCAGGTACGGCCAATAAACCGGGATCCCCAAAATGTTGCTAAAAATAGGACAGCTGAAATGGAAGGTGTCAGTCATGCGTCTTTAGAGTTCGTTGACACACCCTCCACGTCAAATACTAGGATGGTGGAAGTTGGTAGTCAGGCGTCCAGAGGTATTGTTGACTCAGCTTTCCCATCCACTGATAGCAAACATGGCTATTGTTTTGGAGTCTCTGCTGTAGACAATGTGTTCATTGAGTTTCCGTGTGAGGAAGCAAAAAAAAATTTTTTTTTTTGTTAAATAAGCTTTTTTTATTGAATCTTTCTATAATACTTAGAAACTATCAATAAGTAATCAAATCTTACAAACTAACTAAAATTATGTGATATTCCCAACGTTCCATCACAATTTGTTGAGTCGCGAGGTATAGCAATTTCACAGCATATTCAGTGTGTATTTTCTTTTTAATCGACGATGCCCCATGCTCAGCAACAAGTGCGTAGCAAGGGGATTCGGATGATTGTGTAATTTTTGAATGTAGCTTCTGCAGGACATTGCAATTTCCTCAGAAATTGTGGGTACATTTAAATCTCGATGGATGTTAGCGTTCCTCATATACCAAGGCGCGTTTACAATAATTCGGAGACACTTGGATTGTATTCGCTGCAATTTTCGATATTTGACGGAGATGCGGTGCCCCAAAACTGAATACCATAAGTCCAAATTGGCTTCAGGATTGCTTTATATAATAGCACTTTGTATTCGAGATTCAACTTTGATCTTTTGTGTATCAGCCACCATAACTGATTAATTTTAAGCTTGATCTGAGTTTTCTTTGCCTCTATGTGATTTTTCCATGTCAGCCTTCTGTCGTGGTGAATACCCAAGTACTTTGTTGAGGAACATTGTGGAACTGATTGGCCATTAATTTTAAGTGGGGGACATGTATCTAGCCTTAGCGTGAAGGTTACATGTACGCTCTTTGATTCATTGACTTTTATACGCCATTTTGCTAGCCAGATTTCGAGAGAATCGACATGAGTCTGCAGGAGTTTAGTAGCTTCTATTGGGTTAGAGCGAGAGCAGAATATTCCACAAAGGTCGATATGAATGTATAGTTATTGTTGGGCATATCTGAAGTGTATAAGAGATACAGTTAGGGACCCAAAACGCTTCCTTGAGGAACGCCAGCGTGAATATCCAATGGATTTGTTGTGTAATCCTTGTGATGTACGAGAAATTGTCTTTTCGTGAGGTAGCTACTAAGCAATGAGGAGACATTTGCAGGCAGTAATAGTTTGAGTTTGTAAATAAGGCCATCGTGCCATACTTTATCGAAAGCTTGAGTGATATCAAGAAAGACAGCTGAGCAATACTTTTTTTCTTCAAAAGTGTTCCTTATCAGAGTTACAATGCGGTGGACTTGTTCTATTGTGCCGTGCTGTTTTCTAAATCCAAACTGATGTTGAGGAATCAGTTGGTTGAGATTAATAAATGGAGTTATATTCATGACAAGTAGCTTTTCGAATACTTTAGAGAGTAGAGGCAGGAGGCTGATAGGTCTGTACGATGCAACTTTTGTAGGGTCTTTTCCTGGTTTTGCTATCATAATAATTTTTGAAATTTTCCAGCATTTGGGATAGTGTTTAATACGAAGGATAGCATTGAAAATGTGCATGAGATGAATTACTGAAGCTGGAGGTAGCTCTTTTATCATTTTACCGGTCATTTTATCTGGACCAGGTGATTTTTTTGGGTTTAAATCTATATAAATTGCTTTGAATATGTCCTTTTTTTTATTTTTGAGCGTTATTGAGCAAGGTTGAGAAGTTAATTTTGGTAATGAGGACTGTGAAGAGGGTGGATTGGGTGTAAACACACTTTTTAGGTGGTTTGCAAAAGCCAAACCCTTCTCACAGTTGCTTCTAGCCCAATTACTGTCACTCAAACGGATGGGGAAATCAGTGAGAATAGGTCGATTTGAGTTTTTTGCTGATTTTCACAAAGAGTAGTCTGACGCTTCACCAGGTGTTAATTTCGCTATGTGCTCATCTAACACTTTGTTGTTTTTATTTTTTAAGGCTTGCTTTAACTTTCGATTGCAGTGTTGTAGTTGTGTTTTCAGATGCCTTCGGAGTCTTCTTTTCTGTCTTACTAGCAATTCAATGTCGGCTGGTATGTATTGGCCATAGTTTAATTGCTTGCATACCTTTTTGCAGGTGGCTGAGCTGAGAGCTAATGAGAGCAGCTGGTTGAATTTTTCGAGTGCTGAGTCTACATCGTGTGCATTTCTTTATACAGTACTTAGAGGAAGATGGGAATTTATATGTTTCTTGAATTTTAACCAGTTTATTTTTTTCTAACGCAATTGCCTTGGGGGCTTGGTGATTTTATAGATATTACCGAGGGTGAGTGGTCAGATGATAGATCATAATTACACTCTGTGGAGATATTTTCCATCTGCAAACCTTTGGCGACTCCAAAGTCTATGAGATCGGGTATCCTCCTCTTGTCCGTCGGCCAATATGTCGGTTGACCATTTGAAATAACATCGTAGCCGTGGTTAGTGATGATTGAACATAGTCTTCTGCCTTTTGGAGTTATTAAGCGGGAGCCCCAGTGAGTGTGTTTGGCGTTGAAATCGCCAGCAACCAAGAATTTGCTACCAAGAGTTGAGAAAAATTCTTTATATTGCTGTTCGGTAATACTGTATCTTGGGGGACAGTATATCGCAGATATTACTAGCTTAGAGATGTATTCTTCCAGACATATAGATGTTGCTTGCAAGTAGACGCTACTGAAATCTTCGAGAACATGATGTTTTATTCTGTTTTTTATCAATATGGCAGTTCCTCCGCGTGCCTTACCATGCGGATAATTTGTGGTGTACAGTTTGTAATATGGTAATTGGTGGCAATTTTTGTCAGTGAAATGGGTCTCAGATATCATCATTATGTCGATCTGGCTGGATTCAAAGAATTGAATTAGCGGTGCTGGCTTAAACCGTTGGCGTTCCAGCGGCATATCTTGAGACAACTCATGGTCTGGATAGCAAAGTTTGGAGTAACATCGATTTTCATTTTCATCATTTCTTGCATCATTGTTTGCATTGAGTTCATGAATTTGTTCATATTCTGAATTAATGTTTGAAGCAAATGTTCAAGGGTACTTGGCTGTTGGGTGGGCAGTGAGTGCTTCTGCTCATTATTTACATTGCTTTGTTGGTGTGGGTTTTGTTTTAACACACTAGCGTATGAATATGTTTGATTCTTGTTTGGGATTGCAGAGCAGAATTGTGTTGCATCAATATTTTGTCTCTTACTTGAGTTGGCTATCTGAGTTTGCTCAACTGGTTTTAGAGGTTGTTTGCTAGCGGAGAAATTTAGCTTCAGGGTTGTATATACTGGGCAACCTCTATAATTTGCTGTGTGATTACCTCCACAATTGCTGCATTTTTTCATGCTAGCATCGCCTTTAGACTTTGGGCATATGTTTGATTTATGAAGACCTACACAAATCACACAAACAGCTGGCAAGGTACAATATGTCTTAGTATGTCCATATTCTTGGCAGTTGCTGCACTGAGGAGGTCCAGTTCTCTTATGGGGTTCTTCGATTGTGATTTTGCGATGCAATAAATATCGAATTTTATATATGGGGTGTACTTCACCTTTTTTAGGGGTTTTTTTTCAGGCTGACGCTCAATACGATATTACGGTTGAGGTATATTGCTCTTGTTGAGAATGTTGAATACTGTTTTGGCTTGAAACCTTTCTTCCTGAAGGGCAAGTTTGATTTCGTTAATATCGACGTTGGGTTCGACGCCTTTGAGTACAACGATTAAGCCCTTACTACTTTTTAGCTGATATGTGTAGTAATTCTTTTTTACAGCATCAAATTCCGCAATTACTTTGCGATAATGAGTTTCGCTCTAGATTTACACTTTCGTTTCCTCAATTTGGCCTTTGCGAATAGGAACAACGTGAAATTCTTTGGTCCTATAAGACTTGTAATTCTAGAAATCAATTTATCTGAGTTGGATTCTCTTAAGAAAATGGGTGGGGGTTTGAAATTTTTCTTGGAGATAATATTTTCGTCACTTTCATCACCTAAAAGCAGTGCGTATCTATTTTCCGAACTAATAGGGGCAGTGTTCTACTTTTGAATAATTGTTGAATTCATTTGTTTTGAATTTTGGGGACTTCTTTTAGCTTTACTACAGTAATGTAGCGATTAATTCCAGTTTGAACAGCAACTGGTTCTTTATTAGTCATCGCACTAGTTTCTTTTACTACTGGGTCACGCACTTCAGTAGAAAGGCCGTTATTTGTTTGCTTTGATGTTGTAGCTGTTGGTGTTACAGCAGGAGAGGCGCATTGTACACTCCACGGTATAGAGGGAGATAGTATATCACGAGAGAACAAATTATATTTTTTGTCTGTATTTGTTGTTGTTGCAAAATTTGATGTAGTGTTATAGTGAGGAATATGTGCAGGCAAAAGATTTGCACTGTTACTTTCACTTGTGCATTGTGTATCAACTGATTTTTTGATAATACACTTATAGGGGGGGTTTACGCGGGTGATTGCAAATTATGATTTACACACACATTAACAGGCGATTGCCGTTGCCGGAGAGGAGAGCGCTGAACACTCATATTACAAACAAAATGTTTACAAACTAAATTATTATTATTATTTTTTTCTTTGATTTTATTGTTCTTTCGGCTTATTTGTGTAAGCAATAAAAAACCATAGAAATAACTGCTCGAGTTTATTTAGCGTCTTTTCGCAATATATTTAATTTTATAAACCGAAATCAATCACTTTTTCGACTCTATCTAAGAAGAGATCCAAAACACGTCCACTCTTATTGGTGACTATCACGTTAATTGAAAAAATGGAAAACTAATTTTACTTGTAGACTCTGGGGCAGATATCAGTTTAATAAAGCCATCAGTAATTGATGAATCTGTTAGCAAGAAGCGACATTTAAGGAAAAATCTTAGTGGTGCATTTAGAGGATTTGTCACCACGTTAGGGCCAATAGCAGTGCAACATGAGAGGACTAAAGATTTGATTTTAGAACTACACTTAATCTTTGATGGTATCCTAGGTAAAAACAATTTATGGAACCTACCGGTCCTTAATAGCACGAAAAAGAAGCTGATTTTCTTCGGTGAGCGAAACAGCATTTGATGACTTTACTTCTCTAGCCATTGATCGAGGCTAATAGAGTACTCTACAACAGTGAGGTTGTATAGGGAGATTTTTTGGCAACTTTATTTTCGGCAACACTGTTTTTGGTAGCTCAGCTGATTTCGTGTAACATGTTACTCTCAAATATGTTCATTTTGATCTACAATTTAACCATGAATCGTCTTACAAACGAACAACGCTTGCAGATTATTGAATTTTATTATCAAAATTCATGCTCGGTTAAAAAGTGCATCATTGGACAACACTTTTTCAAAGACGACGAAGGCAGGTACGTTACTGTGAATGGCGAGCGCTACCGTGAGATGATTACAAACTTTTTTTTTGCACAAAATGGAAGAGATGGACTTGGCTGACATGTGGTTTCAACAAGACGGTGACATATACCATACAGCACGTTAAACAATGGCCCAATTGAGAGGCGAGTTCGGTGAACAGTTTATTTCACGTTTAGGGCCGGTCTATTGGCCGCCTAGATCGTGCGATTTAACGCCTTTCGACTAATTTTTGTGGGGCTATGTTAAAGCTCATGCCTATAGCGACAAGCCCGAAACGGTTGACGTACTGGAAGCCAATATTGGAGAATTTTTTCGTGAGATACCAGCCGATATGTTGCAGAGAGTATGCCACAATTGGAAACAGCGTATGAACCATTTGAGGCGCAGCCGCGGTCAACATTTACATTAAATCATCTTTAAGCATTGAATTATATAGATCATTCTATCGATTCAAATAAAGATATCATACATTTCTCTAAATTTTATGTGTTTTTTTTTTAAATCTAATCCATAGGCTCTTAAAAAATCACCCTGTAGTACCAGGGAGAACAATCAAGATAGTTCCCTTGAAGGTAAACACTGGAAACGGTTATAGTGGAAAAACAGGAAGTTTCTCCCGGAATATTCTTAGGTGAGGCATTGGGATGTGTCACAAATAATAAAGTTTATGTACCAATACTGAATACCAAATACGAAATCGTACACTGTGGATAACGATACAATAGTTAGTATGGTTAAATTTAATCATCTAGAGCAAATAGAGCATGATACAGTTTTTAAAATAAATAGCGTTAGGGAAAAGAGTAAGTACAAGAGGGTAACTAAAATATTAGAAACGGTTAAGTTAGATTCAGACCTAAATATGGAAGAAAGAAAATCGATGGAAGACATCTTCAAGTTATTTCACGATTTGTTTTATTTGGAAGGCGATAAATTGTCTTACAAAACCGGTATAAAGCACACGATACCAGTAAAGACAGATGAGGCATATATAAATCAGAAACAGGACAGGTTACCAGAAGTGCATAAGGAAGAGATTAATAGGCAGGTAAATAAAATGATGGAAAACGAAATAATCGTTCCCAGTTCTTCCCTATGGAATTCCCCAATAATATTAATTCCCAAGAAGGTGGGAAGCGACGGTAAAAAGAAGTGGAGACTGGTTGTTGACTTCAGAAAACTGAACAATGCCACCATTAAAGAGGTTTTTCCAATTCTACGAATTGATCAGATATTGGATCAGTTAGGTCATAATAAATATTTTACTACACTTGATCTGGCCAGTGGATATCATAAAGTGCTAATGGAAGAATCTGACAGAGAAAAAACCGCTTTTAGTCCAGCTGTCGGGCATTACGAATTTAATAGAATGCCTTTTGGGTTAACGGGAGCACCTGCTACTTTTCTGATATTAATAAATCATGTATTAACTGGACTCCAGGGAATAGATTGTTTTGTATATTTGGATGACATTGTTGTCACTACCAATTAAAAAATACTAAGGAAAGACGCAAAATTTGAATGGGCCGAAAAATGTCAGAGAGGTTTTAGAGATTTAAAGGAGGCAATTTGCTCCTCACCAATTTTAGCATATCCGGATTATTCGAAACCTTTTGTTCTGACAACAGATGCCAGCAATGAAGCCTTGGAGGCAGTTCTATCGCAAGGTGAAATTGGAAAAGATCGACCAATAGCCTTTGCGAGCGGAGCACTTAGTGATACTGAGAAAAGATATTCCACCATTGAAAAGGAATTCTTGGCTATCGTGTGGGCTGTAAAGTATTATAGAACTTATCTACTGGGTAGATTATTCAAAGTCTACACTGACCATCAGCCTTTAAGAGGCATTGCCAATCTGAAAGACCAGACATCACCCTTGGAACGTTTCAGACATAAACTATCTGAATTTGATTTTGAAATAATTTATAAACCAGGCAAAAGGAACTTGAACGCGGATGCTCTCAGCAGAGTTCTACAACCGAATCAGGAGTCAACAATGGTTATGGCAAGGAATAAAGTCGATGAAACCGAAAGCCAAGAAGAGCCTGATGAAAGCTCTGGTGACGAAATAGAACTATATGAAAATCCAGAAAATCAGGAGAACAATAATGCGGAACTTCTCACTGATGAAAAGGATATATCGACGATACTTCGCAACTTCTACTTCTACTTCGCTCTGAAAACTTATTTCAGGATTAGAAGACAGTATAGGTGGAAAGGTATGCGAAGCCAAATTAAAGAATATGTTAAAAATTTGTAAAAAATGTCAAACTAACAAGAGCTCGAGGCTTACGAAAATGCAAATGATATTAACTGAACACCATTTAAGCCATTTGAAAAGGTATATATGGACATGGTAGGAATTCTTCCAGAAACGACATCTGGAAACAAGTACATTCTTACATTTGAAGATGATTTTTCCAAATTTTTTATTTGTGTAGCACAGTAGCAAAATCGTTTTACAATGAAGTTATAGCGCTATATAACATACCCAAAATTTTAGTGACTGATAATGGTACGAATTTCACTCCGAAATTGTTTTCCGATACATGTAAGATGCTGAGTGTTAAAAAATTACATATAACACCGTACCATCCACAAACAAATGATTCTTTAGAAAGAAGCCACAGACCTTTAGCAGAATATATTAGGAGTTTTGTTAAAGAAAATGGGTCTAATTGGGACCAATGATTAGCATCACCGATGCACGTACACAATAACACCGTACTGGTATTAAAATACCAACTACAAAGCTCACATGAACTAGTGAGGCAAAATCAGAAAAACGCAAAGAAATCAGCTAAAATTCAGTACGACAAAGGGATTCACTCTATAATTTTTAAAATAGGTGATAATTCATTGTTCAGAAATCACACTAGGAAAAATAAATTTAGTCTCATCTAGACTGGACCATACGAAGTGATACATGTGGACAGTCCAGTAACGACGACTATTAAAATCGGACAAAATGGTAACAAGTTCCATAACAACTTACTAAAACATTTTTAGCAACAAGTAATAGTAGTTTAAAGAATTAATAGTGATTGTGGTAGGAAATAAAAATGTTTTCATTTAGGATATAAAATACAATAGTACGATGTAAGAACTATTAGGTAACGTTCAGGACATAGAATATGGGAAGTTGCCATGTTCATGTGTATAACCACATCTGTTGCAATGCATCGCGTTGGATTGTAATTCGGTGTGTGGATACTCATGAGCACAGGCGAATCAACTAATCAAGCATTTTAAACAATCAAATTATTAAATTTAAAAATTAGTATAGAAATACATAAGCTTAGGAAATCGTTATGAAAGATAGATCAAAGTCATAGTAATAGGAGACAGAAGTTAGAGAATAAATGGAGAGAATTAACATAATGGATTACCATTCCGTCTTCCACGGTCTGAGATGAAAATATGCACAATCGAATAGTGCAGAAAAGTTGGTTATTCCAACAGAAGGAAACTGCAACGTTGTTGTTAAACTATACAATATGTAAAACAACGATGCATTCCCCAACTTTAAAATTTTTAGAAAGATAAATTAATATATAGGACTTGCATTATATACAATATACATGAAAACCGTTTGTCTAAAAGTAAAATTATATATCATTGTAACAACATAACAATTACATATTGTAGCGTATACATACTTACATACATACATATATAAATACATTGAATTACACATAAATACATAACGTCATACTGACGCTATTCAAACGCTATTCAATACACTATTGACGGCAGCTCGCTGCCTGCAGTATCCCATTACATAAACACTGCAACAATGTATAGCATACCATATGTATAAGCATACGTACTGCTTACCGACTTATAACTTACTCAGCATAAGTTCTGGACTGCAATACTTAATCGATATACAATGATCATTATAATCAATATACAATCAATACCTAATGATCATTGTACCCAAATATCAATGTATGTGTGTGTCACACTCCCTTGCTATAAATAAGCCTATACGCCAATAAAGAACGATTATTAACACAAAGTCTTCTGATTGATTCATATCTCTAGTGCTCTTTACGAAGCGCTGGAAATTACCACGAATATCCTGAGCGCTCTTTACGAAGCGATTGGATAGTAACATTACATCAAGAAGATGCGTTACAATATTTTATAGAACAAAAGTCTAATTTATAAGAATATACTACGACTATTATGTAGGTGTAAATATGAGAAAATAAAAAGTTTTAGAGTTTGTAGAAAATAATTGAATAGGTATATTACTGGTAATCTCGCAATCTGGAGTAGAGAAGACACGGTAGAAAGACAACTTATCCATCAAGGTTTACATACACTGGAAAAGATTTAGACAACGATGTTAACGGAGACCAAATAGATAATCGAGTTAATATTGCATACATATACATAAATTCCAATATCCTGAACTAAGTGGTACAGCGTTAAATAAAGTCAACAGAATAAGCAACATTCTCATGAAATAATTGGACTGTTTGATAAAACAGCAGCAATACACAGTTTGTACATACAAGACTCATGTATCACCTTTTTATCTGGATAGTGAACGCCTATTGTTGTGTTGCGTACTATTTTTCCACAACACTCACTAAGTACCTAACGCACAAGATTAGCACTTAGACCTAAGCTCCTAAATATCCCTCGAGTCTAACACACTAGTTGGCTGAAATAATACAATTATATTTTATCAATGATACTTGCGATTTTGGGTATTCGCTTTATTGCTGGTGTTTTTGTATTTTGCACTTTTACACTAATACTGGAGAGCCTCGTAAGGATCGCAGTATTTACACTTTCTTACACTCTTACACTAATACTGGAGGGCCTCGTAAGGATCGCAGTATTTCACAATTTCTTAAACGCTAACACTTCGGTGTAAGACTCACAACTGAAAGCACTGCCTTCACTAAGCTGGCAGCTTATATACCATTTTTCTAATACTAACCACACATCAAATTACCCACATACAAACATATAACATACCATAATATATTCACACCATTTGTGTGTATGTATGTATGTGTTTATGAGAAAGCAACTTTTTGATATTCATACACATGAGTAGACCGCGTGATTTTAGTTATCATGTATGCTTACACAGGTATGCTTACGTAAGTGCAGAACTACGAATTATGTGGGAAAGTGCTTTGTCAGCATTTTCACACCCAACTGCAACTCAGTTAGCGCAATGTTTTGACATTCCACAATTATAAGTAATATTAGTATGGATTGTGTTTATTACAACTTCGAGCAATGTTGGTATGTGTATGGAAAAATATGTAGTTCCCATGTAGTTCCCATATTTTGACTCGCAACAGTTGACTCACTTGTCGCGCATTCGACGGTGGTTATAGGGTGGCACATGACAAAAAATCACACTGCAAGATGTCCATCCATTGAATGCAGTATGTTGAGAGAAAATGTACATACCAAACAAAACACCTGCATTGAGCTTCTATTTCTAGCACTTAATAAGTAGATTAAATCGTCAGTCACACAAGTATAAAAACGAGACTCGATTGCACCTCAACAACGCTATGTTACAAAGGAGTAATGTAATAACTATTCAGACATTGAACACCACGGTATATCTCAGTGAGGAAGAAATCTACATGATATACAACAGTAGCACCGATGAAAGAAAAAAAAATTAGTCCAACAACACAGCCAATTGAAACAATGGTCAACGTCACACCTGAAAACGCAAAGATGAAAGAATGTAGTACAGCGAGCAAAATTCCACATTCCAAATAAATCCTCTTCGACACATTAAAACAGTATCAACATCGAGAACAAAATATAAAGCAACGATGGAGTTAACAAGAACTTCATCTAATCACAATACAACAGAAGGAAGAGGCTCAACAGAGACAGGCAACCAAGAAAATCAGCAGCCGAGATGGTAGATTGCCAATAGTATCTATAAGGTATTGAAACAAGAATACACAGTATACATAAACAAGTTATCAAAGCTATTTTATAAATTCACTGCCTAGAAGGAAGATTATCATTAAAAATTATAATTTTCCTTCTTCATAATGGGGGGAGGGATGTTATGAGTCAAAATAATGCTGCTCGTCTAATTTATGCGTTTTGACTCACTACATACATAATATTTAACGCATGCACAATATTTACAACAACAAGTATTATATACAAATAATAATGATGACTTACGAAAGAGAAGTTATAATTATGACCTACTGAAGAAATTGCAATGAATCGACCCACATAAGAAATTGTAATTTCTTCAGACATTCTTTTATTCAAAAACGGGATTTAATTGTAAATTATGTTATATATATTAGACTATATAAACTAAGAGAACTTCTGAAATGGAGGCAATCGCTTTCACTTGTGAGCCTTGTTCTAAGTTGTGAAGTGTTAGCGTGTAAGCAATTGTAAAATACTGCGATCCTTAAGAGGCCCTCCAGTATTAGTGTACAAGTGTATTGGTATAAAAGTGTAAAGTAATACCAGGAATAAAGTGAAGACCTATAAGCGCAAGTATCGTATAATTAACCCTGTTTCATTTCAGCTAACCAGTGTCATAGTCTCGAAGAATATTTAGGAGCTTAGGTTTAGGTGCGAATATTGCGCATTACATCCTTGAGTCTAACCGTTAGGTATTTAGTGAGTATTGTGGAAAAATAGTATACAACACTGGAATTTTGTTCCCTTAACTTTAATTTGCAATATATAGATTGCTACATATAAGTAGTAGTAATACTGTCCAAAATTTAACACGCACAACAGTAATGGAAGAGAAGTTCGGTTCGGTTCGAAAATTTAGCGGTAATCCACCGCTAAATTTTAGAATCTACCACAATTTTTTTAGCTTCATCTACATCTACATATTTTTTTAAAGACCAAACAGTGTTTGTAATATCAAATATCAGGAAAACATACGAAGAAGTTCACATGTCGTCGAGAAACATTTTTGCCTGTGTAAACGCGAACGAAACATCAAAAGTGAATTGAAAATATTTTTGTGTCTAAATGCGGACTAAGACAAAAGCAAAACACTACCCTATGCCGCATAATCAAACAGAACCATGTATACTTCGTGGTCTGCCAGCAACTGATAATGTTTTTGCTTTTGTGCTTTTGCCAACAATAATAGAAAAGAAGATTGTGCCCATCAGAGAAGATTTCCTAGATGTGACGTCACAATAACTCAACTGCGGGAGAAGTGACAATATGGCGAACAAATTGAAAAGAAAAATATATAGTATAATTAACAAAGTATGGCAAACGTACATTTTGTTCTAATGCCATTCACAGTATATGCCAAAACATATTTAGGTAGTGTCAAAATTACTAAGTGTCAAGATATCAATGAGAGAGGAATGTCAAAATCGGTACAGGCAGTGTCAAAAATATTAACTCTCTGGTTGAGTACAAACTTCTGAGTTTCATTTTAAATTTTTTAAAGAAAGCAATAAGCGTTAACAAAATTTTTGATTATTTTAATTATTGTAAGATAAAGAAGATATTTAAAGTTGGGGTAAGTAAAATAAAATTAGTAATAATCGAAAAGAAAGAATAAACAAATGCATGTGAGATGTTTGACCCTTAAACACAACCGAGGGTTAATCTGACAAAATATTTTGGAATTTTTCACTTTACTAGATTTCACAAAGCTGTCTTTTGATTTTTTTCTGTACACTTATATAAAAAATATTAACTCCCTGGTTGAGTACAAACTTCTGAGTTTCATTTTAAATTTTTTAAAGAAAGCAATAAGCGTTAACAAAATTTTTGATTATTTTAATTATTGTAAGATAAAGAAGATATTTAAAGTTGGGGTAAGTAAAATAAAATTAGTAATAATCGAAAAGAAAGAATAAACAAATGCATGTGAGATGTTTGACCCTTAAACACAACCGAGGGTTAATCTGACAAAATATTTTTGGAATTTTTCACTTTGCTAGATTTCACAAAGCTGTCTTTTGATTTTTTTTTTTTTTTTTTTTTTTGCTGTACACTTATATCAAAATGGGTTGGCCGGCAAAAATCCTCTTCCAAACCCTCCCCGTGGGTGCCAGCTGGAAATGACCGCCTTGAGGCGGTTAGCTAAGGATTGTTTTGTAGGCTCGGATGGGCATTCGATCTTGCAAGCCTTCCATAGGAAAGAGGTTCCTGCACCCCCCCTTTTACCCAATCCCACTTACCACCCACTTTCCCTTCCCCTGGGCCGGATTAAGGTGTCATACGACCCGTTCCGAGAATCAGCCTGGCTGGGGGCCCAAGTTAAAAAATAGCTCAGCTGCAAACGGAGTATACGGATACCTGGCGCCCTCCGTATTATTTAGCCTTATCTGTGTATTCGGATCTCTGCACAGATGGACCTGCCCTTCTCCGATACTCGTGGGATTTTTATGGAATCAGCAAAAAACACAAAAATAAAACCAAAAACAAAGGAATTAAAATCGGGAGATTCAGCGAAAGCCATGGAGGATAGACCAGGGCCTAGATATGCCGAGAATCTCCCGAGATCAAGTACGAGCGCTAGCTTGCCACTACCAATCAGCAGAGCATCGGTTACCAAACCGACGTTCGCGGCTGTACCCAACCACAAAGACCGTCGTACTGCGACGAGAATTTTAGAGAGATTACGTGCCATACCAGAGAATGAGAGATCTGATAAACAGAAGGCCTCACTGGTATGGGCGACCGACATCACAAATCGCAGCAACATCAAGCGCCAGCGGTCATCTGAAGACACTGCCAAACCAGTTGCTAAAAGATCCCGCGGCAATGTGGGTCACACTTTTAGCGAAATCCTTCAAGGAGACTTGGTAATGGCGGTGGTCGATAGGAATGACGCTGATGGCTTCATCGCTTCATCGAATTGGAGACTGCTAGAGTGTAAGCTAGCAGAGATCTTCAATCCTCTAATCGAAGAGCATCCGGACCTCCGCCTATTATACGAGAAGCTAGATGGCATCCAGGCAACATCAAACTGATTGCCTGTGCCGATCAACGTACTCTCGACCTGTACAAAATAGCGATCACCAGAGCTGGATAAGTATGGCCGAGTGCGCGCCTAGAGGTGATAGAGAGAGACGCTATCCCGAGTAGGCCGCGCACCTCTGCCTGGATCCCAGCGGAACCTAGTGACCCGGCCATTATTATCAAAAATATAAAGATGTGTAATCCTACCCTCCCAACACACAACTAGCGAACAGCCAAGTTGGATGAGGAGAAGAAAGGAACATACCGTAGGGCGACCATAATCGTCAACCAAGAGTCCCTGGTACCCCTGGCGAAATCCGGTGGGTACATAAACTATTGTCTTTCGAGGATCAACCTACGAGTATATCGGAAGGATGACTTAGATACACGCGCAGGCGATCAGTCTGTGGCAAAACGGATGGAGACGGAGGAGACGCTCCCTATCAGCTCCAGGATGCTTGTGCGGCAGGACTCGTTCTCCTCAGAATCCGACGCTGCAGGGTATGTGGATCGGATTTTGCTGGAGGATGAGTTGCTGGACTCTGGAGACGAGGAAGTCAACGTCACTATTGTGGTAGCGAAAGTGACCAATAGTGGCGGTGATGCTTCATTGCCTACAGATAAACCTGCACAAATCTAAGACGGCCTCAGCCGCTCTTATCCTTCGTCGGGAAACCGACGGAGAAGACATCGTTCTGGTCCAAGAACCGTGGACAGTTGGCAACACGGTTTGTGGACTAAGGACACC
This sequence comes from Megamerina dolium, assembly GCA_963854835.1. Taxonomy (NCBI): domain Eukaryota; kingdom Metazoa; phylum Arthropoda; class Insecta; order Diptera; family Megamerinidae; genus Megamerina; species Megamerina dolium. The sequence goes on along the minus strand of OY978530.1, from coordinate 18,042,798 downwards.
TGGATATAACCTAATATACAAGCGTAATACAGGTAGACCTAGGGCCTGTATACTCATAAGAAAATCAATAACATTTCTTTCACTCTGTAATTACAGCAATTTAGATACGACGGTGGTATGCGCAGAGAATATAGGTATGCGCTGCTGGTTTGCATCAGCCTACCTCGCGCACGACCACCTGGAATTACCACCACCAAGCAATCTCAAACATCTAATAGAAGATGCCCAAAAGTCCAGGGCTGGACTAATAATAGGATGCGACGCCAACGCGCACCATACAATCTGGGGTAGCAGGGATATTAACGACAGAGGTGAGTCACTGTTTAATTATATCCTTACAACAAACCTTATAGTGTGCAACAGGGGTGAGACCCCAACTTTCATAACAAAAAATAGGCAGGAGGTACTAGACTTAACTCTTGCCACCGAAGGCATTGTAGACCATATAAGAAACTGGAAAGTATTGGATCAGCACTCCTTCTCTGATCATAGATACATACAGTTTGCCATAAATTTTAAACCTCCTACTCCAGTGGTCTTTAGAAACCCAAAAAAGACAAACTGGTCACGTTTCAGGGAGTCAGTTAGTTCTAATCTACCGTAGCTCCTTCGACTATAACCAACATTAATCAGATAGACGCCACAGTCTACTGCCTCACAAAAACTCTCAACAAGGCATTCAAGTTGTCCTGTCCGATTTGTAAGAAATGGGGGAAAGGTAAACCCCCATGGTGGAACCAGGAGCTCGACAGTTTGAGAAAAGACTGTCGCAAGCTCTTCAATTGTGCTAAAAGCTCTCACCTAGAATCAGATTGGGCGGGTTACAAATCGGCCCTCAGAACTTATAAATACAACCTCAGGAAATGCCAAAGGGAAGCCTGGAAGAGCTTCTGCAGTGATATAGAAGACGTGTCTAAATCACCCCATACTCCAAGTGTTCTGGTCAAACCAGATGGAACGTGGACCACAACCTCTACTGAAACGCTGCAAACGCTAGTAAATGCACATTTCCCAAACGATCCGTCTGAAACTGAAACCCCGCTTGATTACAAGTCATTACCGTTAGACTATTCAATAGTTGCATCGGAGAAGATTACTTTGGCGATAAACACGTTCAAGCCTTACAAATCCCCTGGACCTGATAGGATAATTCTAGCACAGCTACAACAGGTAACCAAACTCATTCTTCCATGGCTAAAGCAGATTTTCATTACCTGCATAAGCCTTGGTTATATTCCGAAACTCTGGAGACAAGTCAAAGTTGTCTTCATACCTAAGGCTGGAAAGAGCTCCCATACAAGCCCAAAGGACTTTAGACCAATTAGTCTATCGTCATTCTTACTCAAAACACTGGAAAGATTATTAGACATCCACCTAAGACACACCATAAACAGCGACATGCTGTCTCCTTCTCAACATGCATACACAAAGGGAAAGTCCGTTGAAACAGCGCAACATGCGTTAGTTTCAATTGTGGAGAAATCTCTTCATAATAAAGAATTCGTACTAGCGGCTTTCACGGATATTGAAGGTGCCTTCAACAATGTTCAACCCAGAGCAATCACGGAGGCTCTTGCACGACTCGGGGTGGAGGTAACGCTTAGCAGATGGATAGAACGGCTATTGAAAGATAGACTCATTACATCCGAGCTGGGTGGATCTACCATCACAAAACGTGTAAGAAGAGGAACCCCACAAGGTGGAGTACTCTCCCCTCTTCTATGGAACTTGGTAGTTAATGAACTACTACGGGAAATAGAGAGGAAGGGGTGCGGAGTGATTGCTTATGCCGATGACGTTGTCTTGTTGGTGGCTGGAAAATTTCCAGAAATACTAACGGACATTATTCAAATCAATCTCAATATGTTATCAAAATGGGCTAAGGATAGGGGATTAAATGCGAACCCACAAAAAACTGAGCTGGTTTTGTTCTCCACAAAACATAAAACACCATCCATAAACGTTCCCACTCTAGGGGGGGTCCCATTAATTCTGCGAGAAGAAACCCGTTATCTAGGAATAGTCCTAGACCGAAAACTAAACTGGAAGAAAAACATCACCTGTAGGGTTGAGAAAGCCAGCACTGCACTCTATGCCTGTAAAAAAGCAATAGGGAAAAAGTGGGGTATGCAACCGAAAATTGTTTGCTGGATTTACAAGGCGGTTATCAGGCCAGTCCTCCTGTATGGGGTACTGACCTGGTGGACTGCACTTACTAAGTCCTCCCATGTCAGGCCCCTTGATAAAATACAAAGAGCGGCTTGTATTTTAATAACAGGAGCACTGAGAACAACTCCAACGTTAGCACTAGAAGTGCTTCTACATCTTACCCCGCTTGACTTACTTGGTAAGCAGCTGGCGGCCAATTCTGCTTTACGCCTCACGGGCCTGCACCAATGGACATCAAAGTCCTTCGGACATGCTAGCATACTGGAAAATTTTAATATTGAAACCTCACTTGATTATATCAAGCCGACATATGCCTTTGAACGGAAATTTCTAACCTCCTTCCCTGATAGGTTCGCCTGGGTGGCGGAAGGATTCATGCCAAATTATACTCTCATCTTTACTGATGGCTCTAAGCTCAATGGAAAGGTGGGAGCAGGTGTGTATTCCGAATCATTCAACCTTAATATTTCTTTTCGCCTGCCGGACCACTGTAGTGTGTTTCAGGCAGAAGTTAAAGCGATTCACAATGCACTAACTTGGATCAAACAGAGCTTTGTCTCCCGCAGAGACATCTGCATCTTGAGCGACAGCCAAGCTGCAGTTAAGGCCCTGGACTCATTTCTCGTGAAATCTAAGACCATTCATGACTGCCGCATATCTCTTAACGAGATGGCTGAGCAGCACAATATTCTCCTGTGGTGAGTACCCGGACACAGGGTTATACGAGGAAACTGCATAGCCGACGAGCTTGCAAGACAGGGTACAAATGAGCCTCTAACCCAGGAGAATTCTCGGTTAGGGATCCCCATAGCCACGTGCAAGCTTAAATTGGAGGATGTCACCACCAACGTCTTTCAGAAAAGATGGACAGATACACCCATCTGTAGAACGGCAAAATTGCTGTGGCTCCTACTCAGCAAGAAACGTTCACGTAAACTTGTCGATCTTAATAGGGTAGATATCTCGACCTGTGTGGGAGTGGTTACTGGTCACTGCGTCATAGGTCCTCACGCTGTGAGATTAGGTCTGGGCAACCTCACTCATGACTTCTGCAGAAGCTGCAGGGATGAGGAGGAACTCGAGACGATCTCACATCTGCTATGCACCTGCCCCGCTTTATGCAAAAATCGTAAAAAATTCCTAGGACACTACCATTTGAGTGACCTAGCCCAACTATCCCAGATTTATTATTCAACGTTCCGGTTGGTTCAGCGAGTAGCTAGGTGAAGGAAAATCCGTGCGACGGTATCACAACGGGCCTAATTCAGGCCTATGTGCGCTCTCTCTCATCAGAGAGAGCGCACATATATATATATATATATATATATATATATATATATATATATATATATATATATATATATATATATATATATGTATATATATATATATATATATATGTGTATATATATATATATATATATATATATATATATATATATATATATATATATTAGCCGGTTCCGAACGGCAGAACACTTGTGACATCACTTTTTCTGAGCTTTGTCTCAGAGTTCTTTTAGAAGCTTTTTCATGGCAAGTTGTTACTGTCGGAATTGCCAATTGCTTGCTGACAGGTGGGTACAATTCGAAAGAAATTTGCTCCTTCTGGGTACACCAGAAGGAGCAAAGAGAGGGATGAAAAGTTATCCCCAACTCGTACATGTTGTTGCCTATTACTGAGGTAATTAGCAGTTTAATCGACAGCGCCCTTACTAAAGTTAAAGTAGTAATGTGAGATAGAGCAAGCTATGGCATATTGAGTCAAAAGCCTTTGAAAAATCCAAGAGACTAAGTGAGGTTAACTTATCCTGATCATAAAGAACACGTATGTTGTAAATAACTTTAAACATTACAGTGGTGCAGCTGTGACCGGCACGAAATCCAGATTTAAGGCATGACATAAGCCCTTGCTATGTATGTGCTATGTGTATATATATATGTATATATATATATATATATATATATATATATATATATATATATATATATATATATATATATATATTTATATATATATATTAGCCGGTTCCGAACGGCAGAACACTTGTGACATCACTTTTTCTGAGCTTTGTCTCAGAGTTCTTTTAGAAGCTTTTTCATGGCAAGTTGTTACTGTCGGAAGAATTGCCAATTGCTTGCTGACAGGTGGGTACAATTCGAAAGAAAAATCTTATCGATATTAAATTTGTTATGCTTCAGCCGGGGATTGAACCACGACCTACAGATCAGAAGGTGAACACACTAACCACTGAGCTACGGCACCCACAACAGTTTATATTTTATTTATATTTTAATTGTTCAACAATCGAAGCATACATTAGGTACAAATACTCGTATATGCAAAGATACTTTTATAAAACTAGTAATTAATATATATTATTACAAACATTAAATCAAGCCATTTCGATTTAACAACTAAATAACATGTGAATTAAGTAGAGGCAGACTATTTCAACATTATACAAAAGCAGCGTATTGCCGAAAAATTCAAAATTATATTACTCCATAGCGGACTATATCTAACATGTTACTATTTACTGACTTACTTTACTTACTTTATAGAAGTAAAAAAATTAGAAGAAAAACTGAAATTAAGGAAAGATAAACAAAAGATAAGGAGGTAGAAGTGAGAGAGCGAGAAGATAAAATTTAAGAGTGTTAAAGGGATTCAATGTACTTCCGGATAAGATACTTCTAAAACCGCCAACATTAACAATCCGCTTGAACCCGGATAGAAGCGGGTTCCATAGTCCAAGAGCGTTGACGAAGAAAAAACGACTGAAATTCAAATGAACAAACCTAGGGATAATGAGTTGAGTAGATCGTGTAGATAGCAAAACTCGCTATTTCTCAAATAGATATGCCGGTGTTTTGCAAGTGATATCTCGAAGAAGATAAATTATATTACTGGTTTCCAAAAAGTCAGCCAATCCAACTCATAGAATAGAAACTCATAGAAACGCGGACCAAAAGCATATCGAATAGCACAGTTGAATGCTAGTGTAAATTTACGTTATAATATATGTGGGAAAATACTAATTGTTTTACCAAGTTAACTCTAACTAAAGACTTTGGGTATTCAGCTGAAAAGAGAATGGATCGTAGAGTGTGTATATTTTAAAGAGTACTTAACGTGGTCAAAATACTTTAACTTCGAGTTAATCAAAAAACCTAAGCTCAAGTTGCGAATACCCAATTAAGATTGGTTGCATAACTAGAGAGCATATATTCTTCCTAGATATAGGCAATATCTTGGATTTCAAAGGGTCAATTTTTAACCTGTTGTTGTCTGCCCACGAGTTAATGGGCTGGAAGTCAGCATTAAGTTTTATGATCATATCATCATCCTCAGTAGGGATTGCGGAAATATATCGCTGAATATCGTCAGTGGGGGCATGAATCGTAGAATGCTTACAAAGCAATAGTCCCAAAATTGACCTCTGGGGTACACCAGAAGGAGCAAAGAGAGGGATGAAAGGTTATCCCCAACTCGTACATGTTGTTGCCTATTACTGAGGTAATTAGCAGTTTAATCGACAGCGCCCTTACTAAAGTTAAAGTAGTAATGTGAGATAGAGCAAGCTATGGCATACTGAGTCAAAAGCCTTTGAAAAATCCAAGAGACTAAGTGAGGTTAACTTATCCTGATCATAAAGAACACGTATGTTGTAAATAACTTTAAACATTACAGTGGTGCAGCTGTGACCGGCACGAAATCCAGATTTAAGGCATGACATAAGCCCTTGCTATGTATGAGCTATGTGTATATATATATGTATATATATATATATATATATATATATATATATATATATAAATATATAAATATATATATATATATATATATATATATATATATATATATATAAATATATATATATATATATATATATAAATATATATATATATATATATATATATATATATATATATATATATATATATGTGTGTGGCATTTATAAGCCTCGAAGGGCTATCTGGCCGAGGTTCTCTTACTTTACTGTAGTTGCGTGTAAAATTGTGGACAGTATTAGAAGGGACCTACTTATTTTAGCCGGTTCCGTATGGCAGAGCTCTGGCTACATCACTTTTCCTGAGCTTTATCGCAGAGTTCTTTTAGAAGCTCTTTCGAAAGAAAAATCTTTTCGATATTATATTTGTTATGTTTTAGCTGAGGAACCCACAACCTACAGATCAAAAGGCTAACACACTAGCCACTGAGCTACGGCACATATAAAGGGTTATCCATTTCTCGGTTTCAAAAGTATAGGGATAGAATTCGACATCTGTCAAACTGAGCTGTTAAAACAATTTCTTTCTTTTTCAGTTCAAAGTCTGACATTTGCGAAAATGGATCGCTTAACTATCGCACAACGCATTAAAATTGTAAAAACCTACACAAAAATGGTGATTCTGCCACAGCCACATATCGTGCTTTAAGAGGAGATTATCGTTTACATAATCGTCCAACTACGCAAGCAATTGGCAAAATTGTGAAGAAATATGACGAGACTGGATCGGTTACAGATATTGTAAGGCCTGTGCATCATCGTTTCGCTCGTACCACCTAAAATATCGCTGCTGTAAGTGAAAGTGTTGCCGAAGACCCGAATGTGTCGATTCCTCGTCGTTCTCAGGAATTAGGACTGTTTTACGGCACATTATGGCGTATTTTGCATTTGGATCTACACCTATATTAATATAAAATCCAGCTCACACAATAACTGAAGCCAGCTGACCATTCACAACGTCGTAGATACGTCGAATGGGTGCTTGAACAACAGGCGGTGGACGCCGATTTTTCGAACAAAATTTTCTTCAGCGACGAAGCACATTTCTCACTCGGTGGGTATGTTAACAAACAAAATTGTCGTATTTGGGGTTCTGAGAATCCTCAAGTAATTGAAGAGAGGCCACTACATCCACAAAAAGTCACTGCTTGGTGCGCTCTTTGGTCCGGAGGTGTGATTGGACCTTACTTCTTCGAAAACGACGATGGAACGACTGTCACCGTCAATTCGGAGCGTTATGGTCATATGATAACCGACTTTTTTTTGCCTGCTATTGAAGAATACGACTTAGAGAATATGTGGTTTCAACAAGACGGTGCCACATGCCACACAACTCGAGCGAATATGGCTTTATTGCAAGAGAAAGCAGATACATTTTCCACGCTTGACTTTTTTGTGGGAACTGCTCACCAATGAAAAGGACATCATAACGGTACTACCCAATTTCCACGATTCACCATTAGGAAGACATCAGGGTGCACTGAAAACTTATTTCAGAATTAGAAGACAATACAGATGGAGGGGTATGCGTAACCAAATTAAGGTTTATGTAAAAAATTGTAAAAAATGCCAAATCAATAAAAGTTCAAGGCTTACCAAAATGCCAATGATATTGACCGACACGCCTTCAAGACCATTTGAAAAGGTTTATATGGACATGGTGAGAATTCTCACAGAAACCACATCGGGAAATAAGTACATTCTTACTTTTCAAGATGATTTTTCTAAATTTTTCATTTGTGTACCTATTCCTGATGCAGAATCTAACAAATTTAGTCCCATTTGGACTGGACCCTACGAAATAGTAAACATAAACAGTCTAGTAACAACGACTATACAAATCGGACGAAAATGGAAAAAGTACCACAATAATTTAATAAAACCTTTCCACCAAAATTAGATTATTATTAAATTCGATGATCCAAACCTGCACAAAAAACACCCTACAATAACATAATATCGAGTATGCATAAAAGCATTACGTCTGAAGACAACCAATAATTGGTATGGATTCGGCACAGAGAGGGGGCACAGGGGCATCCTGTCACTGCTATATAGCAGTGTAAAGGAGTCGCAGATGCCAATGGAGGGAATGGGTAGGCTGAAGATGACTGAAAAGTCACACAGAACACTCATTGAAGACGGCCTCACACATGATGTATGTGAGGAAAATGACATCAGTATTTTTACAGATGGTTCATTAATGGATGGCAGAGCGGGTGCTGGAATCTTCTCTAAAGAGTTGGGACTGGCATGCACTCTGAATCTGGGAAGATACGTATCGGTATACCAAGCAGAAATGCTAGGTCTAATGCATGCGTTAGACCATCTACACTTATGGAAAGGTGCAAGGTAAGAAAATCTTGCTAGCACTCGATAACCAGGCGGTGGTCAGGCGGCTGCAACAACCTACGGTATCTTCTAAGTTGGCGCTCGAATGTGTTCAGAAACTTAATGGGTGTGCTCGTAGTAATGCGATTACTCTTATGTGGGTGAAGGGACACATTGGTATAGAACAGAATGAAGCTGCAGACTCCTTGGCTAGACAAGGATCTGAAGCTGAATTTTATGGACCGGAACCAGTAGTTGCTCTCAGCAGCGGGACGGTGAAGGCAAAGGTCGAAGAGTAGATAAAGAAACTTCATCTCACGAGATGGGAGAACTTATCTACTTGTAGACAGGCAAAGGCTTCGTTGAGGCTATCAAAGGGCAGTGAATCGGGGAGGGCTCTCAGTCTAGGACGAATGACTCTAAGCTGGTTGACTGCATTAATAACTGGGCATGGCAATTTCAGGTACCACCTCAGCAAGATGGGTCTTGTTGATGGGGAGGATGCTGATATTTGCAGATTATGCATGGAAGAGGCAGAGACAGCGGCGCACATAGTGTGCCAGTGTCCTGCATTGGCAAGCAGGAGGTTGTCCACACTGGGTCGCCAATTTATTGATGAACTCGAAATGTGGAACATACCCCACAAAGAGATGCTTGAAATTTTTTTTTTTTTTTTTTTTTTTTTTTTTTTTTTTTAGCTTATTTTTTTTATTGAATCTTTCTTAAATACTTAGAAACTAACAATAAGTATTCAAATCTTACAAACTAAATAAAACTATGTGATATCCCCTACGTTCCATCACAATTTGGTGAGTCGCGAGATGTAGCAATTTTACAGCATATTCAGTGTGTCTTTTCTTTTTAATCGACGATGCGCCTTGCTCAGCAACAATTGCCTAGCAAGAGGATTCGGATGATTGTGTAATTTTTGAATGTAGCTTCTGCAGTACATTGCAACTTCCTCAGAAATTGTGGATACATTTAAATCTCGATGGATGTTAACGTTCCTCATATACCAAGGCGCGTTTACAATAATTCGCAGACACTTGGATTGTATTCGCTGCAATTTTTCGATATTAGAGGGAGATGCGGTGCCCCAAAACTGAATACCATAAGTCCAGATTGGTTTCAGGATTGCTTTATATAATAGCACTTTGTATTCAAGATTCAACTTTGATCTTTTGTGTAACAGCCACCATAACTGATTCATTTTAAGCTTGATCTGAGTTTTCTTTGCCTCTATGTGATTTTTCCATGTCAGCCTTCTGTCGAGGTGAATACCCAAGTACTTTGTTGAGGAACATTGTGGAACTGATTGGCCATTAATTTTAAGTGGGGGACATGTATCTAGCCTTAGCGTGAAGGTTACATGTACGCTCTTTGATTCATTGACTTTTATACGCCATTTTGCTAGCCAGATTTCGAGAGAATCGACATGAGTCTGCAGGAGTTTAGTAGCTTCTATGGGGTTAGAGCGAGAGCACAATATTGCCGTATCATCAGCAAAGGTCGATATGAATGTATAGTTATTGTTGGGCATATCTGAAGTGTATAAGAGATACAGTAAGGGACCCAAAACGCTTCCTTGAGGAACGCCAGCGTGAATATCCAATGGATTTGTTGTGTAATCCTTGTGATGTACGAGAAATTGTCTTTTCGTGAGGTAGCTACTAAGCAATGAGGAGACATTTGCAGGCAGTAATAGTTTGAGTTTGTAAATAAGGCCATCGTGCCATACTTTATCGAAAGCTTGAGTGATATCAAGAAAGACAGCTGAGCAATACTTTTTTTCTTCAAAAGTGTTCCTTATCAGAGTTACAATGCGGTGGACTTGTTCTATTGTGCCGTGCTGTTTTCTAAATCCAAACTGATGTTGAGGAATCAGTTGGTTGAGATTAATAAATGGAGTTATATTCATGACAAGTAGCTTTTCGAATACTTTAGAAAGTAGAGGCAGGAGGCTGATAGGTCTGTACGATGCAACTTTTGTAGGGTCTTTTCCTGGTTTTGCTATCATAATAATTTTTGAAGTTTTCCAGCATTTGGGATAGTGTTTAATACGAAGGATAGCATTGAAAATGTGCATCAGATGAATTACTGAAGCCGGAGGTAGCTCTTTTATCATTTTACCGGTAATTTTATCTGGACCAGGTGATTTTTTTGGGTTTAAATCTTTATAAATTGCTTTGAATATGTCCTTTTTTTTAATTTTGAGCGTTATTGAGCAAGGTTGAGAAGTTAATTTTGGTAATGAGGACTGTGAAGAAGGTGGATTGGGTGTAAACACACTTTTTAGGTGGTTTGCAAAAGCCAAACCCTTCTCACAGTTGCTTCTAGCCCAATTACCGTCACTCAAACGGATGGGGGAATCAGTGAGAATTGGCCGATTTGATTTTTTTGCTGATTTCCACAAAGAGTAGTCTGACGCTTCACCAGGTGTTAATTTCGCTATGTGCTCTTCTAACTCTTTGTTGTTTTTATTTTTCAAGGCTTGCTTTAACTTTCGAGTGCAGTGCTGTAGCTGTGTTTTCAGATTCGGTGATCTGAATTCTTGCCATTGTCTTCGGAGTCTTCTTTTCTGTCTTACTAGCAATTCAATGTCTGCTGGTGTGTATTGGCTATATTTTGATTGCTTGCATACCTTAGTGCAGGTGGCTGAGCTGAGAGCTAATGAGAGTAGCTGGTTGAATTTTTCGAGTGCTGAGTCTACATCGTGTCCATTTCTTAATACAGTACTTAGAGGAAGATGGGAATTTATATATTTCTTGAATTTTAACCAGTCTATTTTCTTTCTAACGCAATTGCCTTGGGGGCTTGGTGATTTTATAGATATTACCGTGGGTGAGTGGTCAGATGATAGATCATAATTACACTCTGTGGAGATATTTTCCATCTGCAAACCTTTGGCGACTCCAAAGTCTATGAGATCGGGTATTTTCCTCTTGTCCGTCGGCCAATATGTCGGTTGACCATTCGAAATAACATCGTAGCCATGGTTAGTGATGATTGAACATAGTCTTCTGCCTTTTGGAGTTATTAAGCGGGAGCCCCAGTGAGTGTGTTTGGCGTTGAAATCGCCAGCAACCAAGAATTTGCTACCAAGAGTTGAGAAAAATTCTTTATATTGCTGTTCGGTAATACTGTATCTTGGGGGACAGTATATCGCAGATATTACTAGCTTAGAGATGTATTCTTCCAGACATATAGATGTTGCTTGCAAGTAGACGCTACTGAAATCTTCGAGAACATGATGTTTTATTCTGCTTTTTATCAATATGGCAGTTCCACCGCGTGCCTTACCATGCGGATGGTTTGTAGTGTACAGTTTGTAATATGGTATTTGGTAGCAATTTTTGTCAGTGAAATGGGTCTCAGATATCATCATTATGTCGATCTGGTTGGATTCAAGGAATTGAATTAGCTCCAAACGGTGCTGGCTTAAGCCGTTGGCGTTCCAGTGGCATATCTTGAGACAACTCATGGTCTGGATAGCAATGTTTGGAGTAACATCGATTGATTTTTCATCATTTCTTGCATCATTGTTTGCATTGAGTTCATGAATTGGTTCATATTCTGAATTAATGTTTGAAGCAAATGTTCAAGAGTACTTGGCTGTTGGGTTGGCAGTGAGTGTTTCTGCTCATTATTTACGTTACTTTGTTGGTGTAGGTTTTGTTTTAACACGCTAGCGTATGAATTGGTTTGATTCTTGTTTGGGATTGCAGAGAAGAATTGTGTTGCATCAATATTTTGTCTCTTACTTGAGTTGGCTATCTGAGTTTGCTCAACTGGTTTTAGAGGTTGATTGTTAGCGGAGAAATTTAGCTTTAGGGTTGCATATACTGGGCAACCTCTATAATTTGCAGTGTGATTACCTCCACAATTGCTGCATTTTTTCATGCTAGCATCGTCTTTAGATTTTGGGCATATGTTTGATTTATGGAGATCTCCACAAATCACACAAACAGCTGGCAGGGTACAATATGTCTTAGTATGTCCATATTCTTGGCAGTTGCTGCACTGAGGAGGTCCAGTTCTCTTATGGGGTTCTTCGATTGTGATTTTGCGATGCAATAAATATCGAATTTTATATATGGGGTGTACCTCACCTTTTTTTAGGGGTTTTGTTTCAGGCTGAAGCTCAATACGATATAACGGTTGAGGTATATTGCTCTTGTTGAGAATGTTGAATACTGTTTTGGCTTGAAACCCTTCTTCCTGAAGGGCAAGTTTGATTTCGTTAATATCAACGTTGGGTTCGACGCCTTTGAGTACAACGATTAAGCCCTTACTACTTTTTAGCTGATATGTGTAGTAATTCTTTTTTACAGCATCAAATTCCGCTATTACTTTGCGATAATGAGTTTCGCTGTAGATTTGCACTTTGGTTTCCTCAATTTGGCCTTTGCGAATAGGAACAACATGGAAATTCTTTGGTCCTATAAGACTTGTAATTCTAGAAATCAACTTATCTGAGTTGCGTTCTCTCAAGAAAATGGGTGGGGGTTTGAAATTTTTCTTGGAGATAATATTTTCGTCACTTTCATCACCTGAAAGCAGAGCGTATCTATTTTCCGAACTAATAGGGACAGTGTTCTGTTTTTGAATTTTTGTTGAATTCATTTGTTTTGAATTTTGCGGACTTCTCTTTCGCTTTACTACAGTAATGTAGCGATCAATACCAGTTTGAACAGCAACTGGTTCTTTATTAGTCATCGCACTAGTTGCTTTAACTACTGGGTCATGCACTTCAGTAGAAGTGCCGTTATTTGATTGCTTTGATGTTGTAGCTGTTGGTGTTACAGCAGGAGAAGCACATTGTACACTCCACGGTATAGAGGGAGATAGTATATCACGATAGAACAAATTATTTTTTTTGTCTGTATTTATTGTTGTTGCAAAATTTGATGAATTTTTAATATGTGCAGGCAAAAGATTTGCACTGTTACTTTCACTTGTGTAGTGTGTATCAACTGTTTTATTTGATAATGCACTTATCGCGGGGGTTTGCGCGGGTGATTGCAAATTATTGTTTACACACACATTAATAGGCGATTGCCGTTGCCGGGGAGGAGAGCGCTGAACACTCATATTATAAACAAATTGTTTGCAAACGATATTATTTTATTTGTTTTTTTTTTTTTTTTTTTTTTTTCTAAAAATCAAAATAAAGACGTCCACTCTTATTGGTGACTTTCGCGAAATATGCTTGAAATAACGCGTGATGTTATTATGAGGAAGGAAGTAGAAGAATTCTGCAACCGAACAAATAATTAACACACGATTTGAGGGACGAAAAGGGACCCATATAAGTGGTCTGATTCGGCTAATCCCTAAATTTATAAATAATGCATAAAAGCATGAGAACGAAATGTACAAAACAAGAATACACGAGAATACATTTCGAAATTTTCAGACTAAACAAAATACATACTACTACAAAAATACAAAAAACAAAATTCCGTAAGAAAAAAATATAATAATAATAAAATTAATAGCACTTTGACCATATTAAGCAAAATGAATAACAATGCAGCACCTTTATAATAACGTGAGAAGGACGCTCAAAATAATAAGGCATATACTCGTAGATATACAAGAATCAAATTACAGACAAAATGCACATAACACAAGCAAATGCACAACTATGAAAATTTTTGTTTTGGGCATGACAGTATAAATTTCCTAAACATTATAATTAAAATAATTCCAACATATAAGAAAATTTATTAAAATAAACAATTTCTAGTTGCAAGAAAAAAATAATAATAAACCATCATGCTGACTATAGATGCATGGAAATAAATTGACAATTATAGGAATGGTAAATGGTAGGAGGATTACATTTATTTATTTTTTCTTTCTCCTTTCCCTCCCTTTTTTACTTCATTTTTGACAACAATAAAATAAAATATTGAAATATACAAATGATTATAGTATATATATATATATATATATATATATATATATAGTATAGATTCTTCTTCTTATGTGGTCATAACAACCGAATATCGATTTAGGCCGAAAATAACATGCTTCGCCAGCCATCTCTGTTCTTCGCTAGCTGGCGCCAGTTAGAAATTCAAAGCGCCGTCAGGTTCTCCAGTACTTGGTCTTTCCACCGGAGGTTTGGTCTTCCTCTTCTGCGCCGTCCTCCAGCGGGTTCCGAATATAATACCTTCTTAGCTGGAGCGTGTTCTTCCATTCGCTCGACATGACCTAGCCAGCGCAGCCGCTGGATTTTGATGCGCTTTACTATGTCAATATCGGCATACAGCTCGTACAGCTCATGGTTGTATCTTATTCGGTACTCGCCACCAACGCAAATAGGTCCAAAGATCTTGCGTGGGACTTTTCTCTCGAAAACTCCAAGTATTCCTTCATCCGAGGTGGAAATTGTCCAGGCTTCAGCGCCATATGTTAGGACAGGCATGATGAGAGACTTGTAGAGCGTAGTTTTCGTTCTTCGAGAGAGGGCTCGACTTCTCAATTGCTTACTCAGCCCAAAGTAACACCTGTTAGCAAGAGTTATCCTACGCATGATCTCCAAGCTGACGTCATTACTGCGGTTAATGCTGATTCCAAGATAGACAAAGTCCCTTACTACTTCAAAAGCGTAGTTGTCAACAGTGACGTGCTGTCCAAGACGCCGGGACTCTTTGTTTGTTGACACTAGATACTTCGTCTTGCCCTCGTTCACCGTTATACCCATTCGACGCGACTCTCTTTCCAACTCTGAGAATGCCGCACTGACTGCTCGCGTGTTCATGCCGATTATGTCAATATCATCAGCATACGCTAACAGCATGACACTTTTGTTGAAGATAGTGCCATTATGTCGTAGATCAGCAGCTCGTATTATTTTCTCCATAATAAGATTGAAGAAGTCGCACGATAACGAATCACCTTGTCTGAAACCCCGTTCGGTATTAAACGGTGCGGAGAGGTCCTTCCCAATTTTCACTGCACAACGGGAGTTATGCAGTGTCGTTCTACAAAGTCGAATGAGCTTTGCAGGAATACCGAACTCAGACATTGTTGCGTAGAGGTAATCCCTTACCGGACTGTCGAAAGCGGCTTTATAATCAACAAATAGGTGGTGTGTGTCGATATGTTTTTCTTGGGTCTTCTCCAGGATTTGGCGCAGTGTGAAAATCTGGTCGATGGTGGATTTACCAGGTCTGAAGCCACACTGATAAGGTCCAATCAGGTTGCTGAGCATAGGCTTCAACCTTTCACACAGTACGCTCGATAGAACCTTGTATGCGATACTCAGGAGACTTATTCCACGGTAGTTGGCGCAAATTGTGGGGTCTCCTTTTTTATGTACAGGACAGAGAACACTGTGCCTCCAATCATCAGGCATGCTTTCATCCGACCATATTCTGCTTATGAGCTGGTGCATGCGGGTGAGCAGCTCATCGCCTCCGGTCTTAAACAACTCGGCAGGCAGGCCATCAGCACCTGCAGCTTTGTTGTTCTTCAGCCTTAAAATGGCCGTTTCAACCTCGTCATAGTCGGGTGGTGGAATATCAACACCATCATCTGTAATTGGGGTTATCGGGCAAACTCCTCCACTGGCGGAATTGTTCGTAGCATCGCCATTCAGTAACGTGGAGAAGTGTTCCCTCCATAGGCTCAGTACACTCTGGACATCCGTAACCAGATTCCCATTTCCATCACGACAAGAAGAGGCTCCGGGATTTAAACCTCCACTCAGTCGCTTGATCTTTTCAAAGAATTTTCGAGTCTCATTCTTGTCGGTACACATCTCTATCTCCTCACACTCGCGTCTTTCCAACTCCCTCTTCTTGCGCCTGAAAATACGTCTCTCTGCACTCCTTTTCTCTCTATACCGCTCCTTAACAGCTCGCGTTGTGCCTGCACGCAGGGTTTTTCTGTAGGCGGCGTCTTTCTCTGCGGTAGCGTCGCGACACTCCTGATCATACCACTCATTCCTTAGAGGCCGGTAGTAACCGATTACCTCCTCGGCAGCAGTAGTCATGGAGTGGGATATATGTGTCCACCGTGCGCATGTATCATGAAGTTGGGGAGTATTCTGCATAAGCAGATCCGATAGTCGAGTGGAAAATGCATCTGCTGTCTCTGGTGATCGCAGCTTACTGACGTCGAGCTTTCTCTGTGTGGGACTTCTCTTGTTATTTGAGACACAGAAGCGTGTGCGCACCTTAGCTGCAACAAGGTAGTGATCCGAGTCGATGTTGGCACCACGGATCGATTTCACGTCCATCACACTGGAAGCATGCCTTCCGTCAATCACCACATGATCAATTTGGTTTCTTGTACGTTGATCTGGAGACAGCCATGTCGCTTTGTGGATGTCGAGATGCTGGAATCTGGTACCACCAATTACCATGTTTCGTGCTGCGGCGAAGTCGATCAGCCTCATCCCGTTATCGGAGGTGTTCTGGTGGAGGCTGAATTTTCCGACAGTTGGACCAAAGGTACCTTCCTTGCCCACCCTGGCATTAAAGTCGCCAAGCACGATTTTGATATCGTGGCGGGGGCAGCGGTCATAAGCTTCTTCGAGGCGCTGAAAAAAGCTCTCCTTGGTCACATTGTCCTTCTCATCCGTCGGAGCGTGGGCACATATAAGGCTGATGTTAAAAAATTTTGCCTTGATGCGGATTGTGGCCAGCCGTTCGTTCACAGGCATGAAATGAGAGACAAGATGTCGTAGTCTCTTGCTGACCAAAAATCCACATCCTAATTCGTGCCTTTCAGCATGGTAACTGTAGTAGATGTCACAGGACGCTCTTTTGGAGCAGCCATGTCCTGTCCATCGCATTTCCTGGAGAGCGGTGATGTCAGCTCTGTATTTTTCGAGGACATCAACCAGCTGGATAGAGGCACCCTCCCTATAAAGGGATCGGACATTCCAGGTGCATATCCGTAAATCGTTGTCCTTTTTTCGTTTGCGGGGGTCATCAACAAAAGCGGTAGTCCTTATCCGAGGCATATTTGTTTTTTTCATTGGGGGGGTTTTTTTATGTGGCGGGTCCCAAACCCAACGCACAACCTCTAACCGAGGAGATTTTCGCCACTCACTTCAGCCGCCTCCCAGCGGGTGCCAGGACGACGTTGCCCGGTGGTCGCCACATGGAGGGCCCCCATTAATAATAATGAGAGCGCCATCACATAGTAAGCAGAGCAAGCTATATGACTACCCCTCATTAACAAATAAAGGTATCATCACATAGCGCTCAGATCAAACTACATGACAGCCAGTGAGTTGACTTGCGATGAGTTCAACAAGGATTGCGCTAGCCCCACCCGGTTGAGGCAGTTAGACACGTTACCTTGCGAAAACACCACCAGACCACCATATAGTATAGATTATAAATGAATATTGCGAAAAAATTTGGTTATATGGTCTATACGAATATATGTACATCTTAATTAGAAAAACTAACTAATTAAGTGATATAGTAGTTATAATATATATATATATATATATATATATATATATATATATATATATATATATATATATATATATATATATATATATATATATATATATATATATATATATATATATATATATATATATATATATATATATATATATAGCAGATGTAAGTGATCTGTTATTGAAAAAGGATCTGGTAATTATCCTACAAACACAAGAGAGCAACAGGATGTCCACGAGAATCCAATATCAACTCATACAGTGAAATTTCGAGAGATGCCAACGCGGCAACATTAACAGCATTAACTAGAGTAACAACCAAGATAATGATGACAAAAAACTATCCTTGAAGCAGTAAAGAACAAATAAACCCAGAGCAGAAAACAAAGGAGGCCCAGTACAGCGAGTACCTATAACAAACACACAAAACAATAGAATTTGCAACCAATAACTTTGGCGTACCTAACCAGCTCGACCTAGCAAAGAGACATCAATAATAATAGCTATGCAACCACAACCGAATAAAATATTTCAGCTACTGTATACTGTCACTGATAAAGTGACAATGGATATTGATCCACATCAGAAGAAAATCATAAACAACAGAACCAAAATTACATATTCATTATTGCTCCAATCATTAAACACTTGCACCAGGAGTACAGAGTTTCACATCGGCAGTATTGCTTAGCAGTGCGGGACATACAAAACCCAATTTTTAAGCTGTTGTTCATAACATTGCATAAAACAAAAAATTTTTGTCGAATCAAATCATTGGATGCATTTGACACCAGCATCAACCAACTTTCACTTAAAACCACAATAATAACCCAGATAACGCTTCCATGACAAAACATCCAGAAAATCAACCCAATGTAAATAATCTCGCTCTCATTGCCTAAACTAAAATCGAACTTTGATAAAGGAGAAATTACTGTTTTCATCACTAGACTTCAACAACAAAAGTTGCAACAAAACTATTAAAAAAGCTTAGCACAGCAGACAACAACCAGCAAGGTTAACAACCTTCAACATGGGGACCATAATCATCAATCAAAGCATTTATAAATTATTATTAAGCCAGAAATAAAGACTTATTTTTGTGCCCATATTCTCGGCACTGCAACAAAGACTACATGTGATTACAATTCACTTTTGGTGAATTTATGATCTGGTTCGATTTTGACTACACTTAAGCGCACCACCAGTTGCATTTCACCACAAAAGTTACATAAATTAAATGCACTACAATGGATGCAAGGTTAACAGATTCTAACTAAATTCTGTCCTATTTCACTAAGAAACACAGGACTTTCACTTTTCTTTTTTTTTCAATTGCATATTCAACATAGATGCACTGCAATAAAATCAAAAAAGATTGTAAACAATTTACTTACTTCAGCTATTGGCTCTATACAAAATTAATAATTGTATGGCTTATGATGAATAGCTTGCTTCTTCCTTCTTGATTTAATAGTGATTCAAACGCGTGTTCCAGCTCATTTTTCGGAATTGCTTCCAGTGCCCTCGTCGAAGCCCGTTGTATGGTCTGAATGTCATCAAAAAGCATCCTTTCAACTTCAATTTCAGTTTTGGGAAAAAAAGAAGTCGACCGGTGCCAAATCAGGTGAATGCGGCTGGTGATTCAACACACAGACCTGATTCCGAGCCAAAAATTGACGAATAATGAATGTTGTGTGACTCGGTGCATTATCGTGCAACAGAGACCGAGTTTTTGGATCGCGGTATTCTGGTCGAACACGACGGATTCTGGACATCAAACGCTTCAAAACTTCGAGGTAACATACGGAAGTATCTGTTTGACCAGTTGGAACAAATTCTTTGTGGATAATTCCTTTGCTATCGAAGAATGTGATGAGAATTGTTTTGATTTTTGATTGAACTTTTCGTGTTTTTTTTGGCTTCTGGTGAGTTTTTTATTTCCATTCCGCACTTTGACGCTTGCTTTCTGGATCGTATGGAAAACACCATATTTCATCACCCGTAACAATTGTTTTCAGGAAGTTTAGATCATTTTCTGCAGCTGCAACCATGTCTCTAGAATGACTGACTCTCATTAATTTTTGGTCCTCGGTCAATGTGTGTGGAACAAATCTCGCGCAGACCTTTGTTTTGCCCAAATTCTCGTGAAGAATGAGTCGGATAGTTTCTCGCCATACGCTTGCTGCATCATTCCAAATGTTTCTGATGCACTTTTACCAATTTTTGCGTGGGATTTAATGACCGCTCTTTGCTCCATGTTAAAATTTCAACATCAAACGAACACGTGTTTTGAAAAATGAATGTCTTTAAACATTAAATGTCAACCAAATGCCATGACAGTTAGTAGAGGAAGGTTGAAGCTTCAAATCGCATGTGCTCACACATAGATGGCGCACTTGGTTGCTGAGATATGGTTCGAGTCTTAATACAAAATAAATGTATAAATGCATAAATGATAGACGCAATATAACAAAATCAAAATAAATTGCAAACAATGTACTTACTTCAGCTATTGGCTGTATCCAAAACAGAGAATATGTTTGCTTCTGTTAATATAAATAATATATAATAGATAGATGCAATGTAACAAAATCAAAAAAGAAAAAAATTGTTAACAATTTACTTACTTGAGCTGTTGGATGTATCCAAAATTATCAAATATATGGCTTGTATAACTTATCTTGAATATGCTTGATTGCTTCTTTTTTGCTCGCTTCTTTTCTGTTAATATAAATACATTAAATAAAATCTTATAAAAATTTTGGCAACTTACCAATTTATTCGCTTCAATGTAAAATTATTACAAATTTTTTGACAGTTCAACATTCATTCATTGTCAACCTTCTGGTTGACCACAAGATTTTTAATGTATATTTTTTAATTTCTGAAAGCAAGACAATGTTCTTTAAACAAATTTTTGATCATTTTAATTGTAGTAACAATGAACAAAAGACTTATAATTTAATGTAATTACGATGAAATTACTACTAATCGAAAAGAAAAAATACAGAAATCCACTTTAGAAGTTCAACCTTCATACGTAACCAGGGGTTAATGACAGATTTCATAAAGCAAGAATGAAAGCTCAAATTATTTTATCCATTAACGCCATGCTGTTTCATTCGCACTCATTACATGAAAAATAAAGCAATAAGAAATATCCCAGAAATATGCATTAGTATTTGTATTCACACAATAAAGTATGAGATTGTATTGGAATTTTAAGGGCAAGTGGGTTGTCATGGTTAGCAGGGTTAGTATGTTATATGTAGGTAAGTAGGTAGATTGATATGTGGATAGTATTAGAAAAATGGTGTATAAGCTGCCAGCTCACTGAAGGCAGTGGCTTTTTCAGTTGTGAGTATTGTACCAAGTTGTGAAGTGTTGGCGTGTAAGCAATTGTAAAATACTGCGATCCTTACGAGGCCCTCCAGCATTAGTGTATAAGTGTATTGGTATAAAAGTGTAAAGTAATACCAGGAATAAAGTGAAGACCTAAAACGCAAGTATCTTATAAGTAACCCTGTTTTATTTCAGCTAACTAGTGTCATAGTCTTGAAGGATATTTAGGAGCTTAGGTTTAGCTGCGAATCTTGTACATTACATCCTTCAGTCTAGCCGTTAGGTAATTAGTGAGTGTTGTGGAAAAATATTTCACAACAGTGATACAGAAGAACAATTGCACTCAAACGTCACCATGGGTTAGACAGGCCACAGAAGAGAAGAGGAGTAAAGAAAATGAAACGCTCCCAATGAAGCATCATACATTGCAAACCAAGGCGAAAAATGTACCAAGTCAGACATCCCAGGTTAATCCACCAAATGCAGCAAGCTAGGTGACACCAGTGGCGGAAAATAAAACTAAACAATAGGCGAATAATACGAATGCAAAGGCTGGTACAATACTCGAACGGGCACAACCACAAAAAGTGGACGTAAGTACTCAAAAAGCAGAGGAAAGACATTGGTGTAAAAGATAAACCAGACGCACTCATCATAGCGGCTTCAGCATCCATCACGTATGCAGATAACATGAACAGATAATTCCGTAACATGAAAATAAGGCAACAAAGTACCCAAACAGTTTACATCAGTCTACCAGTGGTGGACGCCGCAAAGGTACTAAAGCGCAGCGGATCCGAATAGGATGCGATTTTGTCCAGTATGTGATTGCATCTCACAAATATGGTGCTTCAAGTGTTGGGGATATAACCATCTATCGCGGAACTGCAAAGAAGAGGTGTATCGCAGATCTATGTGCAGAAAGTGTGGTCAGGAGGGTCACCTAGCTGAGGGCTGTAATAACGTCCAGAAATGAGCATTCTGTGGAGGTAATTATGCCGCTGGAAGTACGCGCTGTCCCGAACATCAGAAGGCAAAAAAGAAAGACAGTAAATGAAGATTGTTCAACTAAGCCTAAACCACTGTACGGCAGCACAAGATATTCTGCAGCAAACAATAATTGAAAAACAGTTCGATCTTGCACTACTGTGCGAACAACACCACAATGTGAGCGGCTCTAAGTGGGTCAGCGACTCATCGGACAAAGCTGCAATATGGATAACAAATAATATGGTGTATCTGAGCAGAGCTGCAACTGCGCATCTCGGATTCACATGGATTAAGATAGAGGGTATATTCTTTTTCTCGTGCCATGCCCCACCAAGTATGGATATTCTCGAATTCGAACGAATGATAACAGATATGGTGACGAAAGCTAGAACGCGACATCCGGTAATTATAGCCGGCGATTTCAATGCTTGGACTACAGTATGGGGTAGCAGATGTACGATCCGGAGGGGTCAAGTTCTCATGGAAAGTATGACATTACTAGACCTTACCTTTGCACACAGTACGATCATGCGAAACACCAAGTGGAGGATTGGCGAAATTCCCACCCACAGCGATCATCGAGCATTTGTCATTGAGTTACAATTAGCAAAACCACAGCGTATAACTAAAGTGCAGACAAGAGGCTGGAAACATCAAGGACGTGTCCCTGCAGATATGGGAGGATGGGACTAAATCTGGTGGGAATGCAACAAATATGGCAAAAAATATCATAGCACGGATGAAGAGATCATGTGATGCGGCGATGCCTAGGAAAACACAAAAGCCGACAAGAAAACCAGTCTATTGGTGGAATGAAAATAATGCGGAGCTCAAGAAACACTGCAATCAAGCCCGTAGAAGAGTACAACGTCATGTATAAACTATGCCGCAATCATCTTAAAAAAGCGATAAAAACGACCAAGGATGTATGTTTCTAAGATCTCCAGAAAGTGCAGATACCGATCATTGGGGCAGAGCGTACAAAATAGTTATGAATACAGTAAGAGGACCAAGATCACCACATCCGGTGGAGCCAGTGCTAATGGAACAGGTGGTAAATGTATTGTTCCCCCCTCTCAAAGACAGTTTGGAATACTAATGTCCATCCGCGGAAATAGGCGACATTCCAGCGGTAACTGCAGAAGAAGTGTTACTTAACTTCAATAAAGTGGGAGATAATAAGGCTCCAGGACCCGAAGGCGTTCCTAATGTAGCAAACTCCCCATTTTTCCCCAAGAGAAACACAAAATATTTCCTTACAATACAACATGCTCCTAACAATAGCTTTTATTACAAAAAAAAATTATGAAAAAAAAAATACCAAAATAAATGTATTAACATAAATAAATATCAATAAACAGGAATCAATAAATAATTAAACAAAATAAGACTAGAAGAAAAAAAAACGAAAAATTTCATTTATACATATATATATGTATATATAACTATATAAATATATATATGTTAAGTTAAAAGATAAATAATGAACAAATAAACCAATAAAAGAAATAATTAATACTAAATCAATAAATTAACCAAAATAGGATAAGAATCGGAAATAAAAAAAACAGGTATACGTACAGTAAGTATCTTATAATAAGTACATGACAGAAAAAGTAACCTAATAAATGTATGAACACAAAAAAATGGTAAAAATTGTTGAGGGTGAAATAATCTCGGGGATTCAGGAAGTTTCACTCTTCTGACGTAAAAAAAAAGAAAACAAAGCCATAAAGAAAACTGAGTAAAACTGGGGGTATCCCTAATTCTATTGAGCTCAATACGGGGGGAAACACCTACGGCGTTCTATACTGCCAAACTTACTGACCACGTGAGTTGGAAGATCACCCGTTATTGTACAAATCACAGAAGAAATATAGCAAAAGTAAATGAAAACGATACCAATGAAATAATAAAAAATGACCTTACAGTCGGCTGGGGCCGACCAATTATACCCTGCATATGTAGACATATATATAAAAAGTTTGCTCGAATTCCATCTTTTTCTTTTATTTCCTTTATTATGCTTTGTATGGGAGCTACATTAAGCAGTAGACGTGGCTATCAAGTTTTTTGAAAAGCAATCTACACCCGAAATATATTTGACTTTGACGAAGTACTTTGTAAGTTATGGGGGTTTTAAAAGGGATAATTTAAAGGCTATTTTTTGGATAACTCCGAGGTTAAGTATGGGAGCTATCAAAATAGTGGGCATGGCTTACCTCTTTCTTGTAAAGGGTTATCCATTTCGCGGTTTCAAAAGTATAGTGCTAGAATTCGACATCTGTCAAACTGAGTTGTTAAAACAATTTCTTTCTTTTTCAGTTCAAAGTCTGACATTTGCGAAAATGGATCGCTTAACTATCGCACAACGCATTAAAATTGTAAAAACCTACTACAAAAATGGTGATTCTGCCACAGCCACATATCGTGCTTTAAGAGGAGATTATGGTTTACATAATCGTCCAACTACGCAAGCAATTGGCAAATTTGTGAAGAAATATGAAGAGACTGGATCGGTTACAGATATTGTAAGGCCTGTGCATCATCGTTTCGCTCGTACCACCTAAAATATCGCTGCTGTAAGTGAAAGTGTTGCCGAAGACCCGAATGTGTCGATTCCTCGTCGTTCTCAGGAATTAGGACTGTCTTACGGCACATTATGGCGTATTTTGCATTTGGATATACACCTACATCCATATAAAATCCAGCTCACACAACAGCTGAAGCCAGCTGACCATTCACAACGTCGTAGAAACGTCGAATGGGTGCTTGAACAACAGGCGGTGGACGCCGATTTTTCGAACAAAATTTTCTTCAGCGACGAAGCACATTTCTCACTCGGTGGGTATGTTAACAAACAAAATTGTCATATTTGGGGTTCTGAGAATCCTCAAGTAATTGAAGAGAGGCCACTACATCCACAAAAAGTCACTGCTTGGTGCGCTCTTTGGTCCGGAGGTGTGATTGGACCTTACTTCTTCGAAAACGATGATGGAACGACTGTCACCGTCAATTCGGAGCGTTATGGTCATATGATAACCGACTTTTTTTGCCTGCTATTGAAGAATACGACTTAGAGAATATGTGGTTTCAGCAAGACGGTGCCACATGCCACACAATTCGAGCGAATATAGCTTTATTACAAGAGAAATTTTCTGGCCGCGTAATTTCTCGTCGTGGCGATATCAAGTGGCCACCAAGATCATGCGATTTGAGACCGCTTGACTTTTTTTGTGGGGCTACGCGAAAGACCGTGTTTATGCAGATAAACCTTTAACTCTTGAGCACCTAAAAACCAACATTCGTCACGTTATGGCTGAGATACCGCCCAATATGTGTCAAAAAGTGGTCGAAAATTACCTCAAAAGAATCGATGCTTGCAACAATTCGCGTGGTGGTCATTTAAATGATGTAGTATTTCACACATAATGTCAACGTTCAAACTTTATAATAAAAAAGAAATATCATGATAAAAAATATTTTATATGTGTTTTATTTACATTTACTTTTGAAACCGCAAAATGGATAACCCTTTATATCTAATTAATTTTGCAATATTAAACTACACGTTAAATCTGGTGGTCCTATGCTGAATAGTTAGTAACTTATAGCGGTTTAAATTTTTTTAATTTTTGCAACTTTGTATGGTAGCCCCATTAAAAAGTGGGCGTGGCATGTTGATTTTTTGCCAGATTATTTTTGACTACCATATTAATCTAAGCGTCAGTTATAGTTATTCTACCCAGAAGATTGCAGAAGTTACAGCTGTTTCAATTTAAAAGAAATTCGGTAATTTTGTATGTATGTACGCCCAGTCTTTCTTGGGATTCTGGCACACTGATTTTTTGCCAGATTTTTTTCGGCAACCATATTAGTCTAAGCGTCAATTATATTTATTCTAGCCAGTAGATTGCAGAAGTTACGGCTGCTTCAATTTAAAAGAAATTCGGTAATTTTGTATGGAAGCTACTATAAACAGTGGGCGTGGCGGGTCCATTTCCTGTGAGTCTAGTTGGTCTTACAATACTAATATATATTCCAGGCACAAGATTGCAGAAGTTACAGCTGTTTCAATTTAAATAAAGTACATACTCTTTGTATGGGAGCTACTATAAAAAGTAGGCGTGGCTCACCCATTTATGGCAAGGTTATGTAGTAATATAATGTGACTCTATGTGCCAAATATTGTTGTCCCAGGTGGTATATTAAGTGAGTTATAGCAAGTTAAAGATTTTGAAAATTCCGAGGTTAGTCGGTTTGAATGCTTGGTGTGGGCGTGGCTATTGATCGATGGTGTCCAATAACAATCCCATCCGTACCCTTGGATCTAAGGTTACTTATGCCAAATTTCGTCAAAATAGCTCAAGTTATCGTGCGAACCAGCCAGGTGACAGACAGACGGGCGGACGGACGGACGGACATCGTTAAATCGAAAACTTAAGCGACGCTGATCACGAATATATATCTATATCTATATCTCCGGAGATTCCTTCAAGTGGTTACAAACATCTGACCGAAATGAATATACCTTGCATATTGCATTATGCAGGGTATAAAAAAAAACATGTACAAACATAAGAGAATGACACTAATACTAAATATAATATAAACTAACAACTATTCCAAATTATTCTAAATCAGCGACCAAGGCGTAGAACGTAAAAAAACGCGTGACGAACTTAGGCGTACGCAATACGAAACTAGTTATACTCATTCTCGCTTTTGCGTCACCCTTTAGTTTCACTTGTTGCTCGTGCCAGGTACTAGAGTTGGTGCTCGCGAGTGTACTGCTGATAAGTGGTCCTATTTCAATTACCAACAAAGGGACGCCATTGTGTCAATACCAAACGTACACCAAGCAATCACAGTGTATAAAGTTTAACTTTTTTCTTTCGGAAAGAAACTACATGTGCCGACGTGAGTGCTTAACTTGTATTAACAACTTTTGTACTACGTGTTACAGAAGGCGAGAGTGGGTAGACGCACCAAAAATAAAAATATTTTCCAACACTCAGGAAGTTGGGTGGCCACCGATGTACCACACATATATATATATATATATATATATATATATATATATATATATATATATATTGTTACGTTTTTATTCTGTGAGCGTTTAATTCTATTTGAATTACCTTGTTCGATCACTGGATTCTGTTAATAATCACTGCAACACTTATTTTATGCAACTATATACAGCAACAATTTATTTAATAATCTCTATTTACAATCAACACTGTTTACAATCAACTATTTACTATAACACTTAAATGTACTTGCAACTTTTGCCTCTGTATCAATGTTTTCGCAATCACGTTCGGTAGCAGATTGATTGTCAATTCTCAACACTGGCTCTATTTATACTCTGTTGGCAACACCCCAGAATCTTCCTTTATCGAGATTCTTCTCTTCCTTTCTCGTTGGCTTGTTCTGGTTATCGCTTATTTCTTTTTGTTGACATTCGTTTCGATGCTGCCAATAGAGTCAGTCACAATAGTGATGAGTAATCAACTATCGATACTCGTTACACTGCCCTCCTCTTAACCTAGTTCGTCCCGAACAAGTTTTTATACTTCCCCTCGATATGGCGCAAGTCGCTCTAAGTGCACTACTTTAAACTTTGCTCTTTTATTCCAGGCACGTTGAATACGATATACTACGTCATTTATCTTTGCTATAATCTCATATGGTCCTTCCCAATGAGTCTGTAGTTTAGGGGACAGGCCTTTCTTTCGTTGTGGATTATGAAGCATTACAAGCTCTCCTTCATAGAACCCTTTTGAATTTGTTTTCAAGTCATACCTGGCCTTCATCTTATCGCTTATCATCTGCGACCGCTCTCTGATGAACCGATGTACTTCATCCAACTGTTCCCGCTTTTCGCTAGTATAATTACCTTCGGTTGATCTCGTTGGTGTTACAACTCCAAATTTTAAATCAGCTGGCAGTCTTAACTCGTTTCCAAAAATTGCCATTGCCGGTGTAGTAGCCGTCGTATCATGTTGTGCGCATCGATATGCCATGAGGAACATTGGTATATGTACATCCCAGTCTCTTTGGTATTTATCTACGACTTTTCTCAAATATTCCTCCAAGGTACGGTTAAATCGTTCTACCATGCCATCAGATTGTGGATTCAAAGGTGTTGTACGAGTTTTGTATATACCCAGCACACGGCATATCTCTTGGAATACAACTGATTCGAAATTTCGACCTTGGTCTGAGTGTAACTCCATCGGTACACCAAAACGAGTAACCCATTGGTTGACGAATACATCCGCAACTGTACTAGCTTCCTGATTTGGAATGGGGTATACTTCAGGCCATTTACTGAAGTAATCTATAACCACCAGAACATACTTGTTTCCTGCGTTGCTTTTTGGAAATGGTCCAGCTATGTCCATAGCAATTCGCTCAAATGGAGCACCCACGGTGTATTGGTGCATCTTACCTCGACTTTTCTTAGTGGGACCTTTGGCCATTGTACATTGCTTACATTTCCGAATCCAATCAGCGACATGGTCATGACATCCAACCCAATAAAATCGTTTCTTTATTTTCTCGACGGTTTTGGTGATTCCCAAATGCCCTCCACTGGAGGCATTGTGATACTCAGCTATCATTTCATTTATTCTTGCCTTGGGTACCACTAGCAGATCATAAGTGATTTTTCCATCTTCACTTTCCCATGTTCGGAATAAACATCCGTCTCGTAAGTGCAGGCTTTGCCACTGCGCCCAGTATGCCTTTGCTATTGGACTCTCATTAGCCATTTCTTGCCAATCTGGACGTATGCCCTGCTCCTTGTATTCCATAATCTTTACGAGATCTGGGTCGTTCCGCTGATCTTCTTGCACTCGTTCGGTGGTCCATGTCTCCTCCGGCAATATATTTGTAAGTCGTACGTCGACAATGTGCTCCTTGCTTTCCACTCGGGAACAATGTTTACATTCCATTTTGCAAGGACGACGAGATAGAGCATCCGCGTTGCCGTGATGTCCTCCTTTACGATGTTCGATGGTAAAATGATAACTCTGCAGCCTTTCAATCCAGCGCGCCAATTGTCCTTCTGGGTTTTTAAATTGTAATAACCACTTTAGCGCTGCGTGGTCAGTTCGTAGATGAAATGACTGACCGTACAAGTATTTATGGAAATACTTTACACATTCCAGTATTGCGAGCAACTCTCTTCGAGTGACACAGTAGTTTCTTTCTGGCTTCGACAGGATTTTACTGTAGTATGCTATTACTTTTTCTTGTCCATCTATGATCTGAGAGAGCACACCACCTATTCCATAGCCACTCGCATCTGTGTCTAACACAAACTTTTGACCAGGTACTGGATACGCTAATACTGGTGCTGAACAGAGTTTTTCTTTCAGTTGTTCGAATGCTTTCTGTTGGTCTTCGCCCCATACAAATGGTTTGTTCTTTCTTGTTAACTCATGCAGACTGCTGGCGATGTTCGCAAATCCAGGAACAAATCGTCTATAGTAGGTACATAAGCCTAGGAAGCTTCTTAACTCGTGAAGATTCGATGGAATAAGCCATTCTTGTACTGCTGCTACTTTCTCCTCGTCGGTATGTACCCCGTCTGTTGTTACTTTATGACCAAGATATTTAACTTCTCGCCTGAAGAGTGAACACTTTTTCATATTCAGTTTAAGCCCTGCTGATTGTATACGCTCAAATACTTCTTTCAACTTTTCCAGGTGGTCGTTAAAATCTTTTCCCATCACAATAATGTCATCGAGGTACACCAAGCACGTTTTCCAGTGTAGTCCACTGAGTACACGCTCCATCAAACGTTCGAAAGTAGCTGGTGCATTGCATAAACCAAATGGCATGACTGTAAATTGCCATAGACCATCGCCAATACTGAAAGCTGTTTTCTCTTTGTCCTCCTTACCAAGTTCCACTTGCCAGTATCCACTTTGCAAATCAAGAGTTGAGAACCACTTCGCACCAGATAGTGTGTCCAGAGTGTCATCGATTCTTGGCAGTGGATAGCTGTCTTTTTTTGTAATCTCATTCAGCTTTCTGTAATCCACACAGAATCGAGTACTTCCATCCTTCTTCTTTACCAGCACAACTGGTGAACTCCATGGACTCGCTGATGGTTCAATAACACCTTGTTTCTGCATATCGGAAATCAGCTTAATGGCTTCGTCTCTTTTGGCCAATGGAACTCGTCGTGGTGTTTGACGAATTGGTCTAGAATCACCGGTGTCAATGTGATGCTTCACGATGGTTGTTCGTCCTCCAGTTTTTCCATTTGAAGAAAATATTGAACTGTACTTCTCCAATACTTGTAAAGCCTTTTCTTTTTGCTGTTTGGTAAGCACACCTGCCCATTCTTCCATCTGTGCTTTTATTTCCGCCTTGCCAGTTCCTGATCTTCCACTTTTTATCGACGAACCCTTTTCGCAGTCTACTACGGCAGTGACTTCCTGGCAATGACCAATCACCATTCCTTTCTTCACAACTGTAGAGGTATTATTTGGATTTAATATTCGCACCGGTACTATTCCATTTTCTTTAGGTTCTACTAACGTCCTACCAAGTATGATGTTTTTATTCGTTATTTCTTTGTCTGCTTCCACCAGCCACAACTTGCCTGTCCCATCATCCACATTCATCTGTGCCCATATCACCGCTTCTGATTTTGCTGGAACCTCTTGGCGTTGACATGCCAGTACTCGTTTGATGTTCCCACTACGCTTGTAACCGATGTTCAATGGTAGTTCGACATTTGCATAGCGCAGTATCCGTTGATTTAAATCTAACGTAAATCCGTTGTCAATCATAAAATCAACACCAATTATTACGTCATCGATGATGTCAGCCACAATGAATTCATGTTCCCACGTGTAATTTCCAATAGATACTCGTTTCTTTATCTTACCCAGAATTTGTGCATCCTCTCCCGTTGCCGTACGCAATTTTATTCCCATTAAAGGCTCAAACCTCTTTACCAAATCGCTCTTGATTATAGAATGTGATGCACCAGTGTCCAGGGTTAACATGAATTCCATATTGTCCAATTTTCCATCAATGGTCAAGCTGCTTGGCACACGCTGTAGTTGTGAAATGTGAATGATGGGGCAACCCACTGTTGGAGTCAGTTCACGCCCCGCTGAACTGACTCGATTTAGTTTAACGATGGATTTGTGTTAGTGGAGCGATCGCTATCCACCTTATTCTCCTTCTTTTGTCTTCCTGGAGAATTCGATCTTGATCGCTTTCGTCGTAGACGGCAGTCACGCGCCATGTGTCCTGGTTTGTCACAAATGAAACACTTACCAGTAAACTTGTTTTCGCGTCGACCTGTTGTTCTTCCTTCAGGCTGAACTACTGATTTTACTGCCTGACGCACTGCTTCAACCAGATCTGTTGTTTCTGTTTCTAATTGGCGTACCCGTGGCATTGGTCGACACATGAAACTGCGGCTTCAAACGTCAAGGCACTACTGACTGTTTCGGCATAAGTATTCCTGGGTGACATGACTAGGGCACGCTTTGTCTCTCCATCACGTATACCATCTATGAATGCTTCTATTTTTATTTTTTCGACGAACTCTTCCGAATTACCGGAGAACGCTAGATGACATAAGCGCTCAATATCGGAAGCGAATTCCTGAAGGCTCTCATTACTCCGTTGCACTCGCGATCTCAATTCCACTCGATGTAATTGACTCTTGTATTCATTTCCATATTTTCGCTGGAGTGTGTCCATCAGTGACTGATAGCTACCACGATCTTTCTCTGGAATCATCTGTAACACCTCGGAAGCATTACCTTTTAATGCGACTATTAAAGCAGCAGTCTTGTCGCTATCATCCCATTGATTCTTCGAAGCTGTTGTCTCGAATTGAAGCTTGAAGATATTGAATGGCGTGCTTCCGTCAAATGTTGGTGGCTTTAGTTTGATTGTGCTTGAATCTCGAATCACTGATGTGGCTGGTCCATTTATTTTTAGTTGGTTGAGATCGTGCTGTAATTTCTCGAACTTATCTTCCAAATCATCTACATGTTCCTTTAAATCCGTGACCTTTTCATTAATGGTTCCGGAAATTTCCTGAAATCTAAGTTCAATTCCTTTTTGTAGATTTTCGATGACGTGTTCTTGGCGAGCCGAATGTTCTTGAATTTCCATACGCAAATCACTAATAACGCCCTCTTGGCGAGACGAACCTTCTTGAATTTCCATACGCAATTCACTAATAACGCCCTCTTGTCGAGACGAACTTTCTTGTAACTGTTGCATCATGGTTTTCATGAAATCCATAAGTTGACCACTCGAATCTATTTTGCTCTCTTCCTCAGCGTGCACAACTGCTTGTATATCGGCTTCCTCGAAGAACTCATGTTCTTCTACATTAATTCCCTTAGCCTCCATAGCTTGCCTCAGCCTCACCAGCAGTTCCGCCTTTGCACCTGATGACGATAGATTCATCTCTACCAACAGCTTTTTAAGCTGGTCCACTTTTAGTTGGTCAATTTTCACCATCTTTACAGAATCCCACTTCTGACACCAATTGTTACGTTTTTATTCTGTGAGCGTTTAATTCTATTTGAATTACCTTGTTCGATCACTGGATTCTGTTAATCACTGCAACACTTATTTTATGCAACTATATACAGCAACAATTTATTTAATAATCTCTATTTACAATCAACACTGTTTACAATCAACTATTTACTATAACACTTAAATGTACTTGCAACTTTTGCCTCTGTATCAATGTTTTCGCAATCACGTTCGGTAGCAGATTGATTGTCAATTCTCAACACTGGCTCTATTTATACTCTGTTGGCAACACCCCAGAATCTTCCTTTATCGAGATTCTTCTCTTCCTTTCTCGTTGGCTTGTTCTGGTTATCGCTTATTTCTTTTTGTTGACATTCGTTTCGATGCTGCCAATAGAGTCAGTCACAATAGTGATGAGTAATCAACTATCGATACTCGTTACAATATATATATATATATATATATATATATATATATATATATATATATATATATATGTATATATGTATATATATGTATATATATGTATATTATAACGAGTATGATTGGTTACTCATCACTATTGTGACTGACACTATTGGCAGCATCGAAACGAATGTCAACACAAAAAGAAATAAGCGATAACCAGAAAAAGCCAACGAAAAAGAAGGAGAAGAATATCGATAAAGGAAGACTCTGGGGTGTTGCCAACAGAGTATAAATAGAGCCAGTGTTAACAAGTGAGATTGAATCTAATCCCGAACGTGCTTGCGCAAACATCTATACAGTTTCAGAGGCAAAAGTTGCAAGTACATTAAAATGTTATTGTAAATAGTTGATTGTAAACAGAGTTGATAGTAAATAGTTTATTAAATAAATTGTTGCTGTATATAGTTGTAGAAAATAAGTGTTGCAGTTATTATTAACAAAATCCACTGATCGAACAAGGTTAACTCAAATAGAATTAAACGCTTACAAAAAAAAACGTAACAATATATATATATATATATATATATATATATATATATATATATATATATATATATATATATATATATATATATATATGTATATATATATATATATATATATATATATATATATATATATATATATATATATATGTATATATATATATATATATATATATATATATATATATATATATATATATATATATACCTAGTATATAACAACACACCACCTGTTAAGTTTCTCCTTTAGGTAACCGACCACACCGGAACACCAAAATACGCACATACTCGCGGTCGGACACGAATCCAGCAACCGTCCACTCACAATTACGGAGGAGCGATCTTCGTTGGAGCACCCACTTTTAGCAATTAGCACATAAGATTTGTATATATAAGGTTTTTTTCGATAATCTGTTGCCATTTTGAAGGTAATTTCGTAATGCCACTCTCATAGAAACCCTCGTCCCTATTGGCAAAAAACTGGGACTGTCGATTTTCACAAGCTTCTCTTGAGGCGAATTTTTCACCAGCAAAATCATTCGTCATAGACAGGAACAGGTAGTAATCACTTGGTGCCAGGGCTAGACTATAAGGTGGATGCATAAGAACCTCCCAACCAATCTCCCGGAGCTTCTGCGAGTCAGAATTAAGAGTTTGGCCATATGGGAGCAGCTCATTGTAGATGATTCCCTGCCAATCCCACCAAACACATAGCAAAATCTTCCTGACCGTCAATCCTGGCTTGGCCACCGTTTGCACCGGCTCGCCGCGATTCGACCACGATTGTTATCGCTTGACGTTATTGTAAGTGACCCACTTTTCATCACCAGTAACCATCCGCTTCAGAAATGGATCGACTTTGTTGCAATTCAGCAGCGATTCGCAGATGGAAATTCGGTCCATGAGATTTTTTTGCGTTAACTCGTGTGGCACCCATACATTGAGCTTCGTTTTGCATCCAGCTTTATTTAAATGGTTCCAACCGGTTTTGTGCAATATCTAGCTCCTGGGTAATAGAAACAGTGCTTACATGACGGCCAGACTCGACGATTTCTATTATTTTATCGATATTTTCGACAATTGGCCTTCCAAATTGTGGTGCATCTTTGATATCAAAATTACCGGAACGAAACCGATATTGCACGTGATTGGCTGTTACAGTATCAGCGCCATAACACTATTCACATTTTTAGCCGTCTGGCTTGCGTTTTCGCCTTTATCGAAGAAAAACCGTAAAATATGGCGTATTTTCTCTTTACTGGTGTCCATCTTTAACGCGTCAAGCAATCACAAAACTGCCTGAAAGGTTTATTTAGTACGAAATCCTATCCTGCTAACGCCATCTAGCGTAACCCGATCGCACTTATAAAGCCATCTATTGGAAAAATAATTTATTTCTTTTTACTACACCTGATATATAAAAAAAATATAAAACAATTAAACTTTTTTTCTTCTGGAAAGAAACTACATGTGCCGCAGGAAGTGCTTGTTTTATTATTAAGAACTTTGTGCAGGGCGCGTGTTACCGGATCTCAAATTGTCTCGCCATGTGTGCTGTTTGTTCCAGAAGTCGAGAATGCGAACACGCTATGAATGTACGTTTTGTATATAATTTTCCGCCACTAAAATTCGCACTACTTAAATAAACCCACAAATTGTCCGGTAGAAGGACCACCTTCACCAGGCAGTCACAAAAATTACATTCACCACACACACTGACCGACACAACTTCTCAGAACGCTCTCGTAAAATTTTCGACAAACGGATTTGCGACAAGAAGCGCTTGATTCTCAAGCAACAGGATTTGTAAGCAGTGACGTCACTAGACACAGATGTAACGTGTTTATTACCAAACATTAGATATGGGTTGGACTAATTTTCTTTCTTCTCTTTTCTTCTTCTTTCAGCCACACACATATATTTGGTACCACTACACTATACTGTATTAAACGTTAAAGTATCCTACTGGTTGCGCCAAAAATATTGTGTACATTTTTGCCACAGCATTTATTAATACCTAATGGCTCAACTCCTAGATTTTTAACGGCACATGCACGTAAGACACAAGATTCACACCAGTACAAGAATTGGGAAAAACGTGTTGCTCAGGAAGGTATCTTCCTCAACGGGCTTTAAACACTGAGGTGCGGTCGAGCGTAAGTCACTAAGTGTTATAGTCCCTTCGGGACTGATTAGCTGAAAATAAAACGGGGTTATCTTTGAGTAGTATAAATATGGGGACTCTGGATCAGCTATTTAACTGTGAAACAGCGTGATGGAGAATTGTATCTTATCAGTGTGTGCGAGTGAGAGGTTGTGGGGGTGAGGCTTAGAAGGTATATAGCAATCTTAATACATGTGTGTGAGAGGGTGAGATGGTGTGACTCGAGATGGTTCCTCCTGGAAGGACCGCTAAGTACTTCGCCTGGAAAACCGTCATGGGCGATTCCGCTCGTAATTCATTAAGTAGGTCATTTAGTTCGTACCTGTCAACATTACAGCAGCGTTCATTCTGCGTTCCATTGCTCTATGGTGTTCTATGCGGCGGAACTCAGTCATCATTCGTGCAGCTACCGATTGTACTACCAGTCACTTTTCAAGTGATTCCCACATGTGCGATATCAGGTTGCTATTTGTAGGGAGTTCTCCAAATGCTTCCTGTATAGCTTGCCTCTCATTTCCAAATCGAGGACAGCTGAAAAGGACGTGTTCCGCATTTTCAATTTCACCAGGACATTCAGGAGAGAAAGGGTCTTCCTCGTGCTTAAAACGGTGTAGATATTGCTTAAAGCATACATTTCCGCTTATCAATTGGGTTAGATAGGTGCGAAAAGCGCTAGTTACCCGCAGTGCACTCAAACGGTATGTAGAGCTGATGCTTCCTTTTACTAGAACGGGGTCCGCCTATATTCGACATTATGCGCGACAATGCATTTTTCACCTTTGCAGCTTTATCGCTAACCGCGGCAATGTGTTCCTTAAAAGACAGCCGTGTGTCAATTTGTACGCCCAGGTATCTGGTGTCTGGTAGCGTGGTGATTACATGGTCACCAACCTTGAAGGTGAAAAGCTCGCTTCCGTGTGGTCAGTAGTACTGTTTCTGTTTTTTCGGCAGCTAGTCATAATCCAGCGCTGTGTAACCATCTCATGATGATGTTTATTGCGTCATTGCATAGTTCCTGCACTTTAGGTATTGTCTTCTCTCTTACAACCAGTGCTATATCATCTACATATCCAATCAGCTTGGTTCCTGCTGGAATACTTATCTTCAGGATGTCATTGTACATAGCGTTCCATAATGTCGGGCCGAGTACTGAACCTTGTGGAACGCCACTTGAAACGTTATACTGTTTCACGCCCACATCTGTATCGTATAGCAGTACTCTGTTGTCGAAGTAGTTGGTGATTATCCGCGACAGGTACTTCGGGGTGCTATAATTTTCCAGTGCTTGTATGATCTGCAGGCATGTTGCTGTATTGAAGGCATTCTTGACGTCCAGTGTTACTACTGTGCAGATTTTTTATCGCCCCACCTCCACCTTATGCCGCTAGTAGCTTCACGGCCTATATTTATTATCATTTGCACCACATCTATTGTAGATTTCCCTCTGCGGAAGCCGAATTGTGTGAATGATAAACCATTTGGCGGCCGGTACGATGACGGCTGGTCTGGTTGTTTGCCGGGTTTTAGAAGAAGGACGAGTCTCTGACGTTTTCTCATAGGAGGAAAAACACCCTCACGTAAACATATATCAAATATCGTTGCGAAAACACTGGGGTCCGCTTTGATAGCTGCCTTCAGTGCTACATCAGGAACGCCTTCGGGTCCTGGAGCCTTATTATCTCCCACTTTATTGAAGTTAAGTAACACTTCTTCTGTAGTTACCGCTGGAATGTCGCCTATTTCCGCGGATGGACATTAGTATTCCAAACTGTCTTTGAGAGGGGGGAACAATACATTTACCACCTGTTCCATTAGCACTGGCTCCACCGGATGTGGTGATCTTGGTCCTCTTACTGTATTCATAACTATTTTGTACGCTCTGCCCCAATGATCGGTATCTGCACTTTCTGGAGATCTTAGAAACATACATCCTTGGTCGTTTTTATCGCTTTTTTAAGATGATTGCGGCATAGTTTATACATGACGTTGTACCCTTCTACGGGTTTGATTGCAGTGTTTCTTGAGCTCCGCATTATTTTCATTCCACCAATAGACCGGTTTTCTTGTCGGCTTTTGTGTTTTCCTAGGCATCGCCGCATCACATGATCTCTTCATCCGTGCTATGATATTTTTTGCCATATTTGTTGCATTCCCACCAGATTTAGTCCCATCCTCCCATATCTGCAGGGACACGTCCTTGATGTTTCCAGCCTCTTGTCTGCACTTTAGTTATACGCTGTGGTTTTGCTAATTGTAACTAATTGTAGCTCGATGATCGCTGTGGGCGGGAATTTCGCCAATCCTCCACTTGGTGTTTCGCATGATCGTACTGTGTGCAAAGGTAAGGTCTAGTAATGTCATACTTTCCATGAGAACTTGACCCCTCCGGATCGTACATCTGCTACCCCATACTGTAGTCCAAGCATTGAAATCGCCGGCTATAATTACCGGATGTCGCGTTCTAGCTTCCGTCACCATATCTGTTATCATTCGTTCGAATTCGAGAATATCCATACTTGGTGGGACATGGCACGAGAAAAAGAATATACCCTCTATCTTAATCCATGTGAATCCGAGATGCGCAGTTGCAGCTCTGCTCAGATACACCATATTATTTGTTATCCATATTGCAGCTTTGTCCGATGAGTCGCTGACCCACTTACAGCCGCTCACATTGTGGTGTTGTTCGCACAGTAGTGCAAGATCGAACTGTTTTTCAATTATTGTTTGCTGCAGAATATCTTGTGCTGCCGTACAGTGGTTTAGGCTTAGTTGAACAATCTTCATTTACTGTCTTTCTTTTTTGCCTTCTGATGTTCGGGACAGCGCGTACTTCCAGCGGCATAATTACCTCCACAGAATGCTCATTTCTGGACGTTATTACAGCCCTCAGCTAGGTGACCCTCCTGACCACACTTTCTGCACATAGATCTGCGATACACCTCTTCTTTGCAGTTCCGCGATAGATGGTTATATCCCCAACACTTGAAGCACCATATTTGTGAGATGCAATCACATACTGGACAAAATCGCATCCTATTCGGATCCGCTGCGCTTTAGTACCTTTGCGGCGTCCACCACTGGTAGACTGATGTAAACTGTTTGGGTACTTTGTTGCCTTATTTTCATGTTACGGAATTATCTGTTCATGTTATCTGCATACGTGATGGATGCTGAAGCCGCTATGATGAGTGCGTCTGGTTTATCTTTTACACCAATGTCTTTCCTCTGCTTTTTGAGTACTTACGTCCACTTTTTGTGGTTGTGCCCGTTCGAGTATTGTACCAGCCTTTGCATTCGTATTATTCGCCTATTGCTTAGTTTTATTTTCCGCCACTGGTGTCACCTAGCTTGCTGCATTTGGTGGATTAACCTGGGATGTCTGACTTGGTACATTTTTCGCCTTGGTTTGCAATGTATGATGCTTCATTGGGAGCGTTTCATTTTCTTTACTCCTCTTCTCTTCTGTGGCCTGTCTAACCCATGGTGACGTTTGAGTGCAATTGTTCTTCTGTATCACTGTTGTGAAATATTTTTCCACAACACTCACTAATTACCTAACGGCTAGACTGAAGGATGTAATGTACAAGATTCGCAGCTAAACCTAAGCTCCTAAATATCCTTCAAGACTATGACACTAGTTAGCTGAAATAAAACAGGGTTACTTATAAGATACTTGCGTTTTAGGTCTTCACTTTATTCCTGGTATTACTTTACACTTTTATACCAATACACTTATACACTAATGCTGGAGGGCCTCGTAAGGATCGCAGTATTTTACAATTGCTTACACGCCAACACTTCACAACTTGGTACAATACTCACAACTGAAAAAGCCACTGCCTTCAGTGAGCTGGCAGCTTATACACCATTTTTCTAATACTATCCACATATCAATCTACCTACTTACCTACATATAACATACTAACCCTGCTAACCATGACAACCCACTTGCCCTTAAAATTCCAATACAATCTCATACTTTATTGTGTGAATACAAATACTAATGCATATTTCTGGGATATTTCTTATTGCTTTATTTTTCATGTAATGAGTGCGAATGAAACAGCATGGCGTTAATGGATAAAATAATTTGAGCTTTCATTCTTGCTTTATGAAATCTGTCATTAACCCCTGGTTACGTATGAAGGTTGAACTTCTAAAGTGGATTTCTGTATTTTTTCTTTTCGATTAGTAGTAATTTCATCGTAATTACATTAAATTATAAGTCTTTTGTTCATTGTTACTACAATTAAAATGATCAAAAATTTGTTTAAAGAACATTGTCTTGCTTTCAGAAATTAAAAAATATACATTAAAAATCTTGTGGTCAACCAGAAGGTTGACAATGAATGAATGTTGAACTGTCAAAAAATTTGTAATAATTTTACATTGAAGCGAATAAATTGGTAAGTTGCCAAAATTTTTATAAGATTTTATTTAATGTATTTATATTAACAGAAAAGAAGCGAGCAAAAAAGAAGCAATCAAGCATATTCAAGATAAGTTATACAAGCCATATATTTGATAATTTTGGATACATCCAACAGCTCAAGTAAGTAAATTGTTAACAATTTTTTTCTTTTTTGATTTTGTTACATTGCATCTATCTATTATATATTATTTATATTAACAGAAGCAAACATATTCTCTGTTTTGGATACAGGCAATAGCTGAAGTAAGTACATTGTTTGCAATTTATTTTGATTTTGTTATATTGCGTCTATCATTTATGCATTTATACATTTATTTTGTATTAAGACTCGAACCATATCTCAGCAACCAAGTGCGCCATCTATGTGTGAGCACATGCGTTTTGAAGCTTCAACCTTCCTCTACTAACTGT
This sequence comes from Megamerina dolium, assembly GCA_963854835.1. Classification (NCBI taxonomy): domain Eukaryota; kingdom Metazoa; phylum Arthropoda; class Insecta; order Diptera; family Megamerinidae; genus Megamerina; species Megamerina dolium. Next base: position 18,002,237 of record OY978530.1, on the reverse strand, counting down.
CATGGCATTTGGTTGACATTTAATGTTTAAAGACATTCATTTTTCAAAACACGTGTTCGTTTGATGTTGAAATGTTAACATGGAGCAAAGAGCGGTCATTAAATCCCACGCAAAAATTGGTAAAAGTGCATCAGAAACATTTGGAATGATGCAGCAAGCGTATGGCGAGAAACTATCCGACTCATTCTTCACGAGAATTTGGGCAAAACAAAGGTCTGCGCGAGATTTGTTCCACACACATTGACCGAGGACCAAAAATTAATGAGAGTCAGTCATTCTAGAGACATGGTTGCAGCTGCAGAAAATGATCTAAACTTCCTGAAAACAATTGTTACGGGTGATGAAATATGGTGTTTTCCATACGATCCAGAAAGCAAGCGTCAAAGTGCGGAATGGAAATAAAAAACTCACCAGAAGCCAAAAAAAACACGAAAAGTTCAATCAAAAATCAAAACAATTCTCATCACATTCTTCGATAGCAAAGGAATTATCCACAAAGAATTTGTTCCAACTGGTCAAACAGATACTTCCGTATGTTACCTCGAAGTTTTGAAGCGTTTGATGTCCAGAATCCGTCGTGTTCGACCAGAATACCGCGATCCAAAAACTCGGTCTCTGTTGCACGATAATGCACCGAGTCACACAACATTCATTATTCGTCAATTTTTGGCTCGGAATCAGGTCTGTGTGTTGAATCACCAGCCGCATTCACCTGATTTGGCACCGGTCGACTTCTTTTTTTCCCAAAACTGAAATTGAAGTTGAAAGGATGCTTTTTGATGACATTCAGACCATACAACGGGCTTCGACGAGGGCACTGGAAGCAATTCCGAAAAATGAGCTGGAACACGCGTTTGAATCACTATTAAATCAAGAAGGAAGAAGCAAGCTATTCATCATAAGCCATACAATTATTAATTTTGTATAGAGCCAATAGCTGAAGTAAGTAAATTGTTTACAATCTTTTTTGATTTTATTGCAGTGCATCTATGTTGAATATGCAATTGAAAAAAAAAGAAAAGTGAAAGTCCTGTGTTTCTTAGTGAAATAGGACAGAATTTAGTTAGAATCTGTTAACCTTGCATCCATTGTAGTGCATTTAATTTATGTAACTTTTGTGGTGAAATGCAACTGGTGGTGCGCTTCAGTGTAGTCAAAATCGAACCAGATCATAAATTCACCAAAAGTGAATTGTAATCACATGTAGTCTTTGTTGCAGTGCCGAGAATATGGGCACAAAAATAAGTCTTTATTTCTGGCTTAATAATAATTTATAAATGCTTTGATTGATGATTATGGTCCCCATGTTGAAGGATATATATATATATATATATATATATATATATATATATATATATATATATATATATATATATATATATATATATATATATATATATATATATATATATATATATATATATATATATTTATTTATTTAATTTTATTTAATTTCATTTTTGTTCACATATAAGATATAATAATCTCTTACATGCGCAGAGTAAACATGAAATTACAACTTCAAAGATATTAACAACAAATTGCTTAAAAAATAAATGAATAAAGTAATTGCTTAAAACTAAATAGGGCCGTCGAGAAAAGGGAAAAGGGAAAAGAAAAAGAAAAGAAAAGAAAGTGCGTGTGAAAGAGAGAGAGAGAGAGAAAGAAAGAAAAGAAAAGAAAAGAAAAAAAAAGTTTTAATTAAGTTTTGTTAGAGAAATGTAGAAGAATTAGGTGCTTAAAGTTTGCCATAGTAACAGCATTTTTAATATATTATAACTACTATATCACTTAATTAGTTAGTTTTTCTAATTAAGATGTACATATATTCGTATAGACCATATAACCAAATTTTTTCGCAATATTCATTTATAATCTATACTATATGGTGGTCTGGTGGTGTTTTCGCAAGGTAACGTGTCTAACTGCCTCAACCGGGTGGAGCTAGCGCAATCCTTGTTGAACTCATCGCAAGTCAACTCACTGGCTGTCATGTAGTTTGATCTGAGCGATATGTGATGATACCTTTATTTGTTAATGAGGGGTAGTCATATAGCTTGCTCTGCTTACTATGTAACGGCGCCCCCCATGTGGCGACCACCGGGCAACGTCTTCCTGGCACCCGCTGGGAGACGGCTGAAGTGAGTGGCGAAAATCTCCTCGGTTAGAGGTTGTGCGTTGGGTTTGGGACCCGCCACATAAAAAAACCCCCCAATGAAAAAAACAAATATGCCTCGGATAAGGACTACCGCTTTTGTTGATGACCCCCGCAAACGAAAAAAGGACAACGATTTACGGATATGCACCTGGAATGTCCGATCCCTTTATAGGGAGGGTACCTCTATCCAGCTGGTTGATGTCCTGGAAAAATACAGAGCTGACTTCACCGCTCTCCAGGAAATGCGATGGACAGGACAGGGCTGCTCCAAAAGAGCGTCCTGTGACGTCTACTACAGTTGCCATGCTGAAAGGCACGAATTAGGATGTGGATTTTTGGTCAGCAAGAGACTACGACATCTTGTCTCACATTTCATGCCTGTGAACGAACGGCTGGCTACAATCCGCATCAAGGCAAAATTTTTTAACATCAGCCTTATATGTGCCCACGCTCCGACGGATGAGAAGGACAATGTGACCAAGGAGAGCTTTTTTCAGCGCCTCGAAGAAGCTTATGACCGCTGCCCCCGCCACGATATCAAAATCGTGCTTGGCGACTTTAATGCCAGGGTGGGCAAGGAAGGTACCTTTGGTCCAACTGTCGGAAAATTCAGCCTCCACCAGAACACCTCCGATAACGGAATGAGGCTGATCGACTTCGCCGCAGCACGAAACATGGTAATTGGTGGTACCAGATTCCAGCATCTCGACATCCACAAAGCGACATGGCTGTCTCCAGATCAACGTACAAGAAATCAAATTGATCATGTGGTGATTGACGGAAGGCATGCTTCCAGTGTGATGGACGTGAAATCGATCCGTGGTGCCAACATCGACTCGGATCACTACCTTGTTGCAGCTAAGGTACGCACACGCCTATGTGTCGCAAATAACAAGAGAAGTCCCACACAGAGAAAGCTCGACGTCAGTAAGCTGCGATCATCAGAGACAGCAGATGCATTTTCCACTCGACTATCGGATCTGCTTATGCAGAACACTCCCCCACTTGATGATACATGCGCACGGTGGACACATATATCCCACTCCATGACTACTGCTGCCGAGGAAGTAATCGGTTACTACCGGCCTCTGAGGAATGAGTGGTATGATCAGGAGTGTCGCGACGCTACCGCAGAGAAAGACGCCGCCTACAGAAAAACCCTGCGTGCAGGCACAACGCGAGCTGTTAAGGAGCGGTATAGAGAGAAAAGGAGTGCAGAGAGACGTATTTTCAGGCGCAAGAAGAGGGAGTTGGAAAGACGCGAGTGTGAGGAGATAGAGATGTGTATCGACAAGAATGAGACTCGAAAATTCTTTGAAAAGATCAAGCGACTGAGTGGAGGTTTAAATCCCGGAGCCTCTTCTTATCGTGATGGAAATGGGAATCTGGTTACGGATGTCCAGAGTGTACTGAGCCTATGGAGGGAACACTTCTCCACGTTACTGAATGGCGATGCTACGAACAATTCCGCCAGTGGAGGAGTTTGCCCGATAACCCCAATTACAGATGATGGTGTTGATATTCCACCACCCGACTATGACGAGGTTGAAACGGCCATTTTAAGGCTGAAGAACAACAAAGCTGCAGGTGCTGATGGCCTGCCTGCCGAGTTGTTTAAGACCGGAGGCGATGAGCTGCTCACCCGCATGTACCAGTTCATAAGCAGAATATGGTCGGATGAAAGCATGCCTGATGATTGGAGGCTCAGTGTTCTCTGTCCTGTACATTAAAAAGGAGACCCCACAATTTGCGCCAACTACCGTGGAATAAGTCTCCTGAGCATCGCATACAAGGTTCTATCGAGCGTACTGTGTGAAAGGTTGAAGCCTATGCTCAGCAACCTGATTGGACCTTATCAGTGTGGCTTCAGACCTGGTAAATCCACCATCGACCAGATTTTCACACTGCGCCAAATCCTGGAGAAGACCCAAGAAAAACAGATCGACACACACCACCTATTTGTTGATTATAAAGCCGCTTTCGACAGTCCGGTAAGGGATTACCTCTACGCAACAATGTCTGAGTTCGGTATTCCTGCAAAGCTCATTCGACTTTGTAGAACGACACTGCATAACTCCCGTTGTGCAGTGAAAATTGGGAAGGACCTCTCCGCACCGTTTAATACCGAACGGGGTTTCAGACAAGGTGATTCGTTATCGTGCGACTTCTTCAATGTTATTATGGAGAAAATAATACGAGCTGCTGATCTACGACATAATGGCACTATCTTTAACAAAAGTGTCATGCTGTTAGCGTATGCTGATGATATTGACATAATCGGCATGAACACGCGAGCAGTCAGTGCGGCATTCTCAGAGTTGGAAAGAGAGTCGCGTCGAATGGGTATAACGGTGAACGAGGGCAAGACGAAGTATCTAGTGTCAACAAACAAAGAGTCCCGGCGTCTTGGACAGCACGTCACTGTTGACAACTACGCTTTTGAAGTAGTAAGAAACTTTGTCTATCTTGGAACCAGCATTAACAGCAGTAATGACGTCAGCTTGGAGATCATGCGTAGGATAACTCTTGCTAACAGGTGTTACTTTGGGCTGAGTAAGCAATTGAGAAGTCGAGCCCTCTCTCGAAGAACGAAAACTACACTCTACAAGTCTCTCATCATGCCTGTCCTAACATATGGCGCTGAAGCCTGGACAATTTCCACCTCGGATGAGCGAATACTTGGAGTTTTCGAGAGAAAAGTCCTACGCAAGATCTTTGGACCTATTTGCGTTGGTGGCGAGTACCGAATAAGGTACAACCATGAGCTGTACGAGCTGTATGCCGATATTGACATAGTAAAGCGCATCAAAATCCAGCGGCTGCGCTGGCTAGGTCATGTCGAGCGAATGGAAGAACACGCTCCAGCTAAGAAGGTATTATATTCGGAACCCGCTGGAGGACGGCGCAGAAGAGGAAGACCAAACCTCCGGTGGAAAGACCAAGTACTGGAGAACCTGACGGCGCTTTGAATTTCTAACTGGCGCCAGCTAGCGAAGAACAGAGATGGCTGGCGAAGCATGTTATTTTCGGCCTAAATCGATATTCGGTTGTTATGACCACATAAGAAGAAGAATCTATACTATATATATATATATACTATAATCATTTGTATATTTCAATATTTTATTTTACTGTTGTCAAAAATGAAGTAAAAAAGGGAGGGAAAGGAGAAAGAAAAAATAAATAAATGTAATCCTCCTACCATTTACCATTCCTATAATTGTCAATTTATTTCCATGCATCTATAGTCAGCATGATGGTTTATTATTATTTTTTTCTTGCAACTAGAAATTGTTTATTTTAATAAATTTTCTTATATGTTGGAATTATTTTAATTATAATGTTTAGGAAATTTATACTGTCATGCCCAAAACAAAAATTTTCATAGTTGTGCATTTGCTTGTGTTATGTGCATTTTGTCTGTAATTTGATTCTTGTATATCTACGAGTATATGCCTTATTATTTTGAGCGTCCTTCTCACGTTATTATAAAGGTGCTGCATTGTTATTCATTTTGCTTAATATGGTCAAAGTGCTATTAATTTTATTATTATTATATTTTTTTCTTACGGAATTTTGTTTTTTGTATTTTTGTAGTAGTATGTATTTTGTTTAGTCTGAAAATTTCGAAATGTATTCTCGTGTATTCTTGTTTTGTACATTTCGTTCTCATGCTTTTATGCATACTCGATATTATGTTATTGTAGGGTGTTTTTTGTGCAGGTTTGGATCATCGAATTTAATAATAATCTAATTTTGGTGGAAAGGTTTTATTAAATTATTGTGGTACTTTTTCCATTTTCGTCCGATTTGTATAGTCGTTGTTACTAGACTGTTTATGTTTACTATTTCGTAGGGTCCAGTCCAAATGGGACTAAATTTGTTAGATTCTGCATCAGGAATAGGTACACAAATGAAAAATTTAGAAAAATCATCTTGAAAAGTAAGAATGTACTTATTTCCCGATGTGGTTTCTGTGAGAATTCTCACCATGTCCATATAAACCTTTTCAAATGGTCTTGAAGGCGTGTCGGTCAATATCATTGGCATTTTGGTAAGCCTTGAACTTTTGTTGATATGGCATTTTTTACAATTTTTTACATAAACCTTAATATGGTTACGCATACCCCTCCATCTGTATTGTCTTCTAATTCTGAAATAAGTTTTCAGTGTACCCTGATGTCTTCCTAATGGTGAATCGTGGAAATTGGGTAGTACCGTCATGATGTCCTTTTCATTGGTGAGCAGTTCCGCATTTTCGTTTTCTGTATTTTCTGCTTCCTTAACCAGGTCCTGCTCATCGCAGGAATTTCCTTCAAGTTCTTTTGTATTTTTGACTTCAACCTTTTTTCTTTCCATAGAACGAGTCTTAACCATAGCTACTTCAGGTTCTGGCTGTGGTACTCTGTTGAGTGCGTCTGCATTCCAATTTCTTTTACCTGGTTTATAAATTATCTCAAAATCAAATTCAGATAATTTGTGCCTGAAGCGTGCTAAACGTGATCTCTGATCCTTTAGGCTTGCAATTCTTTGTAGTGGCCGATGGTCGGTGTAGATCTTGAACGGACTACCGAGTATATAAGCTCGATAATTCTTCACAGCCCACACGATGGCCAGGAATTTCTTTTCGATGGTGGAATACCTTTTCTCAGTATTACTGAGCGCCCTGCTCTCAAAGGCTATTGGTCTCTCTTGTCCAATTTCACCTTGCGATCGAATTGCACCTACAGCCTCGTTGCTGGCATTTGTTGTTAACACAAAAGATTTAGAAAAATCTGGGTAGGTAAAAATTGGCGGAGAGAAAATTCAAACCTTCAAAAGCTTTCTGACATTTTTCTGTCCTTTCAAAATTCGCGTCTTTTTTGAGTAGTTTGTTGATTGGCAGTGCCATACTAGTCATATTCTCAACAAATTTTCGGTAATAATTTACTAAACCTAAAAATGCCTGAACATCTTACTTATTTTTTGGCACAGGAATATTTTTAACACATTCTACCTTACCAGGGTCTGGTAACGCTCCTTCCTCAGTGCATTTATAGCCTGGCACTTTTCTGTATTTAATTTTAAGTTATGTTTACGTAAAAGTTCAGATACTTTCGTAAACACGATTCATGTTGTGCCAAGTTCCGACCATAATCGTCGCTATAGTCATCCAAATAGACAATACAATCTAAAAAAATCTATACCTTGAAGTCCTGTTATTCATGGTTCATTAGACATCTGCAATCACTTTCCCGAAGATACAGTATTACCGAACAGCAATATAAAGAATTTTTCTCAACTTTCGGTAACAAATTCTTGGTTGTTGGCTATTTCAACGCCAAATACACTCACTGGGGCTCCCGCTTAATAACACCAAAGGGCAGAAGAATATGTTCAATCATTACTAACTACGGCTACAATGTAATCTTAAATGGTCAGCCGACATATTGGCCGACGGACAAGAGGAAGACACAAGATCTCATAGACTTTGGAGTCGCTAAAGGTTTGCAGATAGAAAATATCTCCATAGAGTGTAATTATGGTCTCTCATCTGATCGCCCACCCACGGTAACATCTATAAAATCAGCAAGCCCCCAAGACAATTGCGTTAGAAAGGAAATAGACTGGTTGAAATTCAAGAAATATGTTAATTCCCATCTCTCTCTAAATACTGTATTAATAAATGGACATGATGTAGACTCAGCACTCGGGAAATTCAACCAGTTACAATCAATATCTCTCAGCTCAGCCACCTGCACAAGTGTGTACAAGCAATCAAACTACAGCCCAAACACAGCAGCCGACATTGAATTGCTAGTAAGACAGAAAAAAAGACTTCGAAGGCAATGGCAAGAACTCAGATCACTGAATCTAAAAACACAACTACAGCACTGCACTCGAAAGCTAAAGCAAGCCCTAAAATATAACAACACCAAAGATTTAGAAGATCAAATAGCCAGACTACTCAGACTACTCTTTGTGGAAATCAGCAGAAAACTCAAATCGGCCAATTCTCACTGATTCCCCCATCCGTTTGAGTGACGGTAATTGGGCTAGAAGCAACTATAAGAAGGGTTTGGCTTTTGCAAACCACATAAAAAGTATGCTTACACCCAATCCACCCTCTTCACAGTCCTTACTACCAAATTAATATCTCAACCTTGCTCAATATCGCCCAAAATTAAAAAAAAGGACATATTCAAAGCAATTTATAAAGATTTAAACCCAAAAAAATCACCTGGTCCAGATAAACTTACCGGTAAAATGATAAAAGAACTACCTCCAGCTTCAGAAATTCATCTCATGCACATTTTCAATGCTATCCTTCGTATTAAACACTATTCCAAATGATGGAAAACTTCAAAAATTATTATGATAGCAAAACCAGGAAAAGACCCTACAAAAGTTGCATCGTACAGACCTATCAGCCTCCTGCCTCTACTCTCTAAAGTATTCGAAAAGCTACTTATCATGATGGTCCACCATCGACCAGATTTTCACACTGCGCCAAATCCTGGAGAAGACCCAAGAAAAACAGATCGACACACGCCACGTATTTGTTGATTATAAAGCCGCTTTCGACAGTCCGGTAAGGGATTAGCTCTACGCAACAATGTCTGAGTTCGGTATTCCTGCAAAGCTCATTCGACTTTGTAGAATGACACTGCATAACTCCCGTTGTGCAGTGAAAATTGGGAAGGACCTCTTGCACCGTTTAATAGCGAACGGGGTTTCAGACAAGGTGATTCGTTATCGTGCGACTTCTTCAATCTTATTATGGAGAAAATAATACGAGCTGCTGATCTACGACATAATGGCACTATCTTCAACAAAAGTGTCATGCTGTCATACGCGAGCAGTCAGTGCAGCATTCTCAGAGTTGGAAAGAGAGTCGCGTAGAATGGGTCTCACGGTGAACAAGGGCAAGACGAAGTATCTAGTGTCAACAAACAAAGAGTCCCGGCGTCTTGGACAGCACGTCACTGTTGCCAACTACGCTTTTGAATGGACTTTGTCTATCTTGGAACCAGAATTAACAGCAGTAATGACGTCAGCTTGGAGATCATGCGTAGCATAACTCTTGCTAACAGGTGTTACTTTGGGCTGAGTAAGCAATTGAGAAGTCGAGCCCTCTCTCGAAGAACGAAAACTACACTCTACAAGTCTATCATCATGCCTGTCCTAACATATGGCGCTGAATCCTGGACAATTTCCACCTCGGATGAGCGAATGTTTGGAGTTTTCGAGAGAAAAGTCCTACGCAAGATCTTTGGACCTATTTGCGTTGGTGGCGAGTACCGAATAAGGTACAACCATGAGCTGTACGAGCTGTATGCCGATATTGACATAGTAAAGCGCATCAAAATCCAGCGGCTGCGCTGGCTAGTACATGTCGAGAGAATGGAAGAACACGCTCACACAGCTAAGAAGGTGTTATATTCGGAACCTGCTGGAGGACAACGCAGAAGAGGAAGACCAAACCTCCGGTGGAAAGACCAAGTGCTGGAGAACCCGACGTCGCTTGGAATTTCTAACTGGCGCCAGCTAGCGAAGAACAGAGATGGCTGGCGAAGCATGTTATTTTCGGCCTAAATCGATATTCGGTTGTTATGGCCACATAAGCAAGTAAGTAAGTACTTATCATGAATATAACTCCATTTAATAATCTCAACCAATTGATTCCCTAATATCAGTTTCGATTTATAAAACAGCACGGCACAATAGAGCAAGTTCATCGCATTGTAACTCTGATAAGGAACACTTTTGATGAAAAAAAGTATTGCTCAGCTGTCTTTCTTGATATTCCTCAAATTTTCGATAAAGTGTTCCACGATGGCCTTATTTACAAACTCAAACTATTACTGCCTGCAAATTTCTCCTCATTGCTTAGTAGCTATCTCACGAAAAGAAAATTTCACGTACATCACAAAGATTTCACGCTGCCGTTCCACAAGGAAGCGTATTGGGCACCTTACTGTATCTCTTATACACTTCAGATATGCCCAACAATATAAATACATTCATATCGACCTTTGTGGAATAACCCCATAGAAGTTATTAAACTCTTGCAGACTCATGTCGATTCTCTCGAAATCTGGTTAGCAAAATGGCGCATACAAGTCAACGAATCAAAGAGCGTACATGTAACCTTCACACTAAGGCTAGATACATGTCCCCCACTTAAAATAAATGGTCAATCAGTTCCACAATGTTCCTCAATAAAGTACTTGGGTATTCACCTCGACAGAAGGCTGATCTGGAACAATAACATAGAGACAAAGAAAACCCAGATCAAGCTTAAAATTAATCAGTTATGGTGGCTGTTACACAAAAGCTCAAATTTGAATCTGGAATACAAAGTGCTATTAAAAAAAGCAATCCTGACGCCAATTTGGACTTATGGTATTCAGTTATGGGACATCGCATCTCCCTCAAATATCGAAAAATTGCAGCGAATATAATCCAAATGCCTGTGAATTATTGTAAACGCGCGTTGGTATATGAGGAACGTTAACATCCATCGAGATTTGAATGTACCCATAATTTTTGAGAAAGTTGTAAAGTCCTGCAGAAGCTACATTGAAAAATTACACAGCACATTTAAACAAAAAAAAAAACACTGGTCTAATATTTCGTCGATGCCGGGAATGGGAAAAACTTGTTTAATGGTGGCGTCATTTAATTTCCTGAAATCTACTAGGGTAGATAGGTAGAATGGCTGCGACCCTGGTCGCTCAAGTAGCAAACAAAATGCCGTTTTGAGCCATAAATCTTGCTAAGACCTATTGAGTGTGGAAGGATATGTCACAACCAGCCGGAGTTGTTTATGAACTGAAGGATATGGGAGATCTCTATTTTAGATACCTGTCCTAGGTTATGAAAGAAAGGGCTACCTAAGGATGTTAATCGGTTTCTGGATAAGGCCGGGCATGTGCACAAGAAATGCTCTACCGTCTCCTTAGCGGTTATGTCGTTGCAGCTTCTGCAATGGTCGTTGTGCGGGATACCCATTTTCTCCGCATGTGTACCAATGGCCCAGTGGCCTGTGCGTACTGCTATTAGTTTGTGTGTGACGGCCCTAGATCTACTCAGAAGGCTCCTTGTCCTCTCCTCGCTGTAGTCTGGCCAGGTGGCTTTTGAAATTGCGCAGGTCGTGGTGCTAGTCCATTTCCGCTGCGGTTTGTTTAGATAGTATTTTTGAATAATTCCCTTGGCTTCGGCTAGGGGAACACCTACATCGGCATTGGATGTTCGTTCATTGTCTGCATATGAGCCCATACGAGCTAGCTCATTAGCATTCTCGTTACCTGTGATTCCCTTGTGTCCTGGAACCCAGATAACTGATACTTCGAGGTAGGCAGATATTGAGGTTATTATTTGTTTACACTCTTCAACAAGCTTTGAGATAACAGTTGGCGCGGCTAGCGCCTTTATAGCTGCCTGGCTATCGGAGAGAATTGTTGCCTTTCCAGTTATGTTCTTTTGTTGGAGCAATTCGCATGCTTGCAGAATTGCGTATACCTCCGCCTGGAACACACTTCAATAAGAAGGGAGTTTTACGGACGTTGATATTTCTAAGGACTCCGAATAGATTCCTGCTCCAACTCCAGGGTCCATTTTGGAACCATCAGTGAAAATGTGTGTATCCCTACCAGTCAGGATCCCACCTTCCTTCCACTCATTTCTACTTGGAAATAAAGCCTTGAAGCCTCTCTCAAAAGCCAGCTTGCGAGGGCAGAAGTCCGTCCAGTTGTCGACTATATTCATATGTACATTCCTGAGGATGCTACTGTGTCCTTGTTGAGTACACTTCCAACATCCAGATTCCCTGAGTCTGAGTGCTGTTTGCGATGCAGTACATAGTATGTGCAAGTCTATGGGAAAGAGGTTCAAAATAGGATCCAAGGCTGCTGCAGGGCAGGTGCAACAGGCCCCAGTGGCACTAACGCACGCAGTGCGCTAAACTTTCCGTAGTTTATTGCTGTTATGTTCTTCCGTAGAGCTTTCCACAAAACTACAGAGCCATAGGTCAACACCGGTCTCACTACCGCTTGGTACATCCAGAGTATCATGTTTGGCCTTAGACCTCCCCCTCAAGTACGCATGATGCACTGTAGAGAGAGATTTCAACTACCTGACATATAGATGGCGGCAGTAGTTCGAACAAAATTACTTTGGTGAAAAGTGGCAACCTTACAAAACATATGTTTTAAGTTTCAAGGCGCCACGTTGTTTAGAATTTTTTTTGGAGCCATCGAAAGTTAACGACCTCAGTGAATTTGTAAACATGGAAATAATTGGTCACCGTTATGTAATTCAATACTTTCATTTGAGAGGTTTCAGTCCAACGAATATTACAGCCGAACTAGATTTTACTCTGGTGCCAAGGCGAACACCGTAGTGGTCGACCAATTGAGGTGGCCACTCCTGAAACGGTTAAGAAAATCAACAAAATGATATTGGTTGATGGCCGGCTGAAGGTGCGTAAGCTATGTGAAATTACAAAGGCATTTCTAAAAGTGCTATACATTGTATATTGACCGAAAATTTGGAGATGAAGAAGCTCTGTGCAAGATGGGTGCCGCGTTTGCTCACAATATAACAAAAACAATGTCTTGAAGATGTTTCTATAGAGTACTTGGCGATGTTTCACAGTAATAAAGCCGAGTTTTTGCGTCGATTCGTGACCATGGATGATACATGTGTTTACCACTTCACACCTGAGACAAAAGAGCAGACAAAACAGTAAAGTAAAAGGGGAGAATCGTGTCCAAAGGAGGAGAAGACGTGGTATAATATAAATATATTGATTATCTTCATAAAGATAAAACAATCAACGGCGACTATTATGCTAATTTGTTGCAGTGTTGAAGTGATGAAATTAAAGAAAAAAGGCCGCATTTGCCGAAAAAGAAAGTGTTGTTCCATCAAGACAATGCACCAGTTCACACATCCGCTATTGCGATGGCTAAAATCAATGAGGTAAAGCTCAAATTGATTCAGTACGCACCTTATTCGACAGATTTAGCTCCTTCGGATTATTTTCTATTTCCAAATTTGGAAATGGCTTGGTGGTAGAAGATTTGCAAACAATGAAGACGTGGAGTCTGCTGTAGATGGCAGTTTTAATGGGCATCAAAGCTATAGAATAACGGTGGGAAAATTGTATAGAGCTAGGAGGAGAGGAGATTATGTTGAGAAATAAAGAAAAATTTTCCCAAATTTGTTGTTTTCTTTGTTAGGTCGGTTAGTTCTGGGACCGTTTTCATATGTGTATGGATAAATATGTATTTCATAATTTCCGGTAATATGTCGCGAGGCAAAATATGAATATGTGCATATTTCATGTTTTGGCTGGCAACACAAGCACCGAACACAGGGTCACTGATTTAGAATAATTTTTAACCTTTATTTAGTATTATTATTTTTCTTTTATGTTTTTTTTTTATTTAACTCAGGTCGTTTTCATTTACTTTTGCTAAATTAATTCTTTGATTTGTACAGTGAGGGGTTTTCAGCTAACTCACGTCGTGAGCAAGTTGGTTGTGATTTGGTCTTTAAAATAGTAAGCGTGTTCTAATAATTTTGCTTGGGAGTCTATGACGCTATAGGTTTTTCCTTTCTATACTGAGTTCAATACGAGTAGGGATACCCCAGTAGAACTATCCATATTTGAGTAAATACTACCAAGTTTTCTTTACTTTGCGTTTTTTTTTTGGAATTGGTATAAAAATTTCTCTAAATCCTCCCAATTATTTCGAAATCGATACGCCCTCGCTTACTAATTTTCTGTTTATTTGTTTCGTATAATTACTAGGATAATTCTTGTACCTTTTCATAATTAAAAATTGTTTCTCGCTAACTCCCATATAAGGCTCAAGGTCAAAGTTCAAATTTGGGATCGAAATTACTCAAAAAAAAATGGTAAAATATGGTAAGTTCCGGTAGAAATGAAGTTTTTGAAAAAAATTTGGTAGATTTGCCACAATTGTAGGACAGTCCGAACACTGATGAGGAATGATAAGGACAATGAGTGTCTCATATATTTGAAACAAAAACACCTCTCTTTCTCATGGGAAGATGGGCGTAAGAGAAGAATCAATTGTTCCTTTTATTCGCTTACGTCTCTGTTTTTGCAAGTGTCCTATTTTCATGATGAGCAAAGCATTGCTACTTTCATTTTGAAAAAGTACTAAAACTATTCTAAATGTGTATACGGGAACGACTTCGCACAATTTCTGACTAAATCCAAGGTGAATTCATACAAGGTGGTGTTAATAGCTGATTTGGGTTTTTTTATAAGTTTGACTTCTATCATATATACGCTGCCGCACTCAAAATTTTTTTTATTTAGACCAGGGACTTATGGCACAGTCTTGCCAACACAGAAGGGTTTTACTCATACAACAGAAAACAAAAGTAAACACAGCATATGAATCACGAATACGAACTCACACAATGCAGACACATTATGTTTTTAACCATAACTCACTACACAACATGCGTCCACATATACAACGCAATCGGCGCAATCGTCTCACTTTCATCACTACGTTGTACGGTCTCCTCCTCCAGCAGCCTGCGGGTGCATGCCCACCATTCCTGGATTGCTTCGCTTGCCAGAACCATAGCAATCCCCTAAAAACTGATGTTAAGTTGTTACCGCATCATCAAAAATTTATTCCCCCGTTTTCCCAAAATAAAAAAAAAATTGCTTAATTCATTTTTATACACAACATTGTCTTAATCATAATTTAATTACACCAAATTAATAATTAAATAAATAATTAAATAAATAATTAAATAATAATTAAACAAATAATTAAATAAATAGAACAGGTGCAGAATAGCCTACTTAAAGCAAAAAAGAAACTTCTTCGTATTCGTAAAACCGCCTATTTTTGTGAATATAAAATACCAAAAATTGTTTCTCGCTAGTACCCATATAAGACGTGGCTCAAGGTCAAATTTACGATCGAAATTTCTCAATAAATTCGCATTTTTTCTTAGAATATGGTTATAAAAAAAGTATATTTAATACCTTTTCAGTGATATATAACAGTTAAAACCCATTTCGAATATTTTAAAAGCTATTATCAAAATAAAAAATTTTACAGTTTTTTTTTTTTTAAAAAGCGATTTTTTTCGAAAATAATCATTAATGGTCTATGAAAAATTTAGAACCATATTCAAGGCCATACAATTACCCTTTCAATGGTATATAAACATATTTTTAATATTTTTTTAAGTTGATACTTCATCAAATTTTTTCAATATAGATGGCTTTCGATAGAATTAAGTGCATGTAGCTTCGCGAACATCAGTATTTTCGGATAAAGGTTTTTCTTCGTAATCGACCTTTAGCCGGGCGTAAACCCTTTATAGGCAAGACACCGTCAACGTAACAATCACTATTTTTGGATAAAAGTTTCTCTTGATCGCTCACAAAAAGTACGCTTTTAGGCCAGACGCCAGCTTTGCGACAATCAGTATTTTTGGATAAGTCTTTCTTGATAGCCATCCTATGGCCAGGCACAAAAAAAAGAACCCTTATATTCCCGACGCTGGCTTCTCAACCATAAGTATTTTTACAATATTTACATTTATCACTATAATTTTCCTTTGTTTCGCTACTTTCTCCGTATACACTTAATTGCAATAGACAAAGTATGAAGATAAAAAAAATAACGAATACATAAAAATTTTCTAAAAATATATTTAATACACCGTTGGAAAGGAAGTTGTATAGCCTTCATAATGGTTCTAAATATTCTACATGTCAAATATGATTATTTTGGAAAAAAATAGGTTTAAACAAATATTTTGAAATTTTTTATTTAGATCATAACTTTTAAAATATTCAACATGGGTTATAAGTTTTATAAACCTGAAAAGGTATTAAAAATACATTTTTTATACCCATATTGTAAGAACAACTTGCGAATTTATTGAGTAATTTCGATCCCAAATTTGAACTTTGACCTTGAGCCTTATATGGGAGTTAGCGAGAAACAATTTTTAATTATGAAATGGTACAAGAATTATCCTAGTAATTATACGAAACAAATAAACAGAAAATTAGTAAGCGAGGGCGTATCGATTTCGAAATAATTGGGAGGATTTAGAGAAATTTATATATATATATATATATATATATATATATATATATATATATATATATGTATATATGTATATATATATATATATGTATATATATATTTATATATATATGTATATATATATGTATATATATGTATATATATATATATGTATGTATATATATATATATATGTATGTATATATATATATGTATATATATATTTATATATATATATGTATATATATATTTATATATATAATGTGTATATATATATATATATATATATATATATATATATATATATATATATATATAAATATTTATATATATATTTATATATATATTTATATATATATTTATATATATATTTATATATATATATATATATATATATATATATATATATATATATATATATAAATATATATATAAATATATATATAAATATTTTTATAAATATATATATAAATATATATATAAATATTTTTATATATATATATACATATAAGTATGTGATTTACTTTTTATATGACATGAGCGATCTCTATATTTTACAATAAAAAATGAAATGAATGATTCATGCAATCGTATAACCATATAAACCGTATAATTTAAAAAGGTTTACTCGACTTACGCGGGTTTTGTACTATTGGATGGACTAATATTTTTTCTTATACATTAGTAATAAATGTGAAACATTACACTTTTTGATGAATAACAAAAAACGACTTGATAAATATCATCACCTTTTGCTTCATTGAAATCTACCGCTAAAGTTTAGAATCTACCACAATATTTTAGCTTCATCTACATCTAAATATTTTTTTTAAGTCCAAACAGTGTTTGTAATATCAAATATTAGGAAAACATACTAAGGAGTTTACATGTCGCGGAGAAACATATTTGCCCGTGTAAACGCGAACGTAACATCAAAAGTGAATTGAAAATAGTTTTGTGTCTAAATGCGGACTAAGACAAAAGCAAAACACTACCCTACGCCGTATAATCAAACAGAACAATGTATACTTCCAGGTCTGCCAGCAACTGATAATGTTTTGGCTTTTGTGCTTTTACTAACAATAATAGAGAAGAAGATTGTGCCCATCAGAAAAGATTTTCTAGATGTGACGTCACAAAAATTCAGCTGCGAGAGAAGATGACAAAATGGCGAACAAATTGAAAAGAAAAATACATAGCAAGAATGATAGAAATAGAGATTGCGCCCTGAGTGGACAGTTATGTTTTTTGGTTTGAGTTTGAAAGTCGACTGTTCGTATGCTGAAAATTAACCGAAAAGACCAAATAATTTTTTTATAATTCTTGCGGCTACTTAAAACTATTTTGATTGAAAAAAATGTGGTTTTTATAAATGAAGTGTGCAGTAGCGATTAAGGCCTTTCAACCAAAAAAATTGTGTGATTTGCACAGACCATTTCGTAAATGGTGATTTTATAAACCTCAAGCAAAAATGCATATTATATAATCGATATTATATAATCTTCTACAATTTTCTCAGGCGTTATGTTCATCACAATACGCGTTACTTCTTACGTTGACGGCTCACCCACAAAAATGGCGGAGCTGGACGGATTGACATATGACGGTCTCGAAAATATTGCTGGCTATATAAAGGATTATCCATTTTGCGGTTTCAAAAGTAAATGTAAATAAAACACATATAAAATATTTTATATCATGATATTTCTTTTTTATTATAAAGTTTGAACGTTGACATTATGTGTGAAATACTACATCATTGAAATGACCACCACGCGAATTGTTGCAAGCATCGATTCTTTTGAGTTAATTTTCGACCACTTTTTGACACATATTGGGCGGTATCTCAGCCATAACGTGACGAATGTTGGTTTTTAGGTGCTCAAGAGTTAAAGGTTTATCTGCATAAACATGGTCTTTCGCGTAGCCCCACAAAAAAAAGTCAAGCGGTCTCAAATCGCATGATCTTGGTGGCCACTTGATATCGCCACGACGAGAAATTACGCGGCCAGAAAATTTCTCTTGCAATAAAGCCATATTCGCTCGAGTTGTGTGGCATGTGGCACCGTCTTGTTGAAACCACATATTCTCTAAGTCGTATTCTTCAATAGCAGGCAAAAAAAGTCGGTTATCATATGACCATAACGCTCCGAATTGACGGTGACAGTCGTTCCATCGTCGTTTTCGAAGAAGTAAGGTCCAATCACACCTCCGGACCAAAGAGCGCACCAAGCAGTGACTTTTTGTGGATGTAGTGGCCTCTCTTCAATTACTTGAGGATTCTCAGAACCCCAAATACGACAATTTTGTTTGTTAACATACCCACCGAATGAGAAATGTGCTTCGTCGCTGAAGAAAATTTTGTTCGAAAAATCGCCGCCCACCGTCTGTTGTTCAAGCACCCATTCGACGTATCTACGACGTTGTGAATGGTCAGCTGGCTTCAGTTGTTGTGTGAACTGGATTTTATATGGATGTAAGTGTAGATCCAAATGCAAAATACGCCATAATGTGCCGTCAGACAGTCCTAATTCCTGAGAACGACGAGGAATCGACACATTCGGGTCTTCGGCAACACTTTCACTTACAGCAGCGATATTTTCGGTGGTACGAGCGAAACGATGATGCACAGGCCTTACAATATCTTTAACCAATCCAGTCTCTTCATATTTCTTCACAATTTAGCCAATTGCTTGCGTAGTTGGACGATTATGTAAACCATAATCTCCTCTTAAAGCACGATATGTGGCTGTGGCAGAATCACCATTTTTGTAGTAGGTTTTTACAATTTTAATGCGTTGTGCGATAGTTAAGCGATCCATTTTCGCAAATGTCAGACTTTGAACTGAAAAAGAAAGAAATTGTTTTAACAGCTCAGTTTGACAGATGTCGAATTCTAGCCCTATATTTTTGGAACCGCGAAATGGATAACCCTTTAGTAACAATGAACAAAAGACTTATAATTTAATGTAATTACGATGAAATTACTACTAATCGAAAAGAAAAAATACAGAAATCCACTTTAGAAGTTCAACCTTCATACGTAACCAGGGGTTAATGACAGATTTCATAAAGCAAGAATGAAAGCTCAAATTATTTTATCCATTAACGCCATGCTGTTTCATTCGCACTCATTACATGAAAAATAAAGCAATAAGAAATATCCCAGAAATATGCATTAGTATTTGTATTCACACAATAAAGTATGAGATTGTATTGGAATTTCAAGAGCAAGTGGGTAGTCATGGTTAGCAGGGTTAGTATGTTATATGTAGGTAAGTAGATAGATTGATATGTGGATAGTATTAGAAAAATGGTGTATAAGCTGCCAGCTCACTGAAGGCAGTGGCTTTTTCAGTTGTGAGTATTGTACCAAGTTGTGAAGTGTTGGCGTGTAAGCAATTGTAAAATACTGCGATCCTTACGAGGCCCTCCAGCATTAGTGTATAAGTGTATTGGTATAAAAGTGTAAAGTAATACCAGGAATAAAGTGAAGACCTAAAACGCAAGTATCTTATAAGTAACCCTGTTTTATTTCAGCTAACTAGTGTCATAGTCTTGAAGGATATTTAGGAGCTTAGGTTTAGCTGCGAATCTTGTACATTACATCCTTCAGTCTAGCCGTTAGGTAATTAGTGAGTGTTGTGGAAAAATATTTCACAACAGTGATACAGAAGAACAATTGCACTCAAACGTCACCATGGGTTAGACAGGCCACAGAAGAGAAGAGGAGTAAAGAAAATGAAACGCTCCCAATGAAGCATCATACATTGCAAACCAAGGCGAAAAATGTACCAAGTCAGACATCCCAGGTTAATCCACCAAATGCAGCAAGCTAGGTGACACCAGTGGCGGAAAATAAAACTAAACAATAGGCGAATAATACGAATGCAAAGGCTGGTACAATACTCGAACGGGCACAACCACAAAAAGTGGACGTAAGTACTCAAAAAGCAGAGGAAAGACATTGGTGTAAAAGATAAACCAGACGCACTCATCATAGCGGCTTCAGCATCCATCACGTATGCAGATAACATGAACAGATAATTCCGTAACATGAAAATAAGGCAACAAAGTACCCAAACAGTTTACATCAGTCTACCAGTGGTGGACGCCGCAAAGGTACTAAAGCGCAGCGGATCCGAATAGGATGCGATTTTGTCCAGTATGTGATTGCATCTCACAAATATGGTGCTTCAAGTGTTGGGGATATAACCATCTATCGCGGAACTGCAAAGAAGAGGTGTATCGCAGATCTATGTGCAGAAAGTGTGGTCAGGAGGGTCACCTAGCTGAGGGCTGTAATAACGTCCAGAAATGAGCATTCTGTGGAGGTAATTATGCCGCTGGAAGTACGCGCTGTCCCGAACATCAGAAGGCAAAAAAGAAAGACAGTAAATGAAGATTGTTCAACTAAGCCTAAACCACTGTACGGCAGCACAAGATATTCTGCAGCAAACAATAATTGAAGAACAGTTCGATCTTGCACTACTGTGCGAACAACACCACAATGTGAGCGGCTCTAAGTGGGTCAGCGACTCATCGGACAAAGCTGCAATATGGATAACAAATAATATGGTGTATCTGAGCAGAGCTGCAACTGCGCATCTCGGATTCACATGGATTAAGATAGAGGGTATATTCTTTTTCTCGTGCCATGCCCCACCAAGTATGGATATTCTCGAATTCGAACGAATGATAACAGATATGGTGACGAAAGCTAGAACGCGACATCCGGTAATTATAGCCGGCGATTTCAATGCTTGGACTACAGTATCGGGTAGCAGATGTACGATCCGGAGGGGTCAAGTTCTCATGGAAAGTATGACATTACTAGACCTTACCTTTGCACACAGTACGATCATGCGAAACACCAAGTGGAGGATTGGCGAAATTCCCACCCACAGCGATCATCGAGCATTTGTCATTGAGTTACAATTAGCAAAACCACAGCGTATAACTAAAGTGCAGACAAGAGGCTGGAAACATCAAGGACGTGTCCCTGCAGATATGGGAGGATGGGACTAAATCTGGTGGGAATGCAACAAATATGGCAAAAAATATCATAGCACGGATGAAGAGATCATGTGATGCGGCGATGCCTAGGAAAACACAAAAGCCGACAAGAAAACCGGTCTATTGGTGGAACGAAAATAATGCGGAGCTCAAGAAACACTGCAATCAAGCCCGTAGAAGGGTACAACGTCATGTATAAACTATGCCGCAATCATCTTAAAAAAGCGATAAAAACGACCAAGGATGTATGTTTCTAAGATCTCCAGAAAGTGCAGATACCGATCATTGGGGCAGAGCGTACAAAATAGTTATGAATACAGTAAGAGGACCAAGATCACCACATCCGGTGGAGCCAGTGCTAATGGAACAGGTGGTAAATGCATTGTTCCCCCCTCTCAAAGACAGTTTGGAATACTAATGTCCATCCGCGGAAATAGGCGACATTCCAGCGGTAACTGCAGAAGAAGTGTTACTTAACTTCAATAAAGTGGGAGATAATAAGGCTCCAGGACCCGAAGGCGTTCCTAATGTAGCAATGAAGGCAGCTATCAAAGCGGACCCCAGTGTTTTCGCAACGATGTTTGACATATGTTTACGTTTGGTCCAACATATTTGCCGCCATTATCATTCTCTGCTGTTAAATAGTCAGCTGTGTGCGGAATATTTGTTTCTATTACAGGATGTACAAGCAAAAAATTCGAGTATTTTGGCTCACTGACAAAAGATTCGAGATTGCAAATCGCAAGCAAAACCTTGACCTTATTGCGCATTCGACACGGCTACAGTACTTCTTAACACTGGAATGCAGCTTAGCTCATAAGGATGTAAGGATGTTAGACTCTCGTGATATATATTTCAACAGTAGTTCATCCAATTCATCTAATAAAAAGGAAATAGTTACATGTGAGATATAGTCCACTATGGAATAATATAATTTGTAAGCTTTTGGCAATAAGCTGGTTTTGTATAATGTTGAAACAGTCTGCCGCTGTCCTCTACTAAATTCACATGTTATTTAGGTGTTAAAACGAAAGGTCTTGATTTAATGTTTTAATAATATATGTAATATTAATTTTCTCATATCTTTGTATCTAATTTACGCTTCGGTTGTTGAACTTACATGTTACATACATGTTAAAAATAAAATATAAACTGTTTATGAAATGTTGAAAAGACTTGCAACATTTATCATTTTTTTAGGTCATTTAGTTTTTTTTAGAGATTTTATTTGGTCGATCTAGCTTTTTTATTTTTAAAGTCCTGGCAACACTGTATTAAATGTGTCACCCATGTAGATGAGAGCGCGAAATGACACGAAAACAATAACACTCTCAGTTTATGTCTGACGGTGAGGCATGTGTAGCTGCTGTTTGCATGTGCGCATATACACTTTATCGCTTTTATATAGTTGTGCATACGTACTATACTGTATTTGCCTAATATTTTACTCTGGCTTTAATCGTTACTATTCATTTATTATTCGCTGGTTGCTCTCCCTCGCTGTCTCTCTCTCTCTCGCTGTCTCTCTCTCTCTCTCTCTCTCTCTCCCTCTCTCAACATACACACACACTAGCTAGTGCCACTAAAGAAGTATTTCCCATTCCCCGCATCAATGAATCCTGTTATGAATAAGTTATCCTCGAATCTGAACCTTGATGTGGTGGTCGGGCTTTCGTGCATCTGCGAAGGGGTGATAGTGCCAAAGAAATGCTTAGGCTTGGGCATTTCAGCACGGTTCTCCATGATGAATTGGTGAGCCCGGAAATGCCAGACGAAGACAGATGCACAACTGAGTGGTCATTAAACCCTTCCCCCTATCCGGGATAGTACGTGTCCATCGGATTTGTTTGCAGTGGAGGGTAATAACACCAAAAAGACGCGAAAACAGACGGGCGGTAAAGGTGCTGTACCAAGAACAGTTAAGATGATTGCGTTGCGGTAAGAATGCCAAGGTTTGGTGGGCTCTAAAGATACTTCGGTATCTAACAACACTATCAGGGTAGAAGGTGCCTGACCTAACGAATTGCAAGAATGATGACGGTGATGATGACACATGGTGACGGTATAACTTCCAAGAACAGCAGGGATAGAAACTGAAAATCTGCTGAAACTGTTTGTCATCCAATATGAGGACCTTCATACTCATTTGTGGAGAATATTTAGCAGCAAAGACCTTCAAAATGGAAAGCTGCTTATAATAGGGGGGTGATAAATCCTTGGCCGCAATCAAAGCCAACAACTGTAAATTAAATTACAGGTTTGATGGCATCCCAGTCCATGTGCGTTTGAATAAGGAGAGGGCAATAGACGAGAAAGTGGCTACACCAGGGAACATTCTACCTGAGCATGAAGCTAGAAAAATAGCAGGTTTCCAGGGATGAGAAGGTCGAGGAAGTTAACCTGCTACCTCACGCAAATGAGGAGCTTGACTAGCTCAAACTGGCCATTTTAACCTGAGGCCAGGAGATGACGCGGATAGTCTCCCTGTCAGAAACTGATGAAGCTCTGAGTGTGGATACACTCGATTTTAGTTCTTCGGAGGTAATTTCGAGGGCAATGCTCAAGTTTAAACTAAGTATAGTGCTGGCTCAAGAACCCTGGATTTGATATTGAGGGCACTTGCTTCATAAAGAGAATTCTATGCAATCCTAGGAAAACAGACTGGGAATAAGATCTAGAAAACCTGAGAACAAATATACACCAGCTCATGTTGCGAGATAATATCAAGAACAAAATAGAATTAGGAATTATGGAAGAAGGCTTCAAACGACTGGAATTGGGAAGTTTGTGAAAACACTTTGACACTAATACCATAAGGAGATCAGAGAAGCAAAGCGAGAAAATTTTAGAAATTTCTGCAGAAGAATTGAAGAAACTGAGGAGGTATCAAGACACTATAAAGTATTTACTAAGGCTAAGGTGGTCAGTTTTACCCCTACTAACCTTAAAAATGATGATGAAAGTTTTACTGGCGGTAAAGGATAGAAAGTTCAACTTCTTCTCAATACTCACTTTCTAGAATCTTCAATCCCTTTAGAAACAGAACAAACTGAAACTTTTAATACAAAAAATATGACAAATTGGAATATTGAAAAAGAAGTATACTCGACGCCGAGGATTTGGCTGGCGGTAAACATTTTTAAACCACTTAAATTTCCTGGAGTAGATGGCATATTCCCTGCATTATTGCAGAAGGGCTTAGAACATATCTTAGGTACACTAACTAAGATTGTCAGGAGCAACATTGCATTGGGGGATATACCAAAAATTTGAAGAAGGGCGAAGGTGGTCTTTATACCGAAGCTCAACAAGAAGGATTCTCTTCATCCGAAATGTCAATTGCCAATTTACCTAACATTATTCGTGCGAAAAGTATTAGAGAAAGCTGTAGACAATTACATCAGAACTACGGAAAAAAGCAAAATTCCCAAGTGTAGTATTAGACCAACGTTTACGATGGAAGATACATATAGAAACTGTGGCAATGAAGGTCACTAAAATATTTATGAGTTGTAAATCCATAGCAGGGAAAGTTGGGGTTACACACTGATACCGAGATGGATCTACACTGTAATCGTTAGACCTATTATATCTTACGGAGCTGTCGTTTGGGAGAAAATTCAAATTGTTACCACTACACTTGCAGGAGCTATGAGTGCATGTCCAACAGCATCATTGGAAGTTCTCCTGGAACTTACACCTCTTCACATCTACATCCAGTCCCTAGCGAGGGCAATTCTATGAATAACTGCTGTCAATAGCAGACCAGGTAGTTGGATAAACTGCAAGAAGGATGATGTAGATGCCGAGGGACTCTTGCATCCGGAATTCATTTTTACAACGCAATTCAAAACTTAACTCAGTAACAAAACAAATGGGAAGGTATATCTAAGACATACTGTATAAACCAGAACATGATAACATGGTTCATGAACGATTCCTTAAGTGAAGAAGGGATGGAGCAGGACTGGTCGGAAATAATTTTAGCGTCTTTTAAGCGGAAGTATACGCGATTTTTTTATACGCGATTGACAAGTGTGCCCACTTCAACATCATAAGTGATCACCGGAATCGAAGTTTGCAATCCTGACAGATAGTTATAAAGGCTCAATTCTGAAACCAGGTGAAGTTAAAGCTGGTGTTGGGTTGTCTTGTCAAGGTGAATAAATTTGGTGAATGTAATCAGTTGTGGATTCTTTGGGTTTCGGGACAAATTGCAAAACCCTTTGTAGACCCAGAACCTTTCTGCGGTCTGGCCAAGGGAGCCTTGTCAATACTCATTGATAAGATAGAAGAAGACTTACCAACTTTGTCCCATTTCAAGTTACTTTTAGAGACCTACAACTTAAACCGATTTGAGGAATGTATTAACCTAAATAAGAATAATCTAAGAATCGCTACGGGAATATTCACAGGACGTTGTAGGTTGAATTATCATCTAACGAAACTGGTAATTTTTTCCGATGAAACCTTCCCACTGAATGAAACTACGAAACATGTGTTGCGAATGTACCCAGCACTAATCCACACAAGAAAGAAATATATCGGGGGAATTTTTAATACCCGATAATCTAACTCGAACACGTGGTGCACATTAGACCTAGAGTCATAGTGCAACACAATTCTTCAATAGTACTAATAATAATAATATGACAATAATAATAATAATTATAGGTCTAAGTATTTGTTTCCCCGTGCTTAATCTGGGCAGTGAGTGACATCAAGAATCAGACAAAGAAAAACAGCTTTAAGTTGAGGTATCGGACAATTTGAATTTAATAGAATCCTTTTGGGTACCGGAAGCACCTGCTGCTTTTTAAAGATTAATGAATCATGTACTGACTGGACTTCAGCGAATAGATTGTTTTCTATATTTTGATGACATTGTTTTCTACGGTCGCCACAACATGAATCGCACTTACGAAGAATGTTTAAATTCTTACGTGCACATAACTTAAAGCTAAACCTAGAGAAGTGCCAGTTTCTATGAAATTAAATAATTGACCTAGGTCATAAATGCATTGAAGAAGGAACATTACCAGACCCTGATAAGGTAGAATCTGTTAAAAATATTCTTGTTCCAAGAAATAAGAAAGGCACTTCTAAGTTTAGTGAATTATTACCAAAAATTTTTGAGAATATGGCGCTGCCACTTAACAAACTACTCAGAAAAGACGGGAAATTTGAATGGACAGAAAAATGTCAGAAAACTTTTGAAGGTTTAAAACAAGCAGTTTGCTCTCTCCAATTCTAGGTGAAAGGAAGCAGAAGCACGTGTTGATACTCCAGCTCTGGTTCGCCGACAGTTTGTGTAGGCACTTTGTATTTTCTTACTTGATCCCTTTTATCGTTTATTACTCAAAACACTTCGCGTGTTGCGGGAAAGAGATAGTGAGTAAAGAAGGAAGAGAAAGAATGAACGGAAGAGAGATATACAAAAAAAAAAAACAAATTAATACAAAGTGACAAAAAAAAAGTAAATCTAAGAAATGATAAGGATGATTAAGTTCAGGTTTTATAATTTTAGAAAATAAAAGCAAATACAAATACATTTTCAACGAAATTAAAATGTATAAGGCTTACCAGCAAATATCAAACGTTGAAAGTACTCTCGCAGTCTGGGCTGAAATTAATTGATTTGAAAAAAAGAACAAAAATTAAAATAAAAACATAAACTTAACACTTCCCTTTTTTTTAACGACGAGCCCCAAGGAGTCCACTTACCTGTCCAACCGACCGAGTGGCACGTTCGCATAACGTGCAGAACCAGTGACCGATCAACAACTGTCCTGAGTATGCGAAGTTAAGTGGCAAGTTACTGTTAAACAAACTCCCAATATAGCAACAGATTTATAAAATCAACAGTTGATATTAAAACTGCACAATTAATTTAAAGACAGTATAGATGTCGGCAAGCAATTGGCAATTCTTCCGACAGTAACAACTTGCCATGAAAAAGCTTCTAAAAGAACTCTGTGACAAAGCCCAGAAAAAGTGATGTCACAAGGGTTCTGCCGTTCGGATCCGGCTAAAAAAAGTAGGTCCCTTCTAATACTGTCAAAATTTAACACGCACAACAGCAATGGAAGAGAAGTTTGGCCAATGAGCCCTTCGGGGCTTTTAGTGCCACATATATTATATATATTATATATATATATATATATATATATATATATATATATTATATATATATTATATATATATATATATAATATATATATATATATATATATATATATATATATATATATTTTTTTTTATATATATAATTATATATTTATATATATATATATATATATATATATATATATATATATATATATATACATATATATATATATATATATATATATATATATATATATATATATATATTCTGAGCTTAAAAGAGTACAATGTGAGCTTAAAGAATATGTGCATAAAATGCATTTCCAACAAAACTGCTGTCGCGGTTATGCTATTATTATTGTTGTTGTTAAGCTACACGCGCAGTGCAGTAGACATATCGTCAGCAATTTTGGTGGGAACGTAACTTATGGAATGTTTAGTTCTACGTTACTCCTCCCGCCTTCAGAATTTTCTTCATCGGTTTTACAATTTTTCTGTTTTCTTTCAAAGTATTTCTTTAACATTACGATCGTTATAAAAATTATTACAATCAATAAAATTATTATAAATCCAAAATTAACATGTTTCGTGTTTTCTTCAATTGTGACAAAATGCTGTTTCAGTTCGGGCAGGGTAACGAAATTTTTATTTATTTTGACAATGTTTTTTAAATCTTTTACAAAGGGTACAATGATTGGTTTGATATAGTCTTCCGTGCTAGATATTTCAAAGGTATTTATTTTGATTTTACATTTATTAAAATTTATAACATTGTTTCCTTTTACTTTGATTTTAAGTTGATTACAATTTTGCTCTATTAGAGTTTCTTCTAAATTTTTAGTTACAATGGTATTCGGTGGAACAAAATTGATGGTACTTTTATTATTTGTTAAAGTTGAGCAATTAACTTTATAATTATTTAATAGGTTACTCAAGCATTTTTCTTTTGTCGGGAAGACTTTTTTATTTTTTAATTCGAATATAGTGTTGTTAATTCTAACAAAATCATTTATTTCCTTAATATCTAATTCTTGATGGATGTCATATGGAATTGCCAAAACTTTTAACTTGTCATAAGACTCAAAATCGGTGGGTATTGTCAAGATGAAATAAATTAAATTATTATTAATCCAAACAGAGGTTTTAATAAGCTCAAATTGTTCTGTATCTAAGTGCGAGATTGTTTCGAGGTCTATAAGGTTTGGGTTTATTATGCCTAGTTTTGCTAACTGAATTCCGAGTTGAATATCTTGAATATGCTGTAAGTATGCCTTAACGTTATCTAGGAAAATATCGGAAACAATTTTTTGGGTAAAACTATTCTGTAAAACATTTGTAGAGTTTTTTAACTCGTGTAGTAATTTGTTCTCATTATTAACATGGTTTATTATATTCATTTCATTAATGTCGTTATTAGCAATTTTCTGCTTTAGGTCCTGTAAGGATGTTTCTATAGTATGACGGTCTTCCTCATCTAGAGTTCCAAACAAAAATTTAAAACCTGTTTTTAAAAATTTATTGTTTTCTAACTCTTTAACTAAATTAGTAAACGCTAGTTCAAGTTCTGTTTTGTTTATTTGGATTATATGATTCTTGAAGGCTATTGGTTTTGAAAATTTCCCTTGCTCGATTATGAGGTATCCGTGATTATTGGTAATTTCAGTTACTTGAATTAGTTGATTAATTACTGGGTGAAAGTTTAGGACGAGTACCAGAATTGTTATCCAAATGTTATACTTCCATTGGAGATTCGGCTTGGTCCTGGTCAACTACTTCGGGTCTGGAAGAATCAACACTGTTAATCTGTTTTTTCTTTCTTTTAAACTGACTTATATTTTCTAACTTTCTTATCTTTAAACTTAACAATAAAGTGTTCATTATCTTGTTCTGTCTGAACTACTTCTGCTCTTTTATAGGGATTACTTGTTTTTTCAAGCCTTTTCCTAGAATTTTCCGCAAAAATAAATCTAGTGTCAGGGAGGTCGTCCTGTCTATACCTATTCATGTTATTGATACGTGTTTCCTTTATAGCTTGAGGATTTGTTTGAGGCCCTTTTTTATTGAAAAATATATTATAGGGGGTTTCTCTAGTAGTAGAATGAACAATGGAATGATTATAAGTGAAAAGGGTTTGCTCTATTTTTATATAATCTAATTCTTTATCCCCTGATGTGTTAATTATCCTTAATTTTTCATTAAGAGTTTTGTGTAAGCGCTCAATATCCGCTATACCTGTTTTCCCAGTTGTAATTTCGAGATTTATGTTAAGTTGGTCACACCAATTTTTTATGTTCGCATTATTCATGCCTTGATCTTGATCAATTTTTAGTGTTTTCGGTGGGCCCAAACTATTAAAAATTTTCAATAAAGCTCTTTTTGTTTCTAGCCAATCTAACGAGCTAACTTCTTCTAGTGTTGCGAATTTTGAATAAAGATCAATACAGGTTAAGTAAAATTTTTTATCCCATTTCCAAAAATCAATAACGAATTTTTCGCGGGTTTCGTATACTGGAGGCGTGACTTTAAAAGGAATTTTATATGGAATATGATCTGTTTTACATCTGTTACATAGTTCACACTCATTAATAATTTTTGTAACTTCTTTAACATAATTGGGGTAGTAAAATTTGTTTTTGAATACGTTAACCACCTTTTCTATTCCTTGGTGTAGTCCTTCCAAATGTATTTCTAAAATTTTCGTTTTTAAATCGGAATATGTTTCAATGTTTTCTAGTATCTTAGTCGCTCTTACTACTTTATTATTTCTTGTTTTGATTAAATTACAATAGACATTTTGAAAAGCGTTAAAGTCTTCGTCTATAGGCATAAATATTGCCATTGCTATATTTATCAGATGGGTTTTAATTATATCCTTTATGAGTTCAAAGTTCAAATCTTTATACGTTATTGTTATTATATTTTTATTAAAAACTTTATGTAAATGGGTTTTATATTCGTTGCCCCTAATTATTTTTATCTGATTTTTAAATAAATTAAGGGGTCGCTCCGTTATTGCGATATATTGGCTATTATCTTCTCCTGCCGAGTGAATCGTAGCTATATCTGATCTAACGGATTTATCGTCACCATTATAGCATTCCTCGATTTTAATTCGGGATAATGCGTCGGCTACGTAATTTTCTTTTCCTGGAACATATTTGATTTCAAAATCAAATTCATTTAGTTTTATTTTCCAGCGCTGTAATTTAGAATTGGGCTCCTTAAGATTATGTAACCACTGTAGAGGTCTATGATCGCATTTTATTACGAATTTCCTGCCAAATAGGTAAGGTCGAAAGTATTTAGTTGACCATACTAACGCTAACAATTCTTTTTCTGTGGTCGAATAGTTGACTTCATGGTCGTTTAATGTACGACTCGCAAAGCAAATTGGATGGCCTTGTTGACTAAGCACGGCTCCTAAAGCTATATTTGAAGCATCTGTAGTAAGGGTCAATTCTTTTTCGAAATTTGGATAGGTTAAAATTGGATCATTTGTTATTAGAATTTTAATTTTGTTTACGTCATCTATGTAATTTTTATCACACGGGTTTACTTTGTTTCCTTTTTTCAGACAATTTGTTAATGGCTTCGTTATTTGGGCAAAATTATTAATAAACTTTCTGTAAAATCCTGCTAAACCTAGGAATTGTTTAATTTCCTTTTCTGTTTTTGGTATGGGGTAGTTAATTATAGCTTTGATTTTATTTGGATTAGCTTTAATCCCTTCTGGAGTGATAACATGTCCAAGAAACTCTGTTTCTCTTTTTAAGAACTCACTTTTATCCAGTTGCAGTTTTAAATTTGCCTCTTCTAGCTTGCTAAAAACACGATCGAGCGATTCGATATGTTCTTGTAAAGAGGTACTAAAGATGATTATATCGTCTAAATAGACTAAACAATGTTTTCCGATTAGATCCTTTAAAATTGTGTTCATCAATCGTTGGAATGTAGCAGGGGCATTTTTGAGCCCAAACGGCATTCGCAAAAATTCGTAATGCCCATTTTGCGTTGAAAAAGCCGTTTTCCTTCTACTTTCCGGATCCATTTCGATTTGATGGAATCCTTTTGTCAAATCTAGCGTTGTGAAATATAAACAGCGGCCTAGTTTGTCGAGAATTTCGTCTATATTAGGAAGAGGGTATCTGTCATCTACACTGACTTCGTTCAACTTCCTGTAATCTACGACGATCCTCCATTTCCTTTTACCAGAGGCATCTGCCTTTTTCGGCACCACCCAAATTGGTGAGGAATATGGGGAGTTACTATGACAGATTATGCCTTGCTCTAGCATTTCTTGGATTTGCCTATCGACTTCTTCCCTGTGTACCTGAGGATACCTGTATGATTTGGAATATATTGGATCCTCATGTTTTGTAATTATCTTATGTTTTATGGCATTCGTAAAGGTTAAATGATCTCCTTCTGAGTAGAAAAGGTTATTATATTTTTTTAGGATTTTTTGTAATTCTCCTTTCTCCTCCTGATTCAAATGATCGACTCTAAATTTGCTCTCTTCCTCCCCTAATTCTAAGCCTTCTTGATTCATGGCATAATTATAATAATTTTCTTGAGTACCGATTGAAATATTATATATTTTATTGTTGAGAGTTATAGTGTTATTACTGTAGTCTAATTTTGCTTTTAAAACTTTGAGAATGTCGGTTCCTATAAGAGCGTCGTATTTCTTTGAAAAAGGGAAAACGTAAAATTTTAAATTGCCTTCAATTAGATTCGGTATATATAAAAACTGCACTAAATTTAGTTCTGCGGTGCCATTGATTGTGTTAATTTGTTTTTTATCCGTTTTTATTACCTCAAATGGAAAATGTTCCGAGGCCGCCAAATGAAAATTTTCATCTATATCCATGGGTTGCGGGACTCCAAATCTACGTAGCCTACTCTGATTTGAGTCATAACTGCGATGCCTCTTGTTATTTTGATTAAAGTTTTGGTTTCCTTTTGGGAAGTTGTTAGAATTTTGGAACGGATTGAAATTGTTATTCACGTAATTTGGGAGCCTTTGAAAATTGGGCTGATATTGAAAATTTGGTTGATTTTGGAAATTTGATTGGTTTGAAAAGTTTCTAAATTGGTTCCTACTGGGTTGTGCGAATTCTCTGTTAGACTGATATTGTAAATTTGGTTGGTTTTGGAAATTTGATTGATTTCGAAAATCCCTAAATTGATTAATACTGGGTTGTGCAAATTCCCTAGATTCGTCTTTAACAAAAATATTTCGATATCTACCTTTGTTATTAACACGGTCCCTTTCTTTTTGAACATCATAGCTCGGTTGTGAATGGGTTAATTCAACGTCATACGCGCCATTATTGCGTAATACGCGTAATGCACTTCGAAAATCAGATACTAGATTAGCGTTTAGGAGACTCGTCAAATGGTTCGGCAACTCCTTTTTTAACACATATAAACTGGTTTTTTCTAAAGTCTGTTCAAGCAACCGCTTCTCCGAAACAGTGTCATCGCTTAATTTTATTTTATCTTTGATCCGGCATATTTCGATGTTTAGTGTGTCGCACAAATTTTTTACACCACTCTTACCTTTAATGCCGTTTAAATTTAAAATCAGCATCGGTGTCGGCGCTGGTTCCCCAAATTCGTCTATTAATAATGTCTTCAGCTGTGTCCAGTCTGTTGGTTGTTCACGGCGTACTGCTTGCGCTGCTTCCCCCGTCACTGTCCTTAGAATTGCCATAAAATAAAGTTGCTTCTCGTTTGCTGGCAACGTGGCTATTGCTGGGATGACTGCCTCCACACTCGCGATGTAGAAAGCCAAGTTGCGCTTATCGCCATCGAAGCGTTCGATGCTGTTAATATTTTGGAGTATCATATTATTGGCTGTTGCCGTGTTGGTAGTTGCTGTTGATCCAAGAGATAGAGCGCCTAGTAAAGTTTCTATCCCAGTGCTATCCTTGGCACTCATAAAATTTCAACGAAGTATCTTGTCCCGGAACCAAAAATAGTAATTGTGACACCTTTGCACGGTATTAATTTATTAATGTTTTTCAGTACGCGGCACTAATAAATGTTAATTTAATTTTTGTTTAGTACCTTTGCGCGGCACTTTTAACTTGTTTCAAAATTTTCGACTTATTTATTAATACCTTTGCGCGGTATTCTTGACGAATTTTAACAAGTTACTTAAATGGCAGATTCTTTTTAAACCGACTGCGCCAGTGAGAAATAAAAGTCAACCTTCTTAGTTGAGTGCTGAATTTATTCTGAGCTTAAAAGAGTACAATGTGAGCTTAAAGAATATGTGCATAAAATGCATTTCCAACAAAACTGCTGTCGCGGTTATGCTATTATTATTGTTGTTGTTAAGCTACACGCGCAGTGCAGTAGACATATCGTCAGCAATTTTGGTGGGAACGTAACTTATGGAATGTTTAGTTCTACGTTACTTATATATATATATATATATTTTTTTTTTTTTTTTTTATATATATATATATATATATATATATATATATATTTTTTTTTATATATATATATATTTATATATATTTTTATATATATAGAATTTATTTGAAAATATATATATTTTTCTCTCACAATATATGTAGTTCTTATTTGACAATGTATTATTTCCTTCGCTATATAGTTTTTTATTTCCTTCACAATATAGTTTTTTATTTAACAATGTATTATTTCCTTCAGAATATAGTTTTTTCTTTAACAACGTATTATTTCTTTCACAATGTAGTTTTTTATTTAACAATGTGTTATTTCCTTTACAATACAGTTTTATGTTTTTAGATGCCTTTGACTCGTTTCTCGAGTGATCTACTTATCTTCACTGTACTTATTACAAGATTAGCCTAGCACATATAACCTAATTTACAATTAAACCCCGTTTTTGAACAAAAGAATTTCTGAAGAAATTGCAATGTCGATTCATTGCAATTTCTTCAGCAGGTCATAGTTATAACTTATTTCTAGTAGGTCATAATTATTATTTGTATTTAATACCTGTTGTTGTAAATATTATGCATGCGTTAAATATTATGTATGCATGGTTGTTACTTATTTCGTTTCTTTTTCAACAACCATGGCAATAAAGTGCAAAAGATATTACGGGTTATACTGAGTAAACCAGTTGTGTAGTTACAATGGCCTCAGACAAATTTGGTATAACGTATAGTTTCAATATACCACGGTAGTTTGAAATTTCCGACTTAGAACCGCTCTTAAAAGCGGAATTAGGAATGATTCCTTCAAATAACAGGAAAATAACCTGTTTTGAGGTTTTGAGATGTCACAAAACTTCTTCAGGAGTAATGAAAGGCATACAAGATGAATTAATTGGTGTAATCGAGAAGGATCGGATAGGGCAAGAATATTCCAAAGACACACAAAAAGTAGGATGATGACTATCTTCAGGGATGGCAATTGCGTCACACAGAGATAAAGAAACATCTAAAGAATCGTCAACAAATACTAAATCCTAAATTTTATTATTTTTATTGCAAATAGAATTAACTTGCCTTAAGCTAAGTTCTGACAATGAGTCTAGAATCGCA
This sequence comes from Megamerina dolium, assembly GCA_963854835.1. Classification (NCBI taxonomy): domain Eukaryota; kingdom Metazoa; phylum Arthropoda; class Insecta; order Diptera; family Megamerinidae; genus Megamerina; species Megamerina dolium. The sequence goes on along the minus strand of OY978530.1, from coordinate 17,967,331 downwards.
TTAAAGCTCTCACGAACAGTACATGGTATTAATTGATTAATATCATCTAAATTCCAACTTACATGGGGTAATTTAAAATCCACAAAGGTTAGCAATGAGTCATAACCATTTAGCTTATTAAGGACAATCTTGATTAAAGAAGCGTGCCTAAGGTGAATAAAGATATTAGAATTTGGTGGAATGTAAGAACATGTTAAGAATAGAAATTTTTCTCCAAATCGAACACGAACACAAACAAATTCGAGGTCTTCAATTTCAGGAAAAGAAATTATTCAGACGGATATGAAAACACCGCCACCAATTTTAAAAGGACGGTCCGTAGTGAAAATCTGAAAGGCATTAATAATAGTTTATTACAGGCTAAAGAGATGAGACGGGGTTGCCGGTCGGCCACAAGTTGGCTAAAACCTTGCCACTGTTGTTGTTTCACTACGGCACAATGACACTCACTTTCTGTGTAATTTAGTTTAAGTAATTTTTAATTGTATGTTTTAGTTTGTATAATGTTAGATTTTAATAGAAAAAAAAATATAGCAAGAGAAGTTAAGAAGAAGAGAAGAGATAAGGAGAGAGAAGGAGAAAGCGGAAAATAGAAACGTAACGTGATAAATTTACGGTGGGCTGCCAACCCACTGGAAATCATAATTTAGAATTTAATAATTTGACAGTGCGCGATATTTGCGTTTTGGCGTAGACATTCTACCCCCCTTGCAGGGTTACTGCAAAAGAGACGCAACCTCCACCCCATTCAAATAGATTAGAGAGAGAGAGAGAGAGAGAGGGAGAAAGAGGGTCAAAAATCAATATTCAGAATAGATAACAAATAAAATTAATTTAAGATTAATTTTGAATGAGAAATATAACTTAGAGTATATAAAAAAATGTTTTTTTAATAAACAAAATATAAATATATAATAAAGTAATAACAAAATTGAGCAAAAATTCAGTATAAGTATAAAAAATTCAGAAATTCAGGTAAACTTAATAAAAAAGGCAATTAAAAATAGTAGTAATCATCGGAGAATAAATGTTTAAATGGATTTAAAGACAATTAATAATAATGCAATTCATTTATTTTTTTTTTCTTAAATTAAATCTTAAATTCTCATGTGTAATTGTTGTTGAGTTCGACAGGAAAATCTGAAATTGTTTTGTTAAAAGGTGTGAATAAAATGTGAGTAGAACATTGAATAATATTCACGTTTAAATCGTAAATTTTCGGGGGAAAGATGTGGGAATTAGATTTGATTGTTGTTCCGTGGTGATCAATGAATGTTGATTGTAAAGTGTTGATTGTAGAGTGTTTTCCAATGTTGATTGATGTATTTCTCGGGATTGTATCACTTCATCTCAGGCGGATAGATTCTATAAGGGCTGGTCGTAGACCAGATCAAAGGTTTGGAAAAGTCGACGTAGTTGACAAACCTCGAGCTCGCAGCATTAATAATTTGAGATTGTCGGGATTGCCAGAATATGTAACGCTCGTGACAAGTTCTAAACTCAGATAGAATCTCCATGTTTTGGGTTCATGAGATAACTCAACTCATGAATATGTAGCAAATAATGCGAAATGAACACATGGGATTATTCATACCCATATACACTATGCCAATGCATAGTTTCATTGAAGCTTGGCAGAAGTTCGGGAATTAAATCAGGCAGTTACCGCTAAGTGAACAATCTGAAAGAGGGATGCTTATGACGGTCAGTATCGCATAACCTGACAAAACGTTGCTAAATAATACGGATGTGGCATCAGAGTCTTATATATTGCTCAAGCCCCAATCTTCAAATCATCCTTTAAGTGACAACAATTTTGGGGGGCCAGTATTAGGCGGGATCGAATGCATTACCATTCGACTACAAGTCCTCTCGTTAATTGAACGAGCCTTTTTTGGGGAGTGATGCGCAAAACTCGATAATCCGTTGAATATCGAAGTACGCAGTATTACGGGTGAGAAATACATTTGACGGGAGTTGTCTTCTTCTTGGATGCGATCTGTAAGCTTGATCCTTTGTATCTGTGTTGAGAACTGTATAACGGCGAACATTCTGCTTTACTCTGGGGTCATGCCGTGCTGTGTGAAGTTGGGAATGATGTTGCTTCCCACAAAGACGGCATGAAAACTCGCTATGACGCCTGACAAGGGTATGCGATGTGGCCAAGCAGTTTATGCAAATCTGATATTGACGCACAAAGAGTATTCTCTCTTCCACCGTAAGTTTGGAAAACTCTGTGCATTGTCGTAGGGAGTGCATGCCTCTATCAGTCTTTGTTGTAAGGGATGTTTGTCCATTAGATCATCTTAGATAGTTGTTTCCTATGTGGGGGTTATCGCCTGGTGTAGCAGAAGGCACACAGGAACTTTTTGGGAGCTGGATGTAGGATGACGAACGTGTTACATCTGACTGCGATTTTGAAAAACGATCGGTGACTATCCAACCAAAAACTGTATTTTTGGCAATCAAAGTTCCGAGAATGTCTTTTCTAATGTCCTCCAAGATTAGTTACGGGAAGATGTCACCACCTAAGATCATATCTACAGGGGAACTCTTATGTAGATTTTCATCAGCCAACCGTAAACCAGAGAGCTCTTTACGTAAGTTGGCGGACATCGAGTGTGGCGGCAGCTTCCCGGTAAGTTCGGGTCAATCGAGGATCCGATCAACAATGAACACCATTTTGGGGGATGAGCATTTACTACCTCATTCAGGCCAGTAACCTCAGTTTGGACGACACAAACAGGGAAGCGCAACCTGTTACAGGTTGTGCAGCCATTGCCCATGAGGGTAATGGCGAAGAGGGTGTGTGTTTCTACACAGTGGGCAATCGAGAGTTACGAAGTTGTTGCGATATGTGCTCATTATTCTAGGAGTCGTTGCTGTTCGATCGCTTGGGAGGGTAGAACCGACCGGGTTGCCGATTCGACGGCTGGCTAAATTATCGATTCTGAGTTTGGCTGAGTTGCCAGAAACCACTTCGGATATCTGAGACCGATTCCAGTGTCTGATATCTCTCAGTTAAAAAGGCGTCGAAGTCACTCCACTTTGGGATTTCGCGCTTATTTGTCAACGACTGTCCATGAAGACACAGAGTTGTGTCGGGAATCTTCGTGGAACACAAGTATGCGATAATGAGAAGTCCCAATAAGAAGTATCAATATTTAGAAGCTTTAAGTTTGTGATGCTGTCATTTATAGTGCGTTGCAGTCGCTTTAAGTTCGGGCCGGTTTCGTGAGTTATCGCCTGCAGATAGAAAAGGGATTTCAACTGTAAGTTGACGAGAGTTCTATTATTTTCGTATCTCTCCTCGATATTATGCCAAGCAACAGCGAAGCCATCACTATTCAAGGAATTATACTGAATGATACTATCTGCTTCACATCGGGTTTTCTGCAGCAAGTGATATAATTTTTTCACTGGCCACAGACGGGGGTTATTACGGGGGTTAGTACGGTATAATGCCGTAAACAAGCCGCAAAAACATGGCTACGATACATAATCGCCTGAAAAACATGGAGTGTCACATGTAGGTAATTGAATCGTGGGATAGGCGTGCTCAACATTAAAAACCGGGGTGTTGTGAGACGCAGGAGTAAGTGGCTTATCCCTTAACGGTCATATCGTGGAGATGTGCGTTAATATTGGAGAGGCACCGAATATAAGTCACCTGGCATTCTCTGTATGCTTCCGTTACCTCTTCCATTCCATCTGGTTCGCAGAAATTACAGACTCCCATGTTTTTCTGCAACTGTTCCACAGCGTTTCGAATTCCTTTTTTTGGATTTCAAATGAGAAAGTACTGTGGGATTCAGCACTAAGAGTTTGGAAATATTCGTCAAAGATATGGATTTCTTCAACAACAGCTTTGAAACGTTTCACGTCTGACATTTTCCAATATAAACAAGAATTTTTTAAATAAATAGTTTAGTATTAAAGACGGAGGGAGCAGAAAGACAATGCGGACGATTTCCGGATATAATAAATAATTCTTAAGCCTTTGATATTGAGTGATATTAGAAGGTATTTATTAGTTGTGCTTTTAAACTTCACTTTGGGATCAGTAGTCCTTTTTTCATATCGGGTTTGTTTTACCTAGTATATGTGTTTTTTATGTACCCAAAATTATGAAGTATATAAGGAGAGAGAAAACAAACGGCAGGTAGATTTATTACGATGAGTGGGAAGTATGCACTAATTGTTGTTGATGTTTTCAGTAACAACAGGCAAATAGCCTATAACACATATATATGTACCAGGTGTACAAGCTTAAATCCGCTGTTTACTCGTAGATGGCGTTAGTGAGCATATTGAGCTATTATCGACTGTGCATCCTTTTTTTATGAGTTCGACATCTGTTTACATCAATTAGTAAACATCATCCGTGATCTCATAAAACATACATTTTTCTTTCGTGCCAGAAAAAGAACATATGCGGGAAGCTCCACTTTTTTGCTTCAATTTGAAGAAATCTGCTGCTGAGTCGCATCGAATGCTTGTGGAGGCCTATGGTGACAGTGCGCTATCGGAAACCACTTGCAGAGGCTGGTTTCGTCGGTTCAAAGAAGTCCATGTTGACTTGAGTGACAAGAAGCGTGAAAATAAACCTATAAAAGTTGAGGACCATGATTTGCAGGCTCTTTTGGATGAGGACGACACCCAATCGCAAAAAATGCTTGCCGAACTGTTAGGTGTTACTCAACAAGCCATTTCCATACGTTTACGAGCCATGGGGAAGGTTAAAAATTTACGGTGAGTTCCCAACCCGCAGGAAATCATAATTCAGAAATTAATAATTTGACAGTGCGCGACATTTGCGTTCTGTCGTAGACATAGGGCTTGAGCCAAGTTTCAGAAAACACTAGGATATCTAGTGGGCTTTCCAAACTTTTTAGAAATATATCACACAGCTTCGAATTCAGCCCCTAACTTTCTGATACAATGTGTTTAGGAATGTTGTGGTACCAATTAGTTTTTTATAGGAATTGATACACGAGGCATTGAAACACAAGTTCGGGTGCCAGTATTCACTTTCTTTAAAAGCTTTTACCAACTACGTTGTTTTATCGTACTTAAAATTAAATATTCAAACAGTGAGATCGGTACATTTTTTTTTGAACCAGGAGAACCAGAAGGACCAACAGAGTCACCAGCACTACCCGGTATAACGGTATTTATAATATTTCCGTTAGATGAGGGAGTAGGGTTTCTCACAATTTTTTCTGGAGGAGATCTCAGAACTCAGTTCCACTAACGCGAACACCGTTTGCATACGTCAAATCGAGATTCGTCCTTTTCACGGCAGAGCTACCGGCAGTTGTTCATCTAAGCATTTTAAATCATTTAAAAGTCTCTCGTACGTATGAAACCTCGCACCATCGCACAACCAACACACTACAATGCATTCCGTATTACTCTTTATGTTGCATCCATACAAACATGCCATTGTTTGTTATAATAAGATTAAAATCACAAACTAAGAATTGATACAAATATTGTATAGAGAGTATGTATGTATAAAATAAAATAAATATGTGGCACTTAAAGCCCCGAAGGGCTCATTCTCTTCCATTACTGTTGTGCGTGTTAAATTTTTGGGCAGTATTAGAAGGGACCTACTTATTTCAGCCGGTTCCGAACGGCAGAACCCTTGTGATATCACTTTTTCTGAGCTTTGTCACAGAGTTCGTTTAGAAGCTTTTTCGTGGCAAGTTGTTACTGTCGGAAGAATTGCCAATTGCTAGCCGACAGGTGGGTACCGTTCGAAAGAAAAATCTTTTCGATATTAAATTTGTTATGCATCAGCCAGGGATTGAACCAGTATGTATGTATGCTTGTATTAAATACAACACCAAACCGCTTTAAGAGCCACTGAGTTGCAAGAAATACAATTTAAAAAATTTTCATTTTTCTATGAGAGCACTAACAGTTTTTGGAAGACACTGGCAATACCAAAACGATTTTAAAGCTACTGAATTTAAGAACTACAGTTTTAAAAATACTGAGAGAGCAAAAACAATTTATAATAACATTTGATCTATTAAACTTAACTTTTAATTTACACTCAATCTCTCTGTTCTTCAACTATTCACAATTAATTCTCAAATAAAACAATGGCGTATTTTAATTAGTGTAACTAAATAAACAAATAAACACGACTTGCAAAAAACACATTTACACAGTTTGACAATCAATTGCCACTTCATAAGTATAAATATGTTATTATTACAATAACAAAATACGGTTTTATAATTTTTATTATTATTTTTTTTTTCATATTCCTTTTCTGCCTAATATGGTCAATAAGGGTATGATGCGAATAACAAACAAAATTATTCGATCTTTTTGCTCGACGTAAGAATTTTTTTTCTATATATTTATATGTGAGTTTTTAGTTTATAATTTATTATAATGTTGTGAAGTATATCTGAAATATGAAAAATTTTTTCAGATTATAGAACTAATAAACGTGCTCCTGAGGAAGATGCAAACATAGCGACGAATTGTCGGACAAAAAGATGGAATTTTTAATACATTGTAATGTAATACACGAACTGACGGACCCCAGCACATTCTTTTTTTTTTTTTAACAAGCTTTTTATTGGATCTTTCTAAAATTACTTAGAAACTAACAATAAGTAATCAAATCTTACAAACTAAATAAAATTATGTGATATTCCCAACGTTCCATCACAATTTGTTGAGTCACGACGTATAGCAATTTCACAGCATATTCAGTGTGTATTTTCTTTTTAATCGACGATGCCCCGTGCTCAGCAACAATTGCCTAGCAAAGGGATTCGGATGATTGTGTAATTTTTGAATGTAGCTTCTGCAAGACATTGCAATTTCCTCAGAAATTGTGGGTACATTTAAATCACGATGGATGTTAACGTTCCTCATATACCAATATTCGCAGACACTTGGATTGTATTCGCTGCAATTTTTCGATATTTGAGGGAGATGCGGTGCCCTCACTGAATACCATAAGTCCAGATTGGCTTCAGGATTGCTTTATATAATAGCACTTTGTATTCGAGATTCAACTTTGATCTTTTGTGTATCAGCCACCATAACTGATTAATTTTAAGCTTGATCTGAGTTTTCTTTGCCTCTATGTGATTTTTCCAGGTCAGCCTTCTGTCGAGGTGAATACCCAAGTACTTGGGTATTCACCTCGACATGTATCTGGCCTTAGCGTGAAGGTTACATGTACGCTCTTTGATTCATTGACTTTTATACGCCATTTTGCTAGCCAGATTTCGAGAGAATCGATATGAGTCTGCAGGAGTTCAGTAGCTTCTATGGGGTTAGAGCGAGAGCACATTAATGTGTAAGCAATTCACTTGGTTCAAACTGTTCGGTCCTTTTTTTCGTTACTACGAAATCCTTTTTACGAATTCGTATTTTACTTCTACCCAAACAACTGTTTTAATTTTTTTATTTTTTTATTTACATTACAACTAGCTTACATTTACGTTAAAAGAAAAACTAACGAGAAATATTGGTACAGCTTTGCCTAATGCAAATTAAATTATCGATGTTCTGACCATTTGTAGAAGCGCTGTTTACTCCAGGAGATGATGGGGTTTTTTTCGTTTTAGCCTTATTTTCCATGCTATGGTCAGATGGTACCAAAGCTTCATTATTGATGTGTTGTTTAAGTCTTTCCATATGTGATTTAGGAAATTTTCGTATTGTGGAGGCGACTAATTCGATGATTAAATCGCGTTCCGCGTTGTTGCTTGTGCAGAAGGACTTTATTGAAATTTGATAGCTTGGACCTTCTGCCCATGAGCCAATAGAGGTTTCGATACATTATTTTGTGTTCATCCCTTTTTTTCTTGATCTATATATATATATACTGTTGACTGTTGACAACTACGCTTTTGAAGTAGTAAGGGACTTTGTCTATCTTGGAACCAGCATTAACAGCAGTAATGACGTCAGCTTGGAGATCATGCGTAGGATAACTCTTGCTAACAGGTGTTACTTTGGGCTGAGTAAGCAATTGAGAAGTCGAGCCCTCTCTCGAAGAACGAAAACTACACTCTATAAGTCTCTCATCATGCCTGTCCTAACATATGGCGCTGAAGCCTGGACAATTTCCACCTCGGATGAGCGAATACTTGGAGTTTTCGAGAGAAAAGTCCTACGCAAGATCTTTGGACCTATTTGCGTTGGTGGCGAGTACCGAATAAGGTACAACCATGAGCTGTACGAGCTGTATGCCGATATTGACATAGTAAAGCGCATCAAAATCCAGCGGCTGCGCTGGCTAGGTTATGTCGAGCGAATGGAAGAACACGCTCCAGCTAAGAAGGTGTTATATTCGGAACCCGCTGGAGGACGACGCAAAAGAGGTAGACCAAACCTCCGGTGGAAAGACCAAGTACTGGAGAACCTGACGGCGCTTGGAATTTCTAACTGGCGCCAGCTAGCGAAGAACAGAGATGGCTGGCGAAGCATGTTATTTTCGGCCTAAATCGATATTCGGTTGTTATGGCCACATAAGTAAGTAGTAAGTATATATATATATATACATATATATATACATATATATATACATATATATATATATACATACATATATATATACATATATATATATATATATATATATATGTATATATATATATATATATATATATATATATATATATGTATATATATATATATATATATATATATATACATATATATATATATATATATATACATATATATATATATATATATATATATATATATATATATATATATATATATACAGTGCCAGTGGTTATGGTTTTGTTGATCAGTTAACATGTGCATTTGACTTGCGAGTAAATTTGGAATACAGGATGAACGGCTTATGACTATTGCGTTCTTGTTTGTACAAATAGATAACTTATTATAGGTTTTACATTCACTTCTTATTCCATAGATTTGTTGTTACATCGTAATATTTAATTAAAATTAATTTTTTTAATTTTGGTTTTAATTTTTACTGGCTTTACAATGATTATTTACAGTATTTTGTATTGGTTTCTGGCAAAGTTATAATGTAAACAATTGTTTCATCATTTGAAGCTATTTTAATTTCTGAAAATTCGAATGCTTCATCTATGTATATTAATGTATGGTATGTTTTCTTTATTAAAGATTTCTTCAACAATGTTTATTTTATTATTCGATAAAATATTTGAATTTACTATGTTAGCCTTTTCGCAGTGAATTGCGTATTCTATATTTAGTAATTCCGCTTTTATGAAGTCTAATTTGTATTTCTTACTTGCTGACTTATGTGGCCATAACAACCGAGTATCGATTTAGGCCGAAAATAATATGCTCCGCCAGCCATCTGTGTTCTTCGCTAGCTGGCGCCAGTTAGAAATTCCAAGCGCCAATTCTCCAAATACTGGAGAACGTGTACTTGGTCTTTCCACCGGAGGTTAGGTCTTCCTCTTGTCAGTCGTCCTCCAGGGGGTACCGAATATAACAACTTCTTAGTTTTCTCTCGAGAACTCCAAGCAGGCTTCAGCGCCATATGTTAGGACAGGTATGATGAGAGACTTGTAGAGTGAAGTTTTCGTTCTTCGAGAGAGGACCCGACTTCTCAATTGCTAACTCAGCCCAAAGTAACACCTGTTAGCAAGAGTGATCCTTCGCAATATCTCCAGGCTGACGTCATTACTGCTGTTAATGCTGGTTCCAAGATAGACAAAGTCCCTTACTACTTCAAAAGCATAGTTGTCAACAGTGACGTGCTGTCCAAGACGCTGGGACTCTTTGTTTGTTGACACTAGATACTTTGTCTTGCCCTCGTTTCCTTAAGACCCATCCGACGCGACTCTCTTTCTAACTCTGAGAATGCTGCACTGACTGTTCGCGTGTTCATGCCGATTATGTCAATATCGTCGCCATACGCCAACAGCATGACACTTTTGTTGAAGATAGTGCCATTATGTCGTAGATCAGCAGCTCGTATTATTTTCTCCATAATAAGATTGAAGAAGTCGCACGATAACGAATCACCTTGTCGAAACCCCGTTCGGTATTAAACGGTGCGGAGAGGTCCTTCCCAATTTTCACTGCACAACGGGAGTTATGCAATGTCATTCTACAAAGTCGAATGAGCTTTGCAGGAATACAAAACTCAGACATTGTTGAGTAGAGGTAATCCCTTATAGCCTAGACAGACGGCAGCCTAATTTCGGATTACCGGCGCACTTAATCCGAATAAAATAATAACCTGACAGACGGCAGTATTGAGGATTAACTAAACGGCTGATTGCTGTTTTATTAAGTCTGTCCACTTACATTACTATCACTATCAATTTCTGTCATCTATCACTATCGATATGAGAAAATCTACAAGAAGTACGTGCACTGAAAACTACCAGAAACTTGTAAATTGACATTCACCGTTCATAATTGACAGCTGGATTTATTTGTTCGCCAACACTTTCCATGTTGAAAACTGTAAACAATTGTTGAAAATTTTTTGTTAGTGAACACACCTAATATTTTGTAAAATGGATGGAGAAAAATTCACAATAGACAATTCAGCAGTGTTGCCATCGCAAATTGCCCTAATCGTCCTTTATTTAGAGAATTATATCATAGAGTTTATGCGGATTAGCTGCAGTTAATGCCCGAGTTAATTCGAATTAACTCGGTAATCCGGAATTAGGCTGCCGTCTGTCTAGGCTATTACCGGACTGTCGAAAGCGGCTTTATAATCAACAAATAGGTAGTGTGTGTCGATTTGTTTTTCTTGGGTCTTCTCCAGGATTTGGCGCAGTGTGAAAATTTGGTCGATGGTAGATTTACCAGGTCTGAAGCCACACTGATAAGGTCCAATCAGGTTGTTTAGCATGGGCTTCAATCTTTCACACAATACGCTTGATAAGACCTTGTATGCGATGCTAAGGAGACTTATTCCCCGGTAGTTGTCGCAGATTGTGGGGCTCATTTTTTATGTACAGGACAGAGAACACTGAGCCTCCAATCATCAGGCATGCTTTCATGCGACCATATTCTGCTTATGAGCTGGTGCATGCAGGCGAGCGGATCATCGCCTCCGGTCTTAAACAACTCGGCAGGCAGGCCATCGGCACCTGCAACTTTGTTGTTCTTCAGCCTTAAAATGGCCGTTTCAGCCTCGTCATAGTCGGGTGGTGGAACATCAACACCATAATCTGGGGTTATATTGGGGTTATCGGGCAATCTCCTTCACTGGCGGAATTTGTATTTCAGTTGAATTAAAAATTATCCTCGGCACTGCTTCGAATTCCGTCGCCTTCAAAATTGTATATGTTTTTTTTGTTATTTCACTAATTTTATCTATGGTCATTCTATTTATAATCAAATAATTGTTTGTTGTTGTTTTCAAGGACATTGTTTATTTTTTCAGTAAGGATTATGTGATCAGAATGATCTGTATTATCAGCTATCTACTTCCAATAAAATCCAGTGATCGTTTGGTTTTTTTGTTCAGCCTGAGTCGATCTAAATGGTTTTTTATTTTTACGATTTCGTCTGAAAGGAATGAGTAAATGGGATGATCCGTATTAATTCTGGTTCTGATAACCGTATCGAGATTACTGATTGCGTCTTCGTATTTCTTTAAGTGCATAATATGAATAATTTTAAATGTTCCAATTTGGAGTTTTGCTATTCCCATTTCTATTGTTACTAATTGCGAATTACAATAATCCAGTAGCTGAGAGTCGGCATTGCATAATGCCAAAAAACAAATAATTAGCTGTGAGGCGATAGGGTAATTAATTTTTTATTATACTTTTGTGAATTCATATTTGCCATTGTTCACAGAAAAGGCAGTTTCTCTGCGTCAGATTCCTTTAGAGGAATTTGGTGAAAACCGCTTTTCAAGTCGATGACAGAAAAATAATTTCTTTCCTAGGTGAGATAAAATCTCAATGATATCGGGTATGAAGTGACGATCTGCTATTGTGACTGTGTTCAATTTTCTATAGTCGATTACCAATATATATTTTTCTATCTAGAAACATTTTTTTTTATCTAGAAACATCGTGTTTCTTCGGGACTATCCATATAGGTCAATTGTATGGTGATCTTGAAGCTCTGATAATTCTATCTTCTAACAATTTTCCTATTTGCTTTTCCACTTTTTCTTTTAGAAACATAGGGTAGGGATAATATTTAGAGTAAATAGATGTATCGGAATTTGTTCGGATGTTTGCTACTACTTTCGTAGTGTAGGTTAATTTTTCGAGATGTTTGTTTACCACAATGTTCATGTATTGGTTTTGTGAATTATTCATATGACTGTCTCCAATATGAATATGGTTGACGTCTGGTTAGATTAGTGGTTTTAGCTGAATTGAATCTTTTATTATCATATAGTTGTATTTGGTATGAATGACGATAATAATGATAATTCTTTAAGGCTATCATTGCCTAGGATTGCGTTGAACGAAATTAGCGATAGAAGTAGATACAATTTTAGACTGGTGTCTGTTAAATTGAACAAGTTGACATATGTGTGATCTGTGATTTTTATTTGTCCTCCTATTGAAAAAGCGTAAAAAGTTTTGTCGTTTTTAATAATTTTTTGAGCTAAGTGTGGCTGTAGATAATTTTGTAGGAGCCTTTTGAATTTTGACAGGTGTTAGCTAGGATCGATTATTCTTGACGTTTTCCTGCGTATTTAAAGTATTGTCTGTTGGCATAGTTTACAATGTTTGATCTAATGCTTCTGTGTATGTCCATAGGTTCTGGTTTTGGGAGTGGTTTTGGTGCTCTTGGCCTTGGAGGGAGGTTATAGTATTAGTTCGTCTGTTGTGCCCGTGGCAATGGTTGGAAGGGTCGTTGATAAGAGTATTGTGAATGATACATATTTAGTCCAAATACTTGTTGGTGTTGTGGCATGTGTGCCAGTTCTAGGTAAAATTGTCGTGATTTTTTTGATATTGAGCAGTAATTTTATTTGAATAAAACATTGGTTAAAACAAAAAAGATACTCTGTATATATTTATATATATACATTCTTCGATACAGTCTTCTAAAGATACCGACAACTACCACAGCGGGTTCGATACTTCCCGCTAAAGATACATTCGGGACAACTCCCAGGCAGCATTATATGACTATGTTGGGTCTGCGAAACAGTAAGTATACGTACCAAACTCTTAACTCGGATGAATATAGCTTGAATTGAATTTTCCCGAAGGGCCGCCGTTAAGCATTACAACGATTGCATTGCCAAGATGGGTCTTCATATACATTTTAGCCTACTCTTCAGTTTACGTGTCTCCTTTCATTTCTTCGCTGCCGCTCTTTCATCCTCAGCTCATGAAACGCCTTCCAAGACCATTACTTCATTTTGGCTCACTCCGACTTCGATTGCAGAATGTGTCTTATTCTGTTATCAGGCATCAATCTTTCGTCTGTGCTCCATGCTCCGCATTTTCACTAGCGCTGCCGCAGAACTAGCAGTTCATCGCGTTATCGTGATCATATCTGTGGAGGGACTTCCTATAGCATCCATGCCCTGTCAGAAACTGTGTGAGGAAGAAATCCGTCTCACCATGTCTTCTTTCAGCCTGTGCCTGTGCACTCCCCATAATCCTGAATGTCCACCTCTCTTTTGTTGCAGAGTGTCCTGTCCAGTTCAGAGGCCTTTATGTCCGGCGGTATAATGCCCGATGACACTCACCGCTTCATACGGAACTGTTCTGAAAGCACAGACAACTCGAATGTTGTATGTGCTTTCCGAAAACTGTTTCCGAATTCTTGGCATGACTCTCTCCTCAGAACTGTTTCCTGTATGGGCGCCACATACATGAAAATGGACTGACTAACTTTAGTCAGAAGCAGTCTTGGGTTTTGACTAGGACCAACAATGTTAGCCTCGCCAGTGTCGCCATTACCATGACTGCCTTTCCACGTGCCTTTTCAATGGGCACCTTAAAGTTATGTTTCGCATGTATTATCACCGCCAGATACCTTAGCGCCGATTGCGTTTTGACACCATGCCCATCAATCTTTGATGTGGCAGATTCTAGTATTTTCTTCTGTTTCGTCTCCGGTACTCACTCCTTGATTTTCGCCGCTTCATCCGGATTCTCCTCCAGTCTCGTGCAGATCAGTCCCTCCTACCAATCATGTTTATTACGCACAGTGGTCGATATGAACTCAGATCATGCGCTGCTTCTTCCACACCTTGGGGTAAATACGTTCATTTATGAACATCGAGAAAATGTCGACAAATGTGTTTGCCAAACTCCACCATAATTGCAATGCAATCACCGTGTGTATAAAGTCGCGACTGCGACCATTCTTTTCGAAAGAATTTTTTCCACCAGTGTTTAGCAAAACCGCATCCAGCAAGGAGAATGCTTTTTTCATAGCATCTCCGTCTGTTTGTATGTCTGCTACCCCATTCCAAAACCCACATATTAAAAGCACCCACAATCAGATTCGGCGAAGAAGAAGCTTTTCGTATTTGTCTTATTTGGGATAACATAGGAAACACTCTCAAAGAGCTGCTGATCATAGAAGGTATTACTTCCACATGCTTATATGGCAGCCTTACTATCCCGATCGAAGGCCTAGGTTGCGGTGCTAAGGGTTTTTTATTGCTCGGAGATTATAACCACATCCACTCTCTTTTCGTACACTGTCTGCATCAGGAACTTTTGTGCAGCTTCCCAGTTATGTAGGTCTATCTCCACCACTCTAATTTACTGGCCTTTATGCACGCTTCAGGTCAACCTTATTTGGCATACTACCAAGACAATTTTAATTTTCTATATATCAAACAATCGCCTTCCATCCTGCAGTGGCAAACTTATCACCGCAGTTTGTGTGCCCGCATATGGTGCTCTGATACGTTTGATTGCACTTTCGCTAAAGAGATTTAACTCCATCACTTGCGATCGAATGTCATCAACTACATCCTCTTTGACAGTGATCTCATTTAAGTTGCGGAGCTCCACCGATACCTCGTAGGTCAGAGCCCTGACTCTCGCCTGGTCACCCACCCTTTTGATTCACAGCTATTTTTGCCCTTTTTCTCGTCTCGCTAAGTGTGTGTCTCGATGTGTGTCTTGGGTATTCATTGTTGTGGGTGTGTGTCTTAGGTAATAACTCACAACTTGTGGTTTAATGTTGAGCTCTAATTGAGATCGTGGTTTGGTGCTCAGTTAAAAATTGGCGTTGATAAGAGGTTGATGTATAAATAATGGTGAGTTGAGGCAGTTAGCCTTAAGTGGAGTTGTACTTAAACGATCGCAGTAAATAAAAAATGTTTTGGATTCAAAAAGTAAAGAAGAGTGAAAAGTATTGTGTATTCAAAAACGGCTGGAGATATTTTAATATTATTTAGGGTGATGTTAGTAGTTGAGATATGGGTTTCTGCCACAGAGGTGCATAGGTGTAATGACCTACTCGGTTTGTGTCTAAAATATTTTATTATGGAATTTTTGTTTAAACTGCCAAATGATGATGTAGTAGAGATTGAAGTGAATTACCAACTAATGAATTCTAATAATTATGTAAATAAGAAATATGTATCAACATCACTACCATCACCATGAGATTAATCGGTCAAAACGGCAACAAAAAAATATGAAGCGGGATATGATGATAAGTCTTATTACACAGTAACGGAAAAATAGGATTGATAAGGGAAAATATGAATACAGCTGGAATTATGATCTGTGATTGAATTTATAAACAAAAATATTTTTTCAGCTGAGTTTGAAATTATTAACAAAAGAATTTTATAAGTTTTTGTATGCAATCTTAAAAGAAGAGCTTGATGCGGCTGTGCCCTGGCACCCATACAAAATGAATGTTGAACTGCTCGGACTTCTCGTTAAGATATGCTCTGCAGTTATGGACTACTAATCAATTCAGGTAAACTGAATCTAAGTATTTTATTGCTGCATGGCTGTCAGTGAAAATAGATACATGCACGTGTGATATAACATTATACTTAAGCCAGTTCATTACTTCGTGAACTGCCAACACTTCTGATTGATAAATACTGCAGTGGTTCGACAGTCTGAAGGTTATGCAAACCCCAAGAATTTCGCAGAATACCCCTGTTCCTATCCGTCCGTCAAATTTTGAGCCGTAGGTGTAGAATTGGATTGATCCATTGAAAGGGGTGTTCCGATACTCCCAACTAGATCTCTCCGGATGTGTGTAATAAACTTGTTGTCCAATGTCAACTTGTCGTTTCATATTGAACTGCTATAATGGTTCAGAATTGTTGAGTGTTCTGTACCGTTGCAGTACCATGCTGAAATTGATTTGAGTCTTATTATCGACAGGGGTGCTAATTGTATCCTCAGGATATCTAAAGAAATAAGGTGTACCAAAGTATTCAGAGATTTTGTGGAGGTCATTCTGAGTGTCCCTGTAGTGCACAAGGATGCCATTCTTCGGACCCTTTCCACGAAATTTCTGGTTGTAGCCTTATTAAACGCTGTCCACCAGATGGCGACCCCATACAGTAATATTGTTTCATCACCGCCGTATACAGTAGGCCGTACCACCTTACAGGAAAAGAAAAAACCTAAAGTGCGCGGTACACCCCCTAATAGTCGCCTTTTTACATTTTTTTTTGTTTCAAAGATCATTGACCTCAAGTACCCCGTTCTAATACTTACTCATTAATTCTCAGTTTCAAATACCCTAAGGTCCCACACTAATTCCAGTAAATTATAGCTGGCAAAAATACTTAAACGTTTGCAAAGAAAGTATTGAAACTTATTTAAAAAGTTTTTTTTGCCGAGTATACTAAATAATCTCTAATCGAATGGTAATTGAAGTAATACCGTTACTACTCTCTTCTTTTAATTTCCTATTGCTATTCGTTTTATCCATGAAATAAATGTTGGCACTCGTGTGCAAGTTATATTAATTTATTGTATTGTGATCAAAAAGTTACCAAAAACAGTTAAAAATGTCTTTTGTGATGAGTGATTTAAGTAACCAATTACCAACGGAGGGCGATGCTATTAATTTGTTATTATATCTTCGGTATAACAGTGACCGAAACCGAAGGTTGGGTGCTTTTAAACAAAAGGTTTTGAAAAACTTGAGTCTTTTGTGGCAACGCGTCGGAATTACTATTTTATCAAAAACAGCTATTCGTACACGTTTGGATAATGTTGTAAATAAATACCATGAGGTTGTGAAACATCCATTAAAGTACAATATTAATGAGTGGAACAGATTGTTTTTCATTTCGCGTTGCAAGTGAGGTGTTGAAAAAAAGGTCCATGCAATTTTACAATATGGCCGATTAAAATTTCTATTGCGAAAAAATCCTTTATTTTAATATTCATGTTGTAGAAGTTGAGATTATCAGGTTGGTAAGTATAAGTTCAGCGACCTTTCGAGCGAAAAAATTGGTTCCCTCGAGACAAAAACCTCTATATATCACACTTTAAGACCTGAACCTAAATAATGAAGATATGAACATATGCATATTTTGCCTAGCGACATATTTCCCGAAATTGTGAAATACATATTTATCCATACACATACATCATTGCTCGAAGTTGTGATATACACAATCCATATTAATATCACTTACAATTGTGGAATGCCAGAACATTGAGCCAACTGAGCTGCAGTTGGGTGTGAAAATCTAACAAAACACTTTCCCACACAATTCGTAGTTCTGCACTTACGTAAGCATACCTGTGTAAGCACACATATTTAGACATTCCATGATAACTAAACTCTCGTGGACTACTGATGTGTGTGAATATCAAAAAGTTGCTTTCCACATACGAACATGTGGACTGCATTGATCTTGTAGATACGTACACACATACATACATACATGTGAATGTATGATATGTGGCTTACTGAAGGCAGTGGCTTTTTGGTTGTGAGTCTTGTACCGAGTTGTGAAGTGCTAGCGTGTAAGAAATTGTAAAATACGGCGATCCTTAAGAGGCCCTCCAGTATTAGTGTAAAATCGTAAGAAATTGTAAATACTGCGATCCTTACGAGGCCCTCCAGTATTAGTGTAAAAGTGTAAAATTGAAAGTAATACCAGGAATAAAGCGAAAACCCAAAATCGCAAATATCGTATAATTGATAAATCAAAATTGTTTTATATCAGCTAACTAGTGTTATAGTTTCGGAGGATATTTAGGAGCTTAGGTCTTGGTGCGAATCCTGTGCGTTATATTCTTGAGGCTAGCCGTTAGGTACTTAGTGAGTGTTGTGGAAAAATAGTACACAGCATTTTGGCGCATCCGGTAGGATACTGCGAAATATCTTGTATATACAACGTGTTTTACGATCAACGTTTAACGTAGTATAGGATCTAATTATACTGTGGGTTTGACCCAAAAGTCAAATGGTCGCTGAAACCTATGAAGCAATATCAAGAAAACTAGGCGTTGCAATAACCGAGTTAATCGACTTCGTGTGAAGCTCGATTAAGAAACACAGCACATAAGAGCAATTTCAGCTCATAAAATCAAAGGTACAGCACAGAAAGGTACAAAATCTAATAAAATAATTAGAAGCCACGTTAGAGTTAGACGACGAAGCAGCTTTAAGACAAAAAAACGACTTGGAGGCAGCAGAGATTCAAATTAAGGCTCTGCGAATTCAGATCGCAAAACAGGGATCCGAAGCGGGACAGCTAGAAGTAGAGATCACTAAGACTCCTAATAGAAATAAGGAATTGGAAGATTTACTAAAAGAAAATGGCATTTCAGAAGAATTTATAAAGAAAAGGCTTAGAACCTCGGTTGACTCTGAGCAGCTAAGTGCACTCCAGGTAAAAGAGAGAAATCTCGAAAGAGGACGCTGCCTAGCACAGGAGACAGTACGAAAAACACAGCCAGAAGTACAACCAGAATTAAAGCGAAAAATGCGTTTTGACGAAAAAGCACAGCCAGTCAGTAGACTAGTCCCAGTACCGACTGGAGCGGAGTCTAAAGATTTGAGGTCCGTAGTACACCAGTTCATTTCTGGGTGCGAATTAGCAACAAAAGCCATAAAACCCGTTGAGTTGGAAGATTTCGTAGCTTGTATAAAACAGCGACGGAGATGCTTAAAACTTGGTGCTAAGTAAGAAGTTCGCTAATATAGAGGAATTGTATACACTTCTGCGAAACACATATTTGAAGACCATTCGCCTAGAACCGCTCACGCATCAAATACAATTCGCATGCCAACTACCTCAGGAAGATACACATGTTACAGTGTATTAAGAATAGATACGGTGAGATCGGAGACCAAGAGTTGTTAAAAGAGCTAGAGGGGTATGCAAGGACATCTTTTATATCAGGCCTTCAAGACCCATTGTTAAAAACTCATATGCTAGGTAAGACGGGCACGTTAGAAGAATTAGTAGAGGAGGCCGTAAACACTGGTATTCTGCTCGAAAGAGGACAGCGATTCAATCAGTTTAATATGGAAGCACTATATTCAAACAACTTTCACCAGACTGAGTCCAGTGTAAAAAATACGGACATGAGTTCAATTTGTCATGAACACCTTTTAGCAACAACAGGTCACAAGAAAAAGGAAATCAAACACTGCACCTAGTAAGGGAGGTCAAGAAAGCAAAGGCCCTAATCGCGGAAATTCTGAGACCCAATGTTTTTTCTGTAAGAAGCCGGGACACAGGATCGCAGACTATTATAAACTCAACGAATGGGAAAAGAACTCAGGGAACCTGCGGCGGGCCCAGGTATGGCCAATAAACCGGAAACCCCAAAATTTTGCTAAAAGTAGGGCAGCTGAAATGGATGGTGTCAGTCATTCGTCTTTAGAGATTGTTGACACACCCTCCACGTTAGATAGTAAGATGGTGGAAGTTGGTAGTCAAGCGTCCAGGGGGATTGTTGAACCATCTTTCCCATCCAGTAATAACAAACATGGCTACTGTTTGGGAGTCTCTGATGTAGATGATCTGTTCATTGAGTTTCCGTGTGAGGAAGCAAAAAATGGTACATTCATTTTACTTGTAGACTGTAGGGCAGATACCTGTTTAATAAAGTCATCAGTAATTGATAAATCTGTTAGAAAGAAGCGACATTTAAGGAAAAATCTTAGTGGTGCATACAGAGGATTTGTCACCACATTAGGCTCAATAGCAGTCCAAGACGAGAGGACTAAAGATTTGATTTTAGAACTAAACTTAATCTCTGCGGAGAGAGGGATTCCTGCTGATGATATCTTAGGTAGAGACAATTTATGGAACCGATCGGTTATCAATACCATGAAAAAGAAGCTGATTTTCTTCGGTGACCGAAAACAACTTTTGATGTCTTAACCTCTCAAACCGTTGAACGAGGGTAATAAAATACTACACACCATGGGGACTATTAAGGCAGTCCCCATGAGAGTAAATACAAATTTCGAAACAATTATAGTAGAGAAGCAGGAAGTATCTCCTGGAATATATTTAGGTGAGACATTGGGCAGTGTGACGGACAATACAGTTTATGTCCCAATGCTCAATACGAATATGGATTCATATAAAAAAATTAATAAATATGTGGCCCTTAAAGCCCCGAGGGGTCATTGGCAGAGCTTCTCTTCCATTACTGTTTGCGTGTTAAATTTTGGACAGTGTTGGAAGGGACCTACATATTTTAGCCGGTTCCGAACGACAAAACCCTTGTGATATCACTTTTTCTGAGCTTTGTCACAGAGTTCGTTTAGAAGCTTTTTCATGGCAAGTTGTTACTGTCGGAAGAATTGCCAATAGCTTGCCAACAGGTGGGTACCGTTCCAAAGAAAAATCTTTTCGATATTAAATTTGTTATGCATCAGCCGGGAATTGAACCACGACCTGCAGATCAGATGGATTTATATATTGTACATAATAAACTTAAAATTAATATAATTAAATTTAATCATTTAGAACACGAAGAATACGACATAGCTCATAAAATAAATAACATTAAGGAAACTGATAATCACAAAAGGGTTACCAAAATATTGGAAACAAACAAGCTAGACGAAAACTTAAACATTGAGGAAAAGAGATCTACAGACGAAATACTTAAGTCATTCCACTATTCATTTTACTTGGAAGGCGACAAACTGTCTCACACTATAGGTATAAAACACACAATACCAATAAAAGCAGACCTGGCGCCAATCAACCAAAGACAGTACAGGCCACCAGAAGCGCATAAGGAAGAAATCAATAAGCAAGTGAACAAAATGTTGGAAGACGAGATATTTATTCCCAGTTCATTGCCCTGGAATTCTCCCATAATTTTAGTGCCAAAGAAAGCGGAAGAATATGGTAAAAGAAAATGGAGGGTAGCAGTAGATTTCCGGAAATTAAATGACGCCCATTCCCATCATCGATGAAATATTAGAGCAGTTAGGTCATTGTAGATATTTCACTACACTTGGTTTGGCCAGTGGGTATCACCGAATGTTATTAAAAGAATCAGACAGAGAAAAAACAGCTTTTAGTACAGGTCTTGGGAACTATAATTTTAAGAGAATGCCTTTCGGCTTAACAGGAGCTCCAGCCACCTTTCAAAGACCAATGAACCATGTACTACCAGGACTTCAAGGTATAGATTGTTTTGTCTACTTGGATGACATCGTCGTCTATGGTCGGAACTTGGCACAACATGAGTCGCGTTTACGAAGAGTGCTTGAACTTTTACGTAAATATAACTTAAAGTTAAATACAGAAAAGTGCCAGTTTCTACGAAAAGATATAATTTACCTAGGCCATAAATGCACTGAGGAAGTAGCATTACCAGACCCTGGTAAAGTGGAATGTGTTAAAAATATTCCTGCTTTTTAAGCTTTTAAGGTGGTCTGGTGGTGTTTTCACAAGGTAACGTGTCTAATTGCCTCAACCGGGTGGGGCTAGCGCAATCCTTGTTGAACTCATCGCAAGTCAACTCACTGGCTGTCATGTAGTTTAATCTGAGCGCTATGTGATGATACCTTTATTTGTTAATGAGGGGAAGTCACATAGCTTGCTCTGCTTACTATGTGACGGCGCCCTCCATGTGGCGACCACCGAGCAACGTCTTCCTGACACCCGCTGGGAGGTGGCTGAAGTGAGAAGGAAGGCATGCTTCCAGTGTGATGGACGTGAAATCGATCCGTGATGCCAACATCGACTCGGATCACTACCTTGTTGCAGCTAAGGTGCGCACACGTTTATGTGTCGCAAATAACAAGAGAAGTCCCACACAGAGAAAGCTCGACGTCAGTAAGCTGCGATCACCAGAGACAGCAGATGCATTTTCCACTCGACTATCGGATCTGCTTATGCAGAACACTCACCCACTTGATGATATATGCGCACAGTGGACACATATATCCCACTCCATTACTACTGCTGCCGAGGAGGTAATCGGTTACTACCGACCTCTGAGGAATGATTGGTATGATCAGGAGTGTCGCGACGCTACCGCAGAGAAGGACGCCGCCTACAGAAAAACCCTGCATGCAGGTGCAACGCGAGCTGTTAAGGAGCGGTACAGAGAGAAAATAAGTGCAGAGAGACGTCTTTTCAGGCGCAAGAAAAGAGAACAAGAAAGACGCAAGTGTGAGGAGATAGAGATGTGTAATGAAAAGAATAAAATAAAAATAAATATGTGGCACTTAAAGCCCCAAAGGGCTCATTGGCCGAGCTTCTCTTCCATTATTGTTGTGCGTTTTAAATTTGCACAGTATTAGAAAGGACCTACTTATTTTAACCGGTTCCGAACTGCAGAACACTTGTGACATCACTTTTTCTAAGCTTTGTCACAGAGTTCTTTTAGAAGCTTTTCATGGCAAGTTGTTACTGTCGGAAGAATTGCCAATTGCTTGCCGACAGGTGAGTACCATTCGAAGAAAAATCTTATCGATATTAAATTTCTTATGCATCAGCCGGGGATTGAACCACGACCTAGAGATCAGAAGGCGAACACACTAACCACTGAGCTACGGCACCCACATGTAACGACAAGAATGAGACTCGAAAATTCTTCGAAAAAATCAAGCGACTGGGTGGCGGTTTAAATCGCGGAGCCTCTTCTTGTCGTGATGGAAATGGGAATCTGGTTACAAATGTCCAGAGTGTACTGAGCTTCTGGAAGGAACACTTCTCCACGTTACTGAATGGCGATGCTACGAACAATTCCGCCAGTGAGGGAGATTGCCCGATAACCCCAATTACAGATGATGGTGTTGATGTTCTACCACCCGACTATGACGAGGTTGAAACGGCCATTTTAAGGCTGAAGAACAACAAAGCTGCAGGTGCTGATGGCCTGCCTGCCGAGTTGTTTAAGACCGGAGGCGATGAGCTGCTCACCCGCATGCACCAGCTCATAAGCAGAATATGGTCGGATGAAGGCATGCCTGATAATTGGAGGCTCAGTGTTCTCTGTCTTGTACATAAAAAAGGAGACCCCACAATTTGCGCCAGCTACCGTGGAATAGGTCTCCTGAGTATCGCATACAAGGTTCTATCGATCGTACTGTGTGAACTTTGAAGCCTATGCTCAGCAACCTGATTGGACCGTATCAGTGTGGCTTCAGACCTGGTAAATCCACCATCGACCAGATTTTCACACTGCGCCAAATCCTGGAGAAGACCCAAGAAAAACAGATCGACACACACCACCTATTTGTTGATTATAAAGCCGCTTTCGACAGTCCGGTAAGGGATTACCTCTACGCAACAATGTCTGAGTTCGGTATTCCTGTAAAGCTCATTCGACTTTGTAGAATGACACTGCACAGCTCCCGCTGTGCAGTGAAAATTGGGAAGGACCACTCCGCACCGTTTAATACCGAATGGGGTTTCAGACAAGGTGATTCGTTATCGTGCGACTTCTGCAATCTTATTATGGAGAAAATAATACGATCTGCTGGAAAGAGAGTCGCGTCGGATGGGTCTCACGGTGAACGAGAGCAAGACGAAGTATCTAGTGTCAGCAAACAATGAGTCCCGGCGTCTTGAACAGCACGTCACTGTTGACAACTACGCTTTTGAGGTAGTAAGGGACTTTGTCTATCTTGGAACCAGCATTAACAGCAGTAATGACGTCAGCTTGGAGATCATGCGTAGGATAACTCTTGCTAGCAGGTGTTACTTTGGGCTGAGTAAGCAATTGAGAAATCGATCTCTCTCTCGAAGAACGAAAACTACACTCTACAAGTCTCTCATCATGCCTGTCCTAACATATGGCGCTGAAGCCTGGACAATTTCCACCTCGAATGAGCGAATGCTTGGAGTTTTCGAGAGAAAAGTCCTACGCAAGATCTTTGGACCTATTTGCGTTGGTGGAGAGTACCGAATAAGGTACAACCATGAGCTGTACGAGCTGTATGCCGATATTGACATAGTAAAGCGCATCAAAATCCAGCGGCTGCGCTGGCTAGGTTATGTCGAGCGAATGGAAGAACACGCTCCAGCTAAGAAGGTGTTATATTAGGAACCCGCTGGAGGACTACGCAGAAGAGGAAGACCAAACCTCCGGTGGAAAGACCAAGTGCTGGAGAACCTGACGGCGCTTGGAATTTCTAACTGGCGCCAGCTAGCGAAGAACAGAGATGGCTGGCGAAGCATGTTATTTTCGGGCTAAATCGATATTCGGTTGTTATGGCCACATAAGTAAGTAAGTAAATTTAAGCTTATAAACCAGGCAAAAGGAACTTGATTACGGTTGGGCTCAGCAGAGTTCCACAACCAAATCAGGAGTCAACAATGGTTGTGACTCGTTCTATTACGAGGAATAAAGTCGACGAAAGCGAAAGCCAAGAAGAGCCTGATGAAAACTCTAATGACGAGTTAAAACTAGATGAACATGCAGAAAATCAGGAGAACAAGAATGCTGTACTTCTCACTGATGAGAAGAATATATCGACGGTACTTCGAAATTTTCACGATTCACCGTTAGGGGGACATCAGGGTGCACTGAAAACTTATTTCAGAATTAGAAGGTAATATAAATGGAGGGGTATGCGTAACAAAATTAAAGAATATGTTTAAAAATGTAAAAAATGTCAAACTAACAAGAGCTCGAGGCTCACGAAAATGTCAATGATACTAACCGATATATCATCTAAACCATTTGAAAAGGTTTATATGGATATGGTGGGAATTCTCCCAGAAACTAAATCGGAACATAAGTACATTCATACTTTTCAAGATGATATTTGAAAATTTTTCATTAGTGTACAATAAAGTGAAAGTCACCAATAAGAGTGGACGTGTTTGATAGAGTCGGAAAAGTGATTGTTTTCGGTAAAAATAAAAATTTTTAATATTTTGCGAAAAGACGCTAAGAAACTCAGTGAGTTATTTCGGTGGTTTTTTTTTTAGAAAAAAAAAATAAACAAAACAATAATATCGTTTGCAAACATTTTGTTTATAATATGAGTGTTCAGCGCTCTCCTCTCCGACAACGGCAATCGCCTGTTAATGTGTGTGTAAACCATAATTTGCAATCACCCGCGCAAACCCCCCCGATAAGTGCATTATAAAAAAAACAGTTGATACACACTGCACAAGTGAAAGTAACAGTGCAAATCTTTTGCCTGTACATATTCCTCACTCTAACACTACATCAAAATTTGCAACAACAATAAATACAGACAAAAAAAATAATTTATTCTCTCGTGATATACTATCTCCCTCTATACCGTGGAGTGTACAATGCGCTTCTCCTGCTGTAACACCAACAGCTACAACATCAAAGCAAACAAATAACGGCCTTTCTACTGAAGTGCATGACCCAGTAGTTAAAGAAACTAGTGCGATGACTACTAAAGAACCAGTTGCTGTTCAAACTGGAATTGATCGCTACATTACTGTAGTAAAGCGAAAAAGAAGTCCACAAAATTCAAAACAAATGAATTCAACAAAAATTCAAAAGCAGAACACTGCCCCTATTAGTTCGGAAAATAGATACGCTTTGCTTTCAGGTGATGAAAGTGACGAAAATATTATCCCCAAGAAAAATTTCAAACCCCCACCCATTTTCTTAAGAGAACGCAACTCAGATAAGTTGATTTCTAGAATTACAAGTCTTATAGGCCCAAAGAATTTCCACGTTGTTCCTATTCGCAAAGGCCAAATTGAGGAAATCTACAGCGAAACTCATTATCGCAAAGTAATTGCGGAATTTGATGCTGTAAAAAAGAATTACTACACATATCAGCTAAAAAGTAGTAAAGGCTTAATCGTAGTACTCAAAGGCGTCGAACCCAACGTTGATATTAACGAAATCAAACTTGCCCTTCAGGAAGAAGGGTTTCAAGCCAAAACAGTATTCAACATTCTCAACAAGAGCAATATACCTCAACCGTTATATCGCATTGAGCTTCAGCCTGAAACAAAACCCCTAAAAAAAGGTGAAGTACACCCCATATATAAAATTCGATATTTATTGCATCGCAAAATCACAATCGAAGAACCCCATAAGAGAACTGGAACTCCTCAGTGCAGTAACTGCCAAGAATATGGACATACTAAGACATATTGTACCCTGCCAGCTGTTTGTGTAATTTGTGGAGATCTTCATAAATCAAACATATGCCCAAAATCTAAAGGCGATGCTAGCATGAAAAAATGCAGCAATTGTGGAGGTAATCACACCGCAAATTATAGTGGTTGCCCAGTATATACAACCCTAAAGCTAAATTTCTCCGCTAGCAATCAAACTCTTGGTAGCAAATTCTTGGTTGCTGGCGATTTCAACGCCAAACACACTCACTGGGGCTCCCGCTTAATAACTCCAAAAGGCAGAAGACTATGTTCAATCATCACTAACCACGGCTACGATGTTATTTCAAATGGTCAACCGACATATTGGCCGACGGACAAGAGGAAACTACCCGATCTATATCTCCACAGAGTGTAATTATGATCTATCATCTGACCACTCACCCACGGTAATATCTATAAAATAACCAAGCCCCCAAAGCAATTGCGTTAGAAAGAAAATAGACTGGTTAAAATTCAAGATAAATATAAATTCCCATCTTCCTCTGAGTACTGTATTAAGAAATGGACACGATGTAGA
Source organism: Megamerina dolium (assembly GCA_963854835.1). Taxonomy (NCBI): domain Eukaryota; kingdom Metazoa; phylum Arthropoda; class Insecta; order Diptera; family Megamerinidae; genus Megamerina; species Megamerina dolium. The sequence continues at coordinate 17,940,314 of OY978530.1, read as the reverse complement.
CTCAGCACTCGAAAAATTCAACCAGCTGCTCTCATTAGCTCTCAGCTCAGCCACCTGCACAAAGGTATGCAAGCAATCAAACTATAGCCCATACACACCAGCCGATATTGAATTGCTAGTAAGACAGAAAAGAAGACTCCGAAGACAATGGCAAGAATTCAGATCACCGAATCTGAAAACACAGCTACAGCACTGCACTCGAAAGTTAAAGCAAGCCTTAAAAAATAAAAACAACAAAGAGTTAGAAAAGCACATAGCGAAATTAACACCTGGTGAAGCGTCAGACTACTCTTTGTGGAAATCAGCAAAAAATTCAAATCGGCCAATTCTCACTGATTCCTCTATCCGTTTGAGTGACGGTAATTGGGCTAGAAGCAACTGTGAGAAGGGTTTGGCTTTTGCAAACCACCTAAAAAGTGTGTTTACACCCAATCCACCGTCTTCACAGTTCTCATTACCAATATTAACTTCTCAACCTTGCTCAATAACGCTCAAAATTAAAAAAAGGACATATTCAAAGCAATTTATAAAGATTTAAACCCAAAAAAATCACCTGGTCCGGATAAAATTACCGGTAAAATGATAAAAGAGCTACCTCCGGCTTCAGTAATTCATCTGATGCACATTTTCAATGCTATCCTTCGTATTAAACACTATCCCAAATGCTGGAAAACTTCAAAAATTATTATGATAGCAAAACCAGGAAAAGACCCTACAAAAGTTGCATTGTACAGACCTATCAGCCTCCTGCCTCTACTTTCTAAACCACCGCATTGTAACTTTGATAAGGAACACTTTTGAAGAAAAAAAGTATTGCTCAGCTGTCTTTCTTGATATCACTCAAGCTTTCGATAAAGTATGGCACGATGGCCTTATTTACAAACTCAAACTATTACTGCCTGCAAATGTCTCCTCATTGCTTAGTAGCTACCTCACGAAAAGACAATTTCTCGTACATCACAAGGATTACACAACAAATCCATTGGATATTCACGCTGGCGTTCCTCAGGGAAGCGTTTTGGGCCCCTTACTGTATCTCTTATACACTACAGATATGCCCAGCAATAACTATACATTTATATCGACCTTTGCAGATGATACGGCAATATTGTGCACTCGCTCTAACCCCATAGAAGCTACTAAACTCCTGCAGACTCATATCGATTCTCTCGTAATCTGGCTAGCAAAATGGCGTATAAAAGTCAATGAATCAAAGAGCGTACATGTAACCTTCACGCTAAGGCCAGATACATGTCCCCCACTTAAAATTAATGGCCAATCAGTTCCACAATGTTCCTCAACAAAGTACTTGGGTATTCACCTCGACAGAAGGCTGACCTGGAAAAATCACATAGAGGCAAAGAAAACTCAGATCAAGCTTAAAATTAATCAGTTATGGTGGCTGATACACAAAAGATCAAAGTTGAATCTCGAATACAAAGTGCTATTATATAAAGCAATCCTGAAGCCAATCTGGACTTATGGTATTCAGTTTTGGGGCACCGCATCTCCCTCAAATATCGAAAAATTGCAGCGAATACAATCCAAGTGTCTGCGAATTATTGTAAACGCGCCTTGGTATATGAGGAACGTTAACATCCATCGAGATTTAAATGTACCCACAATTTCTGAGGAAGTTGCAATGTCTTGCAGAAGCTACATTCAAAAATTACACAGTCATCCGAATCCCCTTGCTAGGCAATTGTTGCTGAGCACGGGGCATCGTCGATTAAAAAGAAAAGACACACTGAATATGCTGTGAAATTGCTATACCTCGTGACTCAACAAATTGTGATGGAACGTTGGGAATATCACATAATTTTATTTAGTTTGTAAGATTTGATTACTTATTGTTAGTTTCTAAGTAATTTTAGAAAGATCCAATAAAAAGGCTTGTAAAAAAAAAGAAAAAAATTTGTGTACCTATTCCTGATGCAGAATCTAGCACAGTAGCAAAAGCTTTTTACAACGAAGTTATTACACGCTACAAGATACCAAAAATTTTAGTCACAGATAATGGTACAAATTTTACATTAAAATTGTTCTCAGATACATGCAAATGGTTCTCTAGAAAGAAGTCATAGACCCTTAGCGGAATATCTTAGGAGTTTCGTTAAAGAAGTTGGTTCAAATTGGGATCAGGTGTTGGCGTCAGCAATGCATGTGCACAACAATACAGTACATACTACCATAAAACGAACACCTTTCAGCATACTATACGTTTTTAACCCCGACATACCAACAAATCTGAAAACGAAAGGAACACCATTTTATAACGCAGAAGACCAAAATAAGTTTTTAAAATATCAAATACAGAGGTCCCACGAACTAATTAAGGAAAATCAGGAAAAGGGAAAGGAAAACGCCAAGATACATTACGACAAGAACATACACCCAATAAGTTTTAGAGTAGGAGAAAAGGTTCTATTAAAAATCAAACGAGGAACGAATTTAGTCCCATTTGGACTCGACCCTACGAAATAGTAAACATAAATAGTCCAGTAACAACGACTATACAAATCGGACGAAAATGGAAAATAAAGTACCACAATAATTTAATAAAACCTTTCCACCAAAATTAGATTAATATTAAATTTGATGATCCAAACCTCCACAAAAAACACCATACAATAACATAAGATCAAGTATGCATAAAAGCATGAGAAAGAAATGTACAAAACAAGAATACACGAAAATAAATTTCGAAATTTGAAGACTAACCAAAATACATACTTACTTACTTACTTAATTGGCGATAACATTGGAATATCGATTTAGGCCGAATATAACATGCTTCGACAGCCATCTCTGCTCTTCGCTAGCTGGCGCCAGTTAGAAATTCCAAGCGCCGTCAGGTTCTCCAGTGCTTAGTCCTTCCACCGCAGGTTAGGTCGTCCTCTTCTGCGTCGTCCTCTTCTGCGTCGTCCTCTAGCGGGTTCCAAATATAACACCTTCTTAGCTGGAGCGTGTTCTTCCATTCGCTTGACATGACCTAGCCAGCACAGCCGCTGGATTTTGATGCGCTTTACTATGTCAATATCGGCATACAGCTCGTACAGCTCATGGTTGTACCTTATTTGGTACTCGCCACCAACGCAAATAGGTCCAAAGATCTTGCGTATGACTTTTCTCTCGAAAACTCCAAGCATTCGCTCATTCGAGGTGGAAATTGTCCAGGCTTCAGCGCCATATGTTAGGACAGGCATGATGAGAGACTTGTAGAGTGTAGTTTTCGTTCTTCGAGAGAGAGCTCGATTTCTCAATTGTTTGTTGACACTAGTTATTTCGTCTTGCCCTCGTTCACCATAAGACCCATCCGACGCGACTCTCTTTCTAACTCTGAGAATGCTGCACTGACTGCTCGCGTGTTCATGCCGATAATGCCAAATCGTCGGCATACGCTAACAGCATGACACTTTTGTTAAAGATAGTGCCATTATGTCGTAGATCAGCAGATCGTATTACTTTCTCCATAATAAGATTGAAGAAGTCGCACGATAACGAATCACCTTGTCTGAAACCCCGTTCGGTTTTAAACGGTGCAGAGAGGTCCTTCCCACTTTTCACTGCACAACGGGAGTTATGCAGTGTCATTCTATAAAGTCGAATGAGCTTTGCAGGAATACCGAATTCAGATATTGTTGCGTAATGAAAATTTGGTCGATGGTAGATTTACCAGGTCTGAAGCCACACTGATAAGATCCAATTAGATTGTTCAGCATGGGCTTCAATCTTTCACACAATACGCTCGATATGAGCTTGTATGCGATACTCAGGAGACTTATTGCACGGTAGTTGCCGCAAATTGCGGGGTCTCCTTTTTATGTACAGGACAGAGAACACTGAGCCTCCAATCATCAGGCATGCTTTCATCCGACCATATTCTGCTTATGACCTGGCGCATGCAGGCGAGTAGCTCATCGCCTCCGGTATTAAAAAACTCGGCAATCAGGCCATCAGCACCTGCAGCTTTGTTGTTCTTCAGCCTTAAAATGGCCGTTTCAACCTCGTCACAGTCGGGTGGTGGAACATCAACACCGTCGTCTGTAATCGGGGTTATCGGGCAATCTCCTCCACTGGCGGAATTGTTCGTAGCATCGCCATTCAGTAACGTGGATAAGTGTTCCCTCCATAGGCTCAGTACACTCTGGACATCTGTAACCAGATTCCCATTTCCATCACGACAAGAAGAGGCTCCGGGATTTAAACCGCCACTCAGTCGCTTGATTTTTTCGAAGAATTTTCGAGTCTCATTCTTGTCGGTACACATCTCTATCTCCTCACACTCGCGTCTTTCTTGTTCTCTTTTCTTGTGCCTGAAAAGACGTCTCTCTGCACTCCTTTTCTCTCTGTACCGCTCCTTACCAGCTCGCGTTGCACCTGCACGCAGGGTTCTTCTGTAGGCGACGTCTTTCTCTGCGGTAGCTTCTTGACACTCACTCGACAAAATACATACTACTACAAAAATGCAAATGCACAACTATGAAAATTTTTGTTTTTGGGCATGAAAGTATAAAAATCATGTTTAATGATAATTAAAATAATTCCAACATATAAGAATATTTATTAAAATACACCATCTCTAGATGCAAGAAAAAATAATAATAAACCATCATGAATCAATTGGCGTTTTATAATATACTGACCATAGGTGTATAGAAATAAATTTAATCGACTGACAATTATGAGAATGGTATGAGAATTACATTTATTTATTTTTTCATTCTCTTTTCCCTCCCTTTATTACTTCATTTTTAACAACAATAAAATAAAATATTGATATATACAAAAATACATAAAATTTCTACTTTTATATTCTACAAGAATATAGGGTCCCTCCAGAATATAGGTACCCTAAAGAAATAGCTGAAGCAGAAATTGGAAAGTACTAGACTATGGATAAAGCATCAACGCTTGAACACAAAAAAAATATATATATACAATTTTTCGAAGGGATTAAGACAAAATAGAAAGAGACAATAAGGGTCATAGAAAAGAAGAATTAAAATATTTAGATATGAAAGAAAAGAAGTTATGGAACTAATGTAAAAATTTAGAATATCTTACAAATTAGAAAAAGATAGGCGCAGTGTTCATGCGTATAAAGATATCTGTTGCAATTCATCGCGTTGAATTGTAATTCGGTGTGTGAATACTCATGTGCACTGGGCGGGCTAAGTATAGAGGATGCATCCAAATATAGTACAATATCTTAAGGAAAACACGTTGCTTGTGGAGGCCTATGGTGACAGTGCGCTATCGGAAACCACTTGCAGAGACTGGCTTCGTCGGTTCAAAGAAGTCCATTTTGACTTGAGTGAAAATAGACCCAGAAAAGTTGAGGACCATGATTTGCAGGCTCTTTTGGATGAGGACGACACCCAATCGCAAAAAATGCTCGCCGAACGGTTAGGTGTTACTCAACAAGCCATTTCCATATGTTTACGAGCCATGGGGAAGGTTCAAAAATTTGGAAAATGGATACCCCATGAATAGAACGATAGGCAGATGGAGCGACGCCAAAACACATGCGAAATCTTGCTTGCTAGACAAAAAAGAAAGTTGTTCCTGCATCTTGTGGTGACTTTCGATGAAAAGTGGGTATATTTTGAGAATCCTAAATGAAAAAAATCGTGGGTCGATCCCGGCCAACCAGTAACTTCTTCTCCAAGACCAAATCGCTTTGGACGCAAGACGGATGCTGTGCGTTTGGTGGGATCAGCAGGGTGTCCTCTACTACCACCTGTTGAAACCTGGTGAAACTGTCAATGCCTACCGTTACCACCAACAACTAGTGAAATTGCGCCATGTTTTGGGTGAAAAAAGGCCTGGTTATGAACAAAGGCATGAGAAGGTGATTTTTCTCCACGACAACGCCCCATCGCACACGTCAAAACTGGTCCAAAACTACTTGGACACACTCAATTCGGAGGTACTACCTCATCCCGCTTATTCACCAGACCTGGCCCTTTCTGACTATCACCTGTTTTCGTCTATGGGTCACGCGCTCGCCGAACAGCACTTAGATTCGTATGAAGACATCGGAAAATGGCTTGACGAGTGGTTTGCCTTGAAAAATGAGGAATTCTTTTGGCATGGTATACACAAATTGCCCGAGAGATGGGAAAAATGTATAGCTAGTGAGGGCAAATACTTTGAATAAATTAATTTTTGGCTTTCTATGGAAAAAAATGTGTTTTCTTTTACTGAAAAACAGGGGATTTAAGCTTGTACAATTGGTATGGTATATAAGAATATATGTATATCTTAATAAGAAAAATTATCTAAATAAGTGACTAAACTAAATAAGTGATATATAGCAAATGTAAATGATCTTTTATTGAAAAAGAATCTGGTAATTCTCCTACAAACACAAGAGAGCAGCAGCATGTCCACAAAAATCCAATATCAACTCATACAGTGAAATTTCGAGAGATGCCAACGCGGCAACTTTAACAGCATTAACTACAGTAACAACCAAGAAAATGATGACACAAAACTATCCTTGAGGCAGTAAAGAACAAATAACTGCAGAGCAGAATGCAAAGGAGGCCCAGTACAGCGAGTACCGATAACAAACTTACAAAGCAAAAAAATTTAAACCAATAACTTTGGCGTACCTAACCGGCGCGACGTAGCAAAGAGACATCAACAATAATAGCTATGAAACTACAACCGAATAAAATATTTTAGCTACTGTATTTATTAATGACAATGGATTTTGATCCACATCAGAAGAAAATGATAAAAAACAGAACCAAAATTACATATTCATTATTGCTTCAATCATTAAACACTTACACCAGGAGTACAGCGTTTCACAACGACAATATTGCTTAGCAGCGCGGTACACACAAAACCCACTTTGCAAGCTATTGTTCATAACATTCCATAAAACAAAAAAGTTTTCTCGAATCAAATCATTGGACGCATTAGACACCAGCATCAACCCACAAGCACACCAAACCAACTTTCACTTAAACCACAATTATAATCCATATAACCTTCCATGACAAAACAGCCAGAAAATCAACCCAATGTAAATAATCTCGCTCTCATTGCCGAAACAAAAACCGAACTTTCATAAAGAGGAAGTTACTGTTTTCAGCACTAGACTTCAACAACAAAAGCTGCATCAAAACTATTAAAAAAGCTCAGTACAGCAGACAACAACCAGCAAGAAGAACATCGTCATCATGGTCACTATAATCACCAAATTACCAGTAACCATATATGTAAAGAATACTTCGTATTTTATTCCTCATAGTATCATACGTTTTGAATTGTAAATAATATCGCAAACTAAGCATAGTTCTAACTTTTTCCTTATAAGAAAAAATTATGAATATTTCATAATGATAATTTTTTCTTTCTGAGAGAAGGGAGGGATGTTGCGAGCCAAAATATGAAATATGCACATATGCATATTTTGCCTCGAGACATATTTCTCGAAATTGTGAAATATATATTTATCCATACACACACCAAGATTGCTCGAAGTTATACACAATCCATAATAATATAACTTATAATTGTGGAATGCCAGAACTTTGAGCCAACTGAGTTGCAGTTGGGTGTGAAAAAGCTGACAAAGCACTTTCCCACGCAATTCGTAGTACTGCACTTACGTAAGCATACCTGTGTAAGCATATATGTTTAGACATTCCATGATAACTAAACTAACATGGACTACTTATGTGTGTGTATATCAAAAGGTTGCTTTCTTACATACCGGGTACATACATACGCACATTGGAGTGCATCGATCGTGTACATACGTAAACACATACATACATACATGTGAATATATTATTGTATGTTATATGTTGGTATGTCGGTAGATTGATATGTGGCTAGTATAAGAGAAATGGTACATAAGCTGCCAGCTTACTCAAGGCAGTTGTAAGTCTTGTACCGAGTTGTGAAGTGCTAGCGTGTAAGAAATTGTAAAATACGGCGATCCTTAAGAGGCCCTCCAGTATTAGTGTAAAAGTGTAAAAAATTGTAAATACTACGATCCTTACGAGGGCCTACAGTATTAGTGTAAAAGTGTAAAATTGAAAGTAATACCTGGAATAAAGCGAAAACCCAAAATCCCAAATATCGTATAATTGATAAAGCATAATTGTTTTATTTCAGCTAATTAGTGTGATAGTCTCCAAGGATATTTAAGAGCTTAGGTCTTGGTGCGAATCTTGTGCGTTATATCCTTGAGTCTAGCCGTTAGGTACTTAGTGATTGTTGTGGAAAAATAGTACACAACAAAATTGTCACCTATATTCGGCAATAAAATTTTAAAAATAAGTTTAAAATAGTTCCACTGGAAAAATCGCAATACTTCCTTTACAAAAGTTTAATAATTTTTTTGCGAGCTGTAATTTACTGGTATTAGGGTGGTACATTAGGGTAGTAGGAACTGAGATTTGGTGAGTAAGTATTAGAACGGGGTACTTTATGTCAATTATCTACGTCTTCTTGAGACAAAAACTTCAATATATCACTCTTCAAAATCCGACTGCAAATTCCGAAGAAAAATGTAAAAAGGCGACCCCCACGTTCGGCCAAAAAAAATATTCTCTGAAATTTGTTTCGGAATTGCCTTCCAAAACTTCTTCATATTAGGGTGTGTACGAAGAACTTTTACTGTGAAGGTACGGTCTTGTGTACAGCCAATATGCGACATTGGGTATCATTCCCCATTTTTTTCTACTGCTCGTTTGCATAAGTACAATAAAGCCGAAGCTCCCCTAACGCGTTTTTCGATGTTACGCTTCTAATTAGGTTTTTTTTGTCAAGGATGAGGCCTAGATATCTAGCTTCGTCCGAAAAACTAAGGTTTGTACTTTCTTATGAAAAGAACAAAGTCTGTGTTCTGCAGATTATCTCCCAGTGGGCCAATTGCTTGGAATGTTAAAGGCATGCTGCATGACATCGCTTAAGGTGCTACCGTATTTACCAGATACCACTAGTGCGAAACTGTCAGCGTACGCTATAGTTTTGCAACCTGAGTTTTCTAAGGATAGCAATAAATCATTGATTACAAGCACCAATAATAATGGTAAGAGAACTCCTTTTTGCGGGGTGTCCCTGTGCGCTTGTTTTTGCAGCTATCAATTGTCTTAGGGAATGATCAACTTAAAGGTTGGATAGAGATTCGGTGATGGCTCCAAGAATAATATTGCTGAAGGCACCTTCAATATTATAATGGTGACCATTGTGTAGTTCTTTAGGTTCAAGGACTTCTCTATTGTTGATACCAGAGGATGCGGGCTGTCTCAACAAATTTGCCTTTACAATAGGCATGTTGCGCCCTCGATGATGGTGTCGGGTTGATATTTTGCCGAATATAAGAGTAAATCAATCCTTCTAAGTTTTTTAAAAGGAAAGATGACAAGGTTATAGGCCTAAGATTGTTATGTCTTCACTATGAAGTTTTCCCTGCCTTAGGAATAAATATTACGTCCACATCAGTCCAACCACGAGGAATGTGTGATAATTTGATGCAGGCTTCAAATATGGTATCCAACCACCATGAAACTAGGTTGGACACTGCTTGAAGCACAGCTGCAATAATTCCATCTGGTCCAGGGTGCTTGAATAGTTTAAAAGAGTTAATCGCCCAGTCAATTCAGTTTCAAGTTATGATGTCTTCGGGTAAGATGCCCAAAAATTGTCCCGAAGGTGGGCTTAAATTGGAGAAAGGTACAGAAAAACTAAGGAAAATATGTTTCCAGAGGAATTTCCAGTGTTTCGTCTTTACTAGATGTCCATGTTCCATCTGATTTCAGCAGATAACTTAGACAATGAAGATTTCGGTAGAATTTTCCGCAGCCTCGCCGTTTTTGAGAATTCCTCTACGGATTCGCAGAATAGTTCCCAAGAAGCGCGCTGCACTTTCCTAATCTCATATTTGAATGTTCGTAAGTTAAACTTGTATATGTTGCAATCTTGGGCTACGCTACTGGATTTGGCGTTGTTAAAAGCCTTCCGACAACTTTGGTTTGACCAAACCTCCCCGAGGTTTGTAGAGCTAGCTTGTGGAGCATCAGTCTAGCGGGTCCGTGGTGACCTTGTGGCCTAACAGCTGGACGCTGCGTGGCGAAAGAGACGTCTTTTGTGGGGGTTATTTCAGACACCACGTTAAGGTTAGCAGTAGCTTGTGTGGTTTAAACGAAAGTTGGTTTGGTGTGCTTGTGGGTTGATGCTGATGTGTACCGCGCTGCTAAGCAATATTGTCGTTGTGAAACGCTGTACTCCTGGTGTAAGTGTTTAATGATTGAAGCAATAATGAATATGCAATTTTGGTTCTGTTTTTTATCATTTTCTTCTGATGTGGATCAAAATCCATTGTCATTGATAAATACAGTAGCTAAAATATTTTATTCGGTTGTAGTTTCATAGCTATTATTGTTGATGTCTCTTTGCTACGTCGCGCCGGTTAGGTACGGTTTATTGGTTTAAATTTTTTTGCTTTGTAAGTTTGTTATCGGTACTCGCTGTACTGAGCCTCCTTTGCGTTCTGCTCTGCAGTTATTTGTTCTTTACTGCCTCAAGGATAGTTTTGTGTCATCATTTTCTTGGTTGTTACTGTAGTTAATGCTGTTAAAGTTGCCGCGTTGGCATCTCTCGAAATTTCACTGTATGAGTTGATATTGGATTTTTGTGGACATGGTGCTGCTCTCTTGTGTTTGTACAAGCTTAAATCCCCTGTTTTTCAGTAAAAGAAAACACATTTTTTTCCATAGAAAGCCAAAAATTAATTTATTCAAAGTATTTGCCCTCACTAGCTATACATTTTTCCCATCTCTCGGGCAATTTGTGTATACCATGCCAAAAGAATTCCTCATTTTTCAAGGCAAACCACTCGTCAAGCCATTTTCCGATGTCTTCATACGAATCTAAGTGCTGTTCGGCGAGCGCGTGACCCATAGACGAAAACAGGTGATAGTCAGAAAGGGCCAGGTCTGGTGAATAAGCGGGATGAGGTAGTACCTCCGAATTGAGTGTGTCCAAGTAGTTTTGGACCAGTTTTGACGTGTGCGATGGGGCGTTGTCGTGGAGAAAAATCACCTTCTCATGCCTTTGTTCATAACCAGGCCTTTTTTCACCCAAAACATGGCGCAATTTCACTAGTTGTTGGTGGTAACGGTAGGCATTGACAGTTTCACCAGGTTTCAACAGGTGGTAGTAGAGGACACCCTGCTGATCCCACCAAACGCACAGCATCCGTCTTGCGTCCAAAGCGATTTGGTCTTGGAGAAGAAGTTACTGGTTGGCCGGGATCGACCCACGATTTTTTTCATTTAGGATTCTCAAAATATACCCACTTTTCATCGAAAGTCACCACAAGATGCAGGAACAACTTTCTTTTTTGTCTAGCAAGCAAGATTTCGCATGTGTTTTGGCGTCGCTCCATCTGCCTATCGTTCTATTCATGGGGTATCCATTTTCCAAATTTTTGAACCTTCCCCATGGCTCGTAAACATATGGAAATGGCTTGTTGAGTAACACCTAACCGTTCGGCAAGCATTTTTTGCGATTGGGTGTCGTCCTCATCCAAAAGAGCCTGCAAATCATGGTCCTCAACTTTTCTGGGTCTATATTCACGCTTCTTATCACTCAAGTCAAAATGGCCTTCTTTGAACCGACGAAACCAGTTCTTGTCGTAATGTCTATTGGCGTTTTCTTTTCCCTTTTCCTGATTTTCCTTAATTAGTTAGTGGGACCTCTGTATTTGATATTTTATTAACTTATTTTGGTCTCATGCGTTACAAAATGGTGTTCCTTTCGTTTTCAGATTTGTTGGTATGTCGGGGTTAAAGTCGTATAGTATGGTGAAAGGTGTTCGTTTTATGGTGGTATGTGTTGTGAGTCAAAATAATGCTCATCTAATTTATGCATTTTGACTCACTACAATTGTTATAGTAATATTATTATTATCATTATGTTATTTTATTATGTGTAACCATTAAGTAATGATAATCAACACACTATGCATAATGTAATTATCATTGGCTAAAATGGGTTGTAGCAAATTTATAAAAATGCGTGGTCAGCATCATCGTACCTCACTGTATGATTGTAGAACAATTTCACAACCATGAAAACCAAAGAACGAAGAAGAAGAAAAATAATAAATAAATAATAAATAAAATATTAAACAATAACAAAAGAACCAACGGGTCATCGAACCTCGCTATATGATTATGAAATAATTCAACAACCATACACAGTGAAAAGAAAATAAAAGCCGAAAAGAAAAACAAAATACGTAACATTGAACGCATGCACAATATTTACAGCAAGAAGTATTAACTACAAATAATAATAATGACTTACTAAAAATAAGTTATAAATATGAACTACTGAAGAAATTGCAATGAATTGACCTACTTAAGAAATTGCCATTTCTTCAGAAATTCTTTTATACTAAAATGGGGTTAAATTGTAAATTATGATATATATTTTAGGCTATATAAACTAAGACAAGGCCTGAAATGAATGCAGTCAGACAATTAGTGAATCGAGTCAATTAAGATAACTCGAAGAATGAGTAAGTAAACAAGTGTATATTGTAAAGGATTTTACATCCTAAAAACAAAGTTTATATTGTAAAGGATTTTACATCCTAAAAACCAAGTGTATATTGTAAAGGATTTTACATACTAAAAACAAAGTTGAATTGTAAAGAATCTTGTATTAGGTGCATTCCCTAAAAACGCATTGTGAAAGAAAAACCTTTGGACCAATAAAACTAAACCGTGAAAAACAAAAACTTAATAATTGTGAAAGTAATTGTGTGGGCAAGTAAAATAAAGGAAGCAGGAAGCAGCAAGAGAATAAAAAAGGGTAAGTCCTAAACTATAAGATATCTAAGCAAAGGTTACGGTGTCAGAAAAAAACGACACAACATTTTGGCGCAGCCGGTAGGATACTGCGAAGTATTTTGTAAGACAAGATATTTTACGCAGTATTAGGATTCCATTGTTCCCTAGGGCATACAAATAGATTTGTGTTCCAGGATATTCTGATGGAGGTTAGTATCTCCTTAGATATAGCAATTCAGGCAGCCACCACTTTCGTGTGGGATTTAATTAAGAAACATAGTACTTACGAGCAATACGAGCTCATCGAATCGAAAATGCAGCACGGCAAAGTACTAGCACCAGGTGAGGAGCTGGAAGCTACATTAACAGAATTAAAAGACCTTTTAGAAACACAGGGTGAAGCAAGTTTAGTCGTGAAGGGCAATTTGGATGCAGCGGAGGCGCAAGTAAGACACCTCAGGTTAAGGATTGTGAACCAAGGATTGGAAGCTGAACAACTAGTCACAAAGAACGTAGAACTCCACAGAAGGAATCAGGAGTTAGAAGGATTACTTAAGGAGAGAAATATTTCCGAGGAATTTATAGAAAAGAGACTCAGAACGTCCATAGACACTGAGCAAATAAGCGCTCTCTAGGCCCAAGTAATAAATCTTGAAAGGGAACGCAGTTTAGCAGAAGAGACACCTCTTCTCGTCGTACACCTGTAAGGAAGATACTTATGAACTCGCAGCCACAAACAACGAAAAAAATGCGTATAGTCGAGATAGCGCAGATGGTTAGTAGACTAGTTCCAGTACTCACTGGAGCTGAATCAAAAAATTTAAGAACTGAAGTCCACCAATTTATCGCTGGGTGTGAATTAGCCAGCAAAGGAATAAAATCAGATAAGTTGGAAGATTTCATATCCTACATAAAGCAACTTCTATACAGAGATGTGCTTAATTTGTTATTGGCGAAAACATTTGCCAATTTGGAAGAATTATATAAACTTCTAAGAAACACATACCTGAAAATAATACAGCTCACCAAATTCAGTTTGCACGGCAATTATCACAAGAAAGCATAAGTGAGTTCGCCAGGAGATTAGACGAATTGAAAACAGCTGCAACTCACTGTGTCAAAGCCTCATATGGGGGAAAAGAAGACCTAGCACTGCTGCAGGAGATAGAGAAGTCCACAAAGAAATCGTTCATAACAGGCCTTAGTGAACCAATGCTTAGAGTCCATATGCTATATATATATAAATTTAGGGATTAGCCGAATCAGACCACTTATATGGGTCCCTTTTCGTCCCTCAAATCGTGTGTTAATTATTTGTTCGGTTGCAGAATTCTTCTACTTCCTTCCTCATAATAACATCACGCGTTATTTCAAGCATCTCCTTGTGGGGTATGTTCCACATTTCGAGTTCATCAATAAATTGGCGACTCAGTGTGGACATCCTCCTGCTTGCCAATGCAGGACACTGGCACACTATGTGCGCCGCTGTCTCTGCCTCAGTCCATATGCTAAGTAAGACAGGCACGTTAGAGGAACTAGCGGAGGAAGCCGTAAATACGAATATCCTGCTCAACAGAGGGCAACAGCACTACACACTTAAAATGGGAGCCAATGTAGGTCTCAATACCTTATTAAATTCTTATGAAGATTGCCAAACCCAAACAGGTAACATAGTAGTGGTCCACCACAACAGAAATAATAAAGTGTCATTTAAGGCAGATCAGTACTCATAGAATAAGGAAAATCCTTCTGCTACAAAAGGGACACACCAGGGACGAATGTTTTAAAGGGAAAATACGCCCTTCTGTATAAAATGTAAGCAATATGGGCATGAGTTCAATCTATCTTGTACATCGTTCACAAACATCGTTTAAAAAAGCCGTAAAGGGAATTATACTCCAAAAACAAGCCATAGTAAGGGAAGCCAGGAAAATGTACGGCCTAATCGGAGTAAGTCCGAAACTAAATGTTTCTTTTGCAGGATGCCCGGACACAGGATTGCCGATTGTTACAAACGCAAAGACTTGGAAAAGACTCAGGGAAACAACGGGGGGCCCAGGTACGGCCAATAACCGGGAACCCCAAAATTTTGCTAAAAGTAGGTCAGCTGAAATAACAGGTGTCAATTATGCGTCTTTAAAGATTGTTGACACACCCTCCACGTCAGATAGTAGGATGGTGGAAGTTGGTAGTCAGGCGTCCAGAGGGATTGTTGACCCATTTTGCGCATCCAGTGATAGCAATCGTGGTTATCGTTTTGGAGTCTCTGATGTAGATGATGTGTTCATTGAGTTCCCGTGTGAGGAAGCAAAAAATGGAAAACTCATTTTATTTGTAGACTCTGGGGCAGATACCAGTTTAGTAAAATCAACAGTAATTAACAAAATTGTTAGCAAGAAAGGGAATGCAAGGAAAAATTTTAGTGGTGCATTCGGAGGATTTTTCACCACGTTAGGACCAATAATAGTCCAACATGAAAGGACTAATGAATTGAATTTAGAATTACATATTATATCTGAAAAGAGAGGGATACCTGCAGATGGTATCCTAGGACGAGACAATTTATGGAACCGATCGGTTCTCAATACTATGAAAAAGAAGCTGATTTTTTTTCGATGAGCGAAAACAGCATTTAATGACTTTACCTCTCAAATCATTGAACGAGGCTAATATAGTACTCTACAACAGTGAGGATGTAGTACCAGGGAGAACTATAAGGATAGTTCCCTTGAATGTAAACACTGATTTGGAAACGGTTATAGTGGAAAAACAGGAAGTTTCTCCCGGAATATTCTTATGTGAGACATTGGGATGTGTCACAAATAATAAAGGTTATGTACCAATACTGAATACAAATACGAAATCGTATTCTGTGTGTAACGATATGAGAGTTAATATAGTTAAATTTAATCATCTAGAGAAAATATAGCATGATACAGTTTTTAAAATAAATAGCGTTAGGGAAAAGAGTAAGTACAAGAGGGTAACTAAAATATTAGAAACGGTTAAGTTAGATTCAGACCTAAATATGGAAGAAAGAAAATCGATGGAAGACATCTTCAAGTTATTTCACGATTTGTTTTATTTGGAAGGCGATAAATTGTCTTACACAACCGGTATAAAGCACACGATACCAGTAAAGACAGATGAGGCACATATAAATCAGAGACAGTACAGGTTACCTGAAGTGAATAAGGAAGATATTAATAGACAGGTAAATAAAATGTTGGACGATGAAATAATCGTTCCCAGTTCTTCCCCATGGAATTCCCCAATAATATTAGTTCAAAAGAAGGTGGGAAGCGATGGAAAAAGGAAATGGAGACTGGTTGTTGATTTCAGAAAACTGAACGATGCCACCATTAAACAGGTTTTCCCAATTCCACGCATTTATGAGATATTGGATCAGTTAGGTCATAGTAGATATTTCCCTACACTTGATCTGGCCAGTGGATATCATCAAGTGCTAATGGAAGAGTTTGACAGAGAAAAATCCGCTTTTAGTTCAGGTGTCGGGCATTACGAATTTAATAGAATGCCTTTTGAGTTAACGGGAGCACCTGATACTTTTCAAAAACTAATGACTCACGTATTGACTGGACTCCAGGGAATAGATTGCTTTGTATATTTGGATGACATTGTTGTCTACGGTCGGAATTTGGCACAACATGAACCGCGTCTGCGGAGATTACTTGAACTCTTACGTAAACATAACTTAAAACTAAATACAGAGAAGTGCCAATTTTTGCGAAAAGAGATAATTTACCTAGGTCATAAGTGCACTGAGGAAGGGGCATTGCCAGATCCCAGTAATGTCAGAAAGGTTTTAAAGATTTAAAGGAGTCAATTTGCTCTTAACCAATTTTAGCATATCCTGATTATTCCAAACCTTTTGTGCTGACAACAGATGTGAGCAATAAAGCCTTGGAGGCAGTTCTATCGCAAGGTGAAATTGGAAAAGATCGACCAATAGCTTTTGCGAGCAGAGCACCTAGTGATACTGAGAAAAGATATTCCACCATTGAAAAGGAAGTGTGGGCTGTAACGAATTATAGAACTTATCTACTGGGTAGATTACTCAAAGTCTACACTGACCATCAGCCCTTAAGAGGAATTGCCAATCTGAAAGACAAAACATCACCCTTGGAACGTTTCAGACATAAACTATCTGAATTTGTTTTTGAAATAATTTATAAAACAGACAAAAGGAACTTGAACGCGGATGCAGTGTTCTACAACTGAATCAGGAGTCAACGATGGTTGTGACTCGTTCTATGGAAAGGAATTAAGTCGATAAAACCGAAAGCCAAGAAGAGCCTGATGAAAGCTCTGGTGACGAAATGGAACTATATGAAAATCCAGAAGATCAGGAGAACAAGAAGATCCGCATTCTTGTTCTCCTGATCTTCTGGATTTTCTTACTGATGAAAAGGATATATTGACGAAACTTCGCAACTTCCATGATTCACCTTTAGGAGGGCATCAGGGTGCTCTGAAAACTCATTTCAGGATTAGAAGACAGTATAGGTGGAAAAGTATGCGAAGCCAAATTAAGGAATATGTTAAAAATTGTAAAAATGTCAAACTAACAAGAGCTCGAGGCTCACAAAAATGCCAATGATACTAACTGATACACCATCTAAGCCATTTGAAAAGGTATATGTGGACATGGTAGGAATTCTGCCAGAGACAACATCTGGAAACAAATACATACTTACATTTCAATATGATTTTTCAAAATTTTTTATTTGCGTAGCTATACCAGATGCTGAAGCTAGCACAGTAGCAAAAGCGTTTTACAACGAAGTTATTGCGCGTTATAACATACCAAAAATTTTAGTAACTGATAATGGTACGAATTTCACTTCGAAATTGTTTTCCGATACATGCAAGATGTGTAACATGAGCCGCACATCGACCAATTCCTGCCCACGGTATATATTTCACATCCATATCTCTGCTTGTACATTTGTTAATTCCTTTCCCTTGCGTGCATTTATAATGACATGCATAAATCGTATGATCTGTTTTTTTTTTCTCTCCCTCACTTTTTCTCTTCCCTCTCACAAATATGTATATGCCGTGTCTTCTTCCATTCAAGAATAGTATGAATTACTATAATTCGGATGATCTAATCTCTTTACTTACCATTAGAGAGGAAGAGAGAATGGGAGTAACTGTTCAATCAATTAAGAGAGCCCTTCGTGGTATGGATAATCATGATCATACAAGATCATTGGTTGGTGTAACAGAGTAAGAAGATACATGTGCAATTGCTGAGAAGGGGATCAGTGTTGGTGAGGTGAGGAAGGTGAAGGTGTATATGGCGGGGAGAAAAAAAAATAAAAAAAAATAAAATAGAAATTTAAGTGGCGTGATTTATTCTTGCGGTATTCTTCCAATACGATCTAATACTTGTGAACAAAGATCATATATAAGAGCGGACGATTAAGAAATGGGGGTTGGTCGAGCAGGTATTCCATCGAAGTCAAAAATGAGTGGTCATGCAGTACGACCCAAAAGTTAGTGAAAAAAAAATTAAATGTAAATTTTTCCTTCTTCTTCTCCTTCAATGTTTAATACATATCGTGATAATACACTAATGGATATAAGAATGATCAACCGGGGAGGAAAACTAAAATAATACGATTAATTACAGTTCGCGAAAAAAATAAAAGGCGACAGTGAAGACACCTGAGGGGGCAGATGCGTGTAATTTGTCGTTCAACTAATACTTGATACCTAAAACCTAATAAAAATTATTAAAAGGGATAACATGGTTTTTATGGGTAGTGGCAGAAATAATGCGGTTCAATAACCAATTCGAAAAAAAAGGAACTAAGGGCTAAATACGTGTAATTGCCATACCTAAAACATAATTGAAAGAACTAAAGTGAATAACAAAATTTATAAGTAGTGATAAAAGTAATGTGATTCGATAAAAAATTCGAAATTATAAAGAACTAAGGTAGAAGGTGAGTGATTAAAGAAGGGAAAAAAAACCCAATGGAACAGAAAAATAAGAACACGAGAAGTATATATATATATATATATATATATATATATATATATATATATATATATATATATATATATATATATCAATGAAATACAAGATATATAATATTCAAGAGTTAAAAATTTTGAACAATTCTAAATCAAATGAGAGAAGAGGTGTAAGAAAATCAACGATTCGAGAATTTCAACACATCGATCTGGCAACAACAACAACATGGCGAAGGGTAGAGTAAGGTATGAAATTATTGTATTACGGGGTTACAATTATTTTTGCCTATATATGTATATGTAGAAGAAAAATAAATTGTAAGAGGGAACTTCGGATTGTTTTAAATTGAAGACTAAGTACTAACCACATAACATTCTGTAAAAAAAAAACGGGAGAAGAAGAAGATAAGATATGAATTAAATACAGAAAAAAAAAGTAATAGAATAATATAGATGTATATGTATATATATATATGGATTGTTAAAAAGAAAAAATTATTTCAGTGATTCGCCATAATAGTTTGCCGAGGTTAAATTAATCTTCCTCAGGCAGCAGCATACCTCTCTCCTGGATGCATTGGGCCTAATGTAAGACACGGCAATTAGGCATGGTAGGGAGGGCGATTATGGTGAGAAGGGCGGTCTTGCCGGTATTTCTATTTTTTTCTTCTACTCGAATAGGCTTTGGTAAGTGCACGATTTTTTTTTGTAGTGATCTGCCTCTTATGTGCTTTGCAAATTCGAACCCCCCCCCCAACCGGCTGAGCCTAGCATCAATACAGCCAGCGTGCACACTTGGCAGAGCACATGAGACGTGATGCTTTGACTCACGAGCGCGAAATTAAGTTAATATTCATTACAGATGCTGGGTGTTAAAAAATTACATACATACATTACACCATACCATCCACAAGCAAATGGTTCTTTAGAAAGAAGACACAGACCTTTAGCAGAATATCTTAGGAGTTTTGTTAACGAAGATAGGTCAAATTGGGACCAATGGTTAGCATCAGCAATGCATGTACACAATAACACCATACATACTTCGACAAAACGGACACCATTCAGTGTTCTATACGGTTTCAATATCGATATGCCGACAAACTTAAAAACAAAAACATCACCTCTATACAATGCAGATGATCAAAATAAGGTATTAAAATACCAACTACAAAGTTCAAATGAGTTAGTGAGGGAAAATCAAGAAAAAGCAAAGAAGTTAGCTAAAATTCAATACGACAAAGGAATCCACCCAATAATTCTTAAAATAGGTGATAAAATATTGCTGAGATATCAGACTAGAAAAAATAAATTTAGTTCCATCTGGACTGGACCATACGAAGTGATAAATGTGGACAGCCCAGTAACGACGACTATCAAAATCGGACAAAATGGTAAAAAGTACCATAATAATTTACTAAAACATTTTTATCAATAAAAGTGACTGTGGTAAAAAAAAAATTTTTTTAGTTAGGTTATAAAATACAATCGTATGAAGTAAGAACTATTAGTTAACGTTCAGGACATATAATAGGGCAAGTTGCCATGGTCATGTGTATAACCATATCTGTTGCAATAAATCGCGTTGAATTGTAATTCGGTGTGTGGATACTCATGAGCATGGGCGAATTAATTAATCAAGCATTTTAAGCAATCAAATAGTTAAATTCGAGTTAGTACACAGAAATGCATAGGTTTAGGAAATCGTTATGAAAAATAGGTCAGTCATAGTAATAGGAGACAGAAGTTATAGAATATATGGAGAAAATTAACTTAATGGGTTACCATTCCATCTTCCACGGTCTGAGATGAAAATCGAATAGTTCAGAAAAGTTGGTTATTACAACAGAAGGAAATTGCAACGTTGTTGTTAAATTATACAATATGTAAAACAACGATGCATTCCCCAAGTTTTAAATTTTTAGAAAGATAAATTAATATATAAAACTTACATTATATGCAATATACATAAAAACCATTTAAAGTAAAATTAAAAAACTTTGTAAAAACATAACAATTACAAATTTTATAAAACAAAAGTCTAATATAATTATGTAGGTGTAATTATGAAAAATAAAAGTGAAAGTTTTAAATTTTGTAGAAAATAATTCAATAAGTATATTACTGGTAATCTCGCCATCTCAAGGAAAGAGGAACGTTGACACAGTAGAAAGACAACTTATCCAGCAAGGTTAAGACACACCGATATATAGCAGCAGCAATACACAGTGTGTACATACAAGACTCATGTGTTACATTTTTATCTGGATAGTGAACGCCTATTATTGACTCAGTTGTCGCGCATTTGACAATGGGTTACAGGGTGTCACATAACGATATATCTTAGTAGTGTTGCATATAAAAAAATTACACTGCAAGATGTTGTTCATCCATTGAATGCGGTATGTTGAGAGAAAATGTAAATACCTGACAAAACACGTGCATTGAGCTTCTATTTTGTAAATAGTGCTGAAGTATAAACATTGGAAAGATAAGCGCTTAATCAGCAGATTAAATCGTCAGTCACACAGGTATAAAAAGGAGACACGATTACAATTCAACAACGCTGATGCTACAATGGAGTAACAACAACACTGATGCTACAAAGGAGTAATGTAATAACCATTTAAACATTGGACACCACGGTATATCACGGTAAACAAGAAATTTACGTGGTATACAACAGTAGTACCGATGAAAGAGAAAAAAAATTTAGTCCTACAACTCAGCCGATTACAACAATGGTCAACATCACATCTGAAAACGATCAAAGATCAAAGAGTGCAGTGCGGCGAGCAAAATTCTACATTCCAAATAAATCCTCTTCGACACATTAAATCAGTTTCAACATCGAGAACAAAACAAAACGCAACGGCGGAATTAACAAGAACTTCGTCTAACCACAGTACAACAGAAGAAAGCGGCTCAACAGAAACAGGGAATCAAGAAAAAGCATCCGAAGTGATAGATTGCCAGTAGAGGTTAAGAAGTTATAAAAATAGGTATAAAATATTAAGATACACATATAAATACACAGTATATACGTTTTAACTAAAAATATTTAACCCATTAAAGACTGACCATAGATCGGCTCATACGATTTTGATGAAATTTTTATTGTCGTGCCTGGTGAACCATAGAAGTTGAAAGAAAAAATAATTTTTTTTTTATCTGCACCCACACCTGAGATATGGTATGGGTATTTAAATACCCGACAGGCCATGGTGTGACCTGTATTCGCTTTAACTTTTTTGCCAAAAAATAATCCGCGGTATTTCGTTCGCGTTATGTGCGCGAGCAATATTTGCAAAATATAGAAAAAGGGGTTTCCCCGAAATAAGTTAGAAAAAGCATGCATACGAAATGCGCGGCATTTCGTTCCCGTTATGTGTTCTAGAGTTATTTGCAAAATATAGAAAAAGGGGTTTCCCCGAAATAAGCTAAAGAAAGTATGCGTACGAAAACATGAGAAAGCTTTTCATTGTAGTGGTGGTCATTGAGTAGTGCTGTTTTTAGCTTGAGGTATTTTGAACTGAAAATGATTCGTCGACAACAAATTTTAACAGCTGCTGAAGTGGAAGCTTTTCTCAATGATTTATCTGATGGAGATAGTGATGGAGAAGAGGTAGGTCAACATGCCGACTTTATTAATGTTATTATAACGCCACCCGATGCCGTCGATGCTGTAAGTGACAATGAGGAATTGGGTGATGATGTCCAATTGTTGCGCGATGAGCGGGAACTGCCCCGTGAGATTGCCGAAATCGAAAAAAGCAACAAAACGAACCCGAATTGATGAAGAAAGTAAGCCAAAATGGTCCCGAAAGAAAAACTATGAATTCGATAAGATTACGTTTGACGATACATCTGCTTCTTACAAAGCGTTATATGAAAACATTGGTGCTATGGATCCTGTGCAGCTTTGGGAAATGTTTATTGACGAGGAAGTGTTGCAATTGTTGGTCACCTCTACTAATCAGTATGCTGCGGAAAACAATTGTCTATCATTCGCAATTAGCGAAATAAAAATATTTTTGGGCGTATTGTACATCACAATTATTACTGGTCAAATCGAGAATCGCTAGGCTGCTCGCTAATAAAGGAATGTATTTCGCGGGACAGATTCAAAAAAATCAAACAATACTTTCACGTCTGCGACAACTCAGCGCTGGATCCGAAAAACAAATTTGCAGAAGTTGCACCATTGAATAATTTATTAAATAAAAAATTCCTTCAATTTGGCATATTTTCTCACAATCTTTCGATTGATGAGCAAATGATAGCCTACTATGGCCGACATTCATGTAAGATGTTCATCAAAAGTAAACCAATTCGATTTGGATACAAGTATTGGTGCTTAGCCTCTACAGAAGGATACTTATACCAGTTTATCCCGTACGCTGGTGCATCAGAGCAAAAAGATCCCGACTTTGGACTGGGAGAACGAACTGTCGTATCACTTTTGTCGCATCTAGAGGACCGCTCTAAGCACACTGTAACGTTTGACAACTTTTTCACAAGTCACAAGCTAATGACGCCTTTATCAAAGGATGGATACTTCGCTTTGGGAATTGTACGTGATAATCGGACCAATCATGCCCCATTGATAAGCATCAAAGAAATGCGCAAGAAACCTCGCGGGACATCTGACTTTTATTTTGATAGAAACAATTCAATACTTGCAGTGCGTTGGAACGATAATGCAGTAAGTTATTCTCAGAAACGTTCCATTTTGTCCCAGCGTTAATCATTATTCCTATATTTTCAGGTTGTAACTTTGCTATCGAATTTCATGAGCCATACGCCAATATCTTATGCAAAGCGGTATGATCGAAAGCAACAAAAAAATGTTCTAATTGATCAGCCTCATTTGGTCAGCCAATATAATAATCGCATGGGTGGTGTGGACCTTTTTGACAATGCAATAAATAATTATCGAATTCGGATTCGAGGCAAGAAGTGGTATTGGCCGTTGATAACAAATGCGTTAGACGCGGTCATGGTAAATGCGTGGAAGCTACACTGCTTTTGTCGCAAATATGAAAATAACCCCTTGGTGTCTCAAGTAGAATTTCGAGTGGCGGTTTGTGAATCCATTATGGTAAAGCGCACTTCTCATCATCCAGGAAGAAAATCGACTTCCGGGGCCGAACTAACAACGCGTTATGATCGATCACGAGCTCAACACTCGTCATCGTTGTTCGCAGTGCGGCGGTAAAACTGAATATGGATGCTTGAAGTGCCAGACAAACTTGCATCCAGCTCCTTGCTTTTCGGACTACCATATAGGTGTTGCACCAGACCAACAAAAAAAAGCAATGGCTCAATGAAAATTTTTTTTATAAATGTTGCCAATTTTTAATAAAATAAGAAAAATTCAAATTTCTATGCGCTTTTTATTTACTTCAATTTATATTTGTCATACAACAAAAAATTGCATTTTGACTACACACCATGGACTGTCGGGTATTTAAATACCCAATTTCAAAATATCTCGTGTGACGACCAGGTTTGTTAGCGCTTTTTTGCTTGATTGTCTCTATTCTAAAAAGGATACCTTAGGCCACCTAGAAAGAGTGCGCGTTTTCCATTTTTCCCCATTTTTCATTTATTTGGGAGCACTTTCCTAAGCATTTTCCGACTCAGAAAAAAACAGAATTTTCAATGGTACAAAACTTAAGGAAACCCCAGGAAAATTTGTATGGTTTTATTTTTTATTTTTAGGTTTATCTTTCCTCTTCACTATTATGAAAAAAATACCTCGATGTCTATTTCCTAGTTCGTGCTAAAATTTTTTAAGTTTCAGAGTTTTCTTGGGTATTTAAATACCCAATAGACTAAAATGGGTTAATATACACAATTTGTAAATTCAATTTGTAAAAGAAAAAACTATCAATCTTTTAAATTGATAATTTTTTCTTCATAATGGGTGGTGGGATGTTGTGAGTCAAAATAATGCACATCTAATTTATGCATTTTGACTCACTACAAATGTTATAGTAATATTATTATTATCATTATGTTATTTTATTATGTGTAACCATTAATATAATAATTCTCAACAAATTTTCGGTAATAATTTTCTAAAGCTAAAAATGCTTGAGCATCTTTCTTATTCTTTGAAACAGGAATATTTTTAACATATTCCCCTTGACCAGGCTCTGGTAATGCGTCTTCCTCAGCGCATTTATGACCTAGGTAAATTATCTCTTTTCGTAGAGACTGTCACTTTTCTGTATTCATCTTTAAGTATTGTTTACGTGAAAGTTCAAATACTCTTCGTAAACGCGTTTCATCTTGTGTCAAGGTGGACCAAAGACGACGATGTGATCCAAATACACAATGCAATCTATACCTTGAAGTTTTGTTAGAACATGGTTCATTAGTCTTTGGAAGGTGACAGGGGCGCTTGTCAAACCGAAAGGCATTCTATAAAATTCATAGTGTCCAACATTTGTACTGAAAACCTTTTTTTTCTTGTCCCCCTTTTCCATCAGTACTTGATGGTACGCACTGGCAAGGTCAAGGGTAGTAAAATATCTGCAATGTTCTAGCTGATCTAATATTTCATCCATTCGGGGAATTCGAAAAACTTGTTTGATTGTGGCGTCGTGGTTATCCGTTTCCTTAACGCTATTTCTTTTGTAGTGTCTGCCGTATTCTACATGTTCGTAATGATTAAACATAATTATATTTATTTTGAGCTCATTATTTACAATATACGTATCTGCCATTGCCCACCCAGCCGTGATTTTGATACATTTCCAGTTTTAATAAAAATACCCAAAATCCCACAAGACCCACAACTATCAAGGCAGAAAAGTCATATCATTTATCTAGCAATGTATAATAATATAGAATTTATTTATAACCAACATTTCAATATAAAGCTATCAATTTGTAAATAATATACAAGGAAATACAGGTCATTTTTTAAGAGCTTCCGGTTTTGATTAAAAAAACATAAAATTTAGAGAAATGTATCTTTATTTGAGTCGATAGAACAATCTATATAATTCAATGTTTAACGATGATTTCATGTAAATGTTGACCGCGGCTGCGCCTCAAATGGTTCATACGCTGGTTCCAATTTTGGCATATTCTCTCCAACATATCGGCCGGTATCTCACGTATAAATTCTTTAATATTGGCTTCCAGTGCGTCAACCGTAGCGGGCTTGTCGCTATAGACATGAGCCTTAACATAGCCCCACAAAAAATAGTCTAAAGGCGTTAAATCGCACGATCTAGGCGGCCAATTGACCGGCCCCAAACGTGAAATAAACTATTCACCGAAATCGCCTCTCAATTGGGCCATTGTTTCGCGTGCTGTGTGTTATGTGGCACCGTCCTGTTAAAACCACATGTCAGCCAAGTCCAGCTCTTCAATTTGTGCAAAAAAAAGTTTGTAATCATCGCACGGTAGCGCTCGTCATTCACAGTAACGTTCCTGCCTTCGTCGTGTTTGAAAAAGTACGGTCCAATAATGCCACCGGCTCAAAATCCACACCGAACAGTACATTTTTCGGGAGTTCTTGCAATTCTTCTGGCTGCTCTTCACACCAAATACGGCAATTTTTATTGTTCAATGTTGTGGGGCAAGTGCGCCGTATTGTTAGGTGTGATTGGGGCCTCAGCCGGCGTGCCGTCCGTATCATGTATCGTGGTCTGTTCGGGTCATCTATATGGTACGAGACGGCCATGCAGGTTGCTGGTCGAGCGAAAGTGTGTTCTTGTCAACGTGTTTTGTTATTAGCGTGTCTACATCTGTGTCGCACTGTCTCTACGGAGGCAATGCAAGTGTTGATGGGTGTGCCTCCTCTTGACCTAGTCGTGACGGAGCGTGCTCTGTCCTTCTTTCTCAGGAGGGGGATGAATTAGCCCGTGCTGCGGTCTGGTTGGGTGTCTGGTAGTGATTTATTGCGTGGTTTTTCTGTGTGTAAGCGTATTTTTAGTGAATGTGTATAGTCGAAGTGGCAGGATCGCTGGGATAACAGTCCCAGCGGTCGTGTAACTTATAGTTTTGTCCCGGGGGTGCGCGCGTTGGTGGGGAATCCAGACTTTGGTTTCAACCTGAGTTTTGGTTTCCTGCTGACGGACCATGGTAGTTTGAACGCGTTTTTGTTTGGTAGACATTTGAGCGATAGTGAGGGTTGTATGTGTGGTACTGACATAGAAGATTGGCTGCACGTCCTGTGTGTGTGCCGCATTTACTCGGAGTTCAGAGATCTGGATGGAATGGAGATCACACGCAGTGACGGGCAGTGGTGCTTCTCTAATATCTTAGCTAGTGATGTCCATGTTTTGGCATTAAGTAATTTTGCGTGCTTGGTGTTTAAACGGAGAAGACTCATGGCAAGGCAGTGTGAATAGCCTTATGTGTGCATGTTTTGTTCTTGGGGGTATGTGTGAATGTGGTATTTCTTTTGGGTGGGTCTCGGGGGACTCGGGCTTCCGTTCGACGTCTCCCGGTCTCGCTTCGCGGGCGTTGTGTTCTGGGTTGCTGCTTCATGCAGCTCCTACAAACTTGGGGACAACGTCTTTTGGGTGTCACTATGTGGGGTTTCTTGTGAAACATTTATACTGTTAATGGGTGAGAAGGTGCCAGCATTTGGCCGCTGGCTGTAAGTCGAGGCACAGACGTTCGCTTGCGATAAAACAATTACCTCTAGCGGCCTGGCTGGTACCTGTTGTTTGTTAATTGTTCAAATTGCTACTATTTATTCTAGATTTAAGCTTATTTTTGTAATTAACTATTTATTGTTATTTATTACTTTAGCTTTAATTCCTGTTATTTGTTATATATTATTTATTATTATTGGTGGAGTGTATATTTGTTTTTCTTTTTGGCCACCAGTCCGGAGCTAAATGGTAGCTCAACTGGTAGTAGCTTCGGCTAAGAAATCCGACCGGAGACTATAATCTGGTACCACGGGGATCAGGAGCCCTTGGAGCTTGCTCCAACCTGATCGTTGGGAACGGCCCTTCGGGTAGCTTCGTGGTGGTTGTGGTTTATACCCAAAGGTACGCGGGTAGAGCACGTTGCTCGGTGTGGAGTTGCATTCTCAACCGGGTGCTGGACCCCATAGTCCAACAGAGGTTTAAGATGGGCCTCGATCCTCACCAAGGGTGGGTAGTGCGGCAATTCACGCACCCCAAATTGGTACCTCAGGGCTAGAAGTCGTTGCCTTCTAGTCCTGGGGGCGCTTATCGACGCTTAATTCTGATACGTTGTGCTTTGAGAGCCGTGAGATAGTCCTTCCAGGCAGGTACTCAGGTAAAACCTTCACCTTCTTCTGTTCACGTATCCATTCAACCAGAAATAAGCTGACCATAACTGACCATGTGCTATCATTTACACTTTCGTACCAAAACTACTCATGAACCTTAATAATTTTGGTTTTGCTACAGCCTTTGTTAAGATATCTGCTGGCATATTATTAGTTGGAACTTGATTAATTATGAATAGATTTTATTTACTGCCAAATCACCGCGCACCGCGGTTATAACAGTATATTGCGATAGTTTTCGGCGCTTTTGGAATTAATTCAGCTCTAAGATATTTCAGCTAAGTTGAATCTTGTATAGCTTCGATCATCGCCATGAAGTCATAGCTAGTAGTTGAGTTGAGTTTATTGAGGTCATTTTCACAGTCTGAATAGCTGAAACTTGACTTTTGAGTCTCTTGATAGCTGGCCTTCGGCAGGGTGCAAAACAAATAACCCTTATAGGCCTGAACACGGCTTCGCGACCATCAATATTTCACAAAAAAGTATTTTTAGTATGTAATTATTTTTTTTTAATCTACATCAATTTCATATTCTTCTACATTTGTAAATTCAGCAAATAAAAAATGCTTAAGAACATCAATATTGCTATGCTTGCAATATTTTAGAAGAATGAATTTTGCCAAATACCTATCGAAGTGGCACATACTTCTGTGATATTGGGGCATGGAGTGCTTCACATGCCCTTTAATTGTGTTGGTGTGCTACAGAGTTTTGGGGTCTCTGAAGTTTATGCGAAGGTTCACTTTAAAGTGTACAAAACCCTCCTTCGATAAACAGTCATAAGCTGTAAATATTACATTGTTATTAATTGACTAAGTGTGAAATTTAACTTAAACATACCCTCCAAACATAATAGTTTTGCCGAGATGAGTCCATTCCTTGATTATAAAGAGCAGGGTTTCCTTATCTCTCCTCTCCACAGAGGCACAAAAGCTGAGGTTGCTAGCTCTCTGTACAGCTCCAAATGCCCACAGCCCATCAACCGATGATACTTCCATCGCCCGAACTTACTTCCGTCGATTTCTACAGTTTTCCTACTCCTCCAATTTTTTTGGGCTTTAGTGACCATGCCGTCATACACCACTTGCCTACAAAAGCTTGACCAATCTATGGCCGTATGACGCGAAATGTCCAATGCGTATATTATTAATTCTTGCGTCGTATTCTTCACCCATAAATATGAGAATACAACTAATTTTTTAATAGGCAACTTTGACTTGTCAAAGAAAGTCCCATTTCTTCTTTTTCTTCGACGAAAACTGCGCACGATACCTGAAATAACTTTCCATACAAAGTGCGACAATTATGTATCAAGACTGCCGCTAGAAAACACAATATCTGCTAATTTTTCGGTGTATTTATTCGAAATACAAGGTGCGACAATTATGTATTAAGACTGCCTCTAGAAAACACCATTAAAACATGATATCTGCTAATTTTTCGGTATATTTAATCGAAATATTCTCCTCCTGATTCAATACACTTGTTACATCGATTTAATAGTGATTCAAACGCCAGTTCCTGCTCATTTTTTGGAATTGCCTCCAGTGCCCTCGTCGAAGCCCGTGTCAAAAAAAGCATCCTTTCAACTTCAATTTCAGTTTTGGGAACAAATCAGGTGAATACGGCGGGTGATTCAACACACAGACCTGATTCCGAACCAAAAACTTACGAAAAATAAGCGCTGTGTGACTCGGTGCATTATCGTACAACAGAGACCAAGTTTTTGGATCGCGGTATTCTGGTTGAACACCACGGATTCTGGACATCAAACGCTTTCGAGGTAAAATGCGAAAGAAACTGTTTGACCAGTTGAACAAATTCTTTGTGGATAATTCCTTTGCTATCGAAGAATGTGATGAGCATTGCTTTGATTTTTAATGGAACTTTTCGTGTTTTTCTGCAGCTGCAACCATGTCTCTAGAATGACTGACTCTCATTAATTTTTGGTCCTCGGTCAATGTGTGTGGAACAAATCTCGCGCAAACCTTTGTTTTGCCCAAATCCTCGTGAAGAATGAGTCGGATAGTTTCTCTGTTGATGTGTAAGGCCTCTTCCATCATTTTCACTGAAGCATTGCGGTCTTCTGTAATAAAATCACCAACTTCCTGAATCGCTTCCGGCGTCCGCACTGAAATTGGCCTTCCTGCTTTTATTTCATCTTCCAGCTACTCTCTGCCATCCACAAACCGTTTATGCCATATAAAAACATTTGTTCTTGATAAACAAGCAACACCATATGCTTGCTGCATCATTCCGAATGTTTCTGCACTTTTACCAATTTTTGCGTGGAATTTAATGACCGCTCTTTGCTCCATGTTAAAATTTCAACATCAAACGAACACGTGTTTTGTAAAATGAATGTCAATAAACATTAAACGTCAACCAAATGCCATGAAATTTTGACATTTAATAGAGGAAGGTTGAAGCTTCAAAACGCATGTGCTCACACATAGATGGCGCGCTTGGTTATACATTCGAAGTATCTTAATGTAGAGCGTTTTTTATAGGGGCTTAGATCATTAAATTTAATATTAATTTAATTTTGGTGGAAAGGTTTTTTTAAATTATTATGGTATATTTATGTCTTTTCGTCCGATTTGAATAGTCGTAGTTACTGGACTGTTTATTTCGTAGGACCCAGCACAAATTGAACCGTTGAATTTTTTAATAAAACCTTTTCTTCTATTATGAAAGTTATCGGATGGATACCTGTGTCATACTGCTTTTTGACAGTTTACTTTGCTTTATCCTGATTTTCATTTATTAGTTCATGGGACCTCTGTAGTTAGTAATTTAATACCTTGTGTTGGTCCTTTGCTTTGTACATCGGTGTTCTTCTGGTTTTCAAATTTGCTGGCATATCAGTATTAAAACCAAATAGTATACTGAAAGGTGTTCGTTCTGTTGTATTGTAGTATGTACTGTATTATTGTAAACATGCATTGTTGCTGCTAACCACTGATCTCAATTTGAGCCATCTTCTTTAACGAAACTCCTAAGATATTCCGCTAAGGTTCTATGACTTCTTTCTAGAGGATCGTTTGCTTGTGGGTGATATGGCTCTATATGTAATTTTTTAACACCTAGCATCTTGCATGTGCCTGGGAATAATTTTGATGTAAAATTTGTACCATTATATGTGACTAAAATTTTTGGTATGTTGTACCGTGTAATAACTTCGTTGTAAAAAGCTTTTGCTACTGTGCAAGATTCTGCATCAGGAATAGGTACACAAATGAAAAATTTTGAAAAATCATCTTGAAAAGTAAGAATGTACTTATTTCCCGATGTGGTTTCTGGGAAAATTCCCACCATTGGTGAGCAGCTCCGCATTTTCTATTTCTGTATTTTCTGCTTCCTTAAAGGGGAAGACCACTTTGACGGTTTGAAAAAATCGAATTTTTTTTTTCTTGAAATGTTCTATGATGTGTGTATTTTAATGTAGTATGCATCTATAGTCCGCCAGAAACATTTAAACGAGGTAACGAGACGATTTTTTAAAAAATTTCCCGGGGTACTGACCGAGTTTCTAAAACTTCAAACGCGTTTATCTCGAAACGACATTTTGCAAACTGGTGGGACATATCACGCTTGCAGTTTTCAACCGATTTTGATGAAACCTTGCAAAATTATCGAGAATTTAATTCTGCATCGAAATACTGGATGGGATTTTTGATATTTTATAATTTGGATTTTTAAAGCACGATTTTGAGGCAAATTTTACAGATAAAAAATTAACAATTTCTTATAAATAGCCACCATAGAATAACCTGCCTATCTAACTTTTGTTCCAGATTCACTTTCCAAGGGTCCAGATGTCCCACCGATGGGGAAAACCAGGCTGGAAGGGGGCTACACGACCTGGTGCAGCGTGTACAGCCCGAGATCCAAGCAAAAAAAATTGACATTTATTGTAAAAAAGATAACTAATAAAATCATATAAAACATTTTATCATTGCAAGTTGTTTTAATGCGGAAAAAATTCCGAAAATACTTTATTTTCCGACAGCTCAAGGTGGTCTTCCCCCTTAACCGGGTCCTGCTCATCGTCGGGATTTCCTTCAGGTTCTTTTGTAATTTTGACATCAACCTTTTTTCTTTCCATAGAACGAGTCCTATCTATAGCTACTTCAGATTCTGGATGTGGTACTCTGCTAAGTGCGGCCGCATTTCTTTTACCTGGTTTATAAATTATCTCAAAATAAAATTCGCATAATTTATGCCTGAAACGTGCTGGTCCTTTAAGATAGCAATTCCTCGTAGTGGCTGGTGGTCGGTGAAGATCTTGAACGATCTACCGAGTAGATTAAACAAATTTTTGTTTAACTTCCAATACTTATTACAACTATATATGACAACCAGTAATTTTTACAATATTTTAGATAGGAATTTTAAATTATACTTAGTGCCATTGCCGTTCAGTTTCTTATTAGATACATACATATATATTTCTACAATAAACATATATTAATAATAACACGGATTAATTGTGACTTAGATTACAATACAGATTATTTAGTAACAAGTAGTATAAAATTCAATTTTTGGATAAATGTGATGGCAACTTTCGTTTGAGGCGTTGTTGTGTTCCTTGTGTTGGCAAATGTCTGAGCATTTCATTTTTATGAGGTAGTAGTCGATTTGTGTGCTTTAAATTTGCGTTTCGTATCACTTCATCAATAGTGTTTATAGACAAGTCGCGATGAATGTCAGCGTTTGGCACATACATGGAGCATTTGTAATAGTCCTGAGAATTTTTGATTGTACTCTTTGTAGAATGTCCAGGCTGAATTTGGATGCAGTTCCCCATACTTCTATACAATACGTCCAAATCGGCGCGATTATTGTCTTATAGACAAGTATTTTGTTTTGAAGCGATAGATTAGATTGTCGTCCAAGTAGCCAGTATAGTTGCGTAAATCGGTTTTTTAGTTCATTTCGTTTTTTAGTAATGTGATCTTTCCATATGACTTTTAGCTTTTGTGTCTTGTAGTGCGTTAATATTTGCTAACTTAATACTGTCAGTGGTCACTTTTCTGTTTGTATAGCTAAAACTGGACAGTTTTGTCAGGATTTATTTCTATTCCCGATTTTTTAAACCATTCGAAAGTTTTGTTCATTTCGCTTTGTAAGTGTCTGATACCAGAAGGACAGTGTCGTCGGCGAATGTAGTAATCATATTGCTTTTTGATGTTTGTGTAGGTATATCCGCCGTATATAACAAGTATAGCATAGGTCCCAAGACACTGCCTTGAGGCACTCACCCGCCTGCATTGATTGAATACCAGAGCATGCGTCATTATATTTAACATAAAACTTCCTGTGTTCAATATAACTTTTTAGCATTAAAAAATAATCGTATGGTAACCACGATTTGAGTTTATGGAGTAGTCCATTGTACCATACTTTGTCAAAGGCTTTCGCCACGTCAAGGCAAACGAGAACTCATACTTTTTTCTGATCTATATCGTGGTTTATTTTATGAATTACTTTGTGAATTTGTTGTATAGTTGAATATTTTTGTCGAAATCCAAATTGATGATCGGGGATTAACTTTTTTTGCTTAAGTATAGGTTCTATACGGTCAAATAACCAGTTTTCAAAAACTTTTGAAATGGACGGCAAAAGATATGATGTCGTTATAGTAGCATCTTTATTTGGCTTCTGAATTGCGGTTATTTCAGCTACTTTCAATATTTTTGTAAAATATTTTATATTAATAGCAGAATTGAAGATATTTCGCAGGTATATTATTGCATTGTCAGGCATATTTTTAATTATTACTCCTGTTATGAGGTCGTAGCCTGGAGATTTGTTATTTTTTAAGGCTCTAATTTTTTGTTGAATTTATGGTAGAGTTATTTTATTATTCGTGTGCTTTTTTCCCTAAGTTTTTTTTGTCTTATTTTCTTTTAATTAAAGTCAGGAATAAGGAATTTTTTAATGCTTGATGGAATTGTTGTAGTTGATTCGGTGACTGATTTCATAACCTTGTCGTTAAAGAAAGCAATGACCGTATCTATATCTTCAGGTGTTTTTAGACGAATTTTTTCATCAGTCTTTCATTGAGCAGTTCCATAAAAGTCTCCCAGTCTGTAGTTTGGTTGTATATTTTTCTGCCGATATTTGTTTGTGCCGCATTTTGTATTGTTAATACAATTGGAGAATGGTCAGAAGAAAGCATGATTTTATTGACAGCAATTGGTGATTTATAGACTTAGTAACAAAAAAGTCAAGTAGGTCAGAAATTTTTTTAACATTACTAGGCCAGTAGCTCACTTGTACTTAGAAACTGGCACTTATTTTCTTCGAGTAGATAAGCTCGATAATTCTTAACAGCCCACACGATGGCCAGGAATTCCTTTTCGATGGTGGAATACCTTTTCTCAGTATCACTGAGCACCCTGCTTGCAAAGGTTATTGGTCTATCTTTTACAATATCACCTTGCGATAGAATTGCACGTACAGCCTCGTTGCTGGCATCTGGTGTTAACACAAGAGGTTCAGAAAAATCTGCGTAGACTAAAATGGGCGGAGAGCAAATTGCTTGCTTTAAATCTTCAAAAGCTTTCTGACATTTTTCTGTCCATTCAAATTTTGGTTCTTTTCTGAATAGTTTGTTGATTGGCAGTGCCATACCAGCCAAATTCTCAACAAATTTTCGGTAATAATTGACTAAACATAAAAATGCCTGCACATCTTTCACAGGAATATATTTAACACATTCCACTTTACCAGGGTCTGGTAACGCTACTTCCTCAGCACATTTATGGTCTAGGTAAATTATCTCTGTTCGTAGAAACTGACACTTTTCTGTATTTAGCTTTTAGTTATGTTTACATAAAAGTCCAAATACTCTTCGTAAACGCGATTCACATTGAAGTCCTGTTAGTACATGGTTTATTAGTCCTTGGAAGGTGGCAGGAGCTCCTGTTAAGCCGAAAGGCATTCTATTAAATTCATAGTGTCCAACACCTGTTCTAGTTCTTTCAATAATACTTGATGATACCCACTTGCCAAATCAAGTGTAGTGCAATATCAATAACCTAACTGGTCATATATTTCATCGATGCGGGGAATAGAAAAAACTTGTTTAATGGTGGAGTCATTTAAGCAGCCACGTCGGTTTTTGAATTTCGAGATGCCGAAATCTCATACTACTAATTACGATGCTTCGTGCTGCGGCGAAATCGATCAACCCTATTCCGCTATCGGAGGTGTTCTGGTGTAGGCTGAATTTTCCGACAGATCCGACAGGACCAAAGATACCTTTCTTGCCCACCCTGGCATTGAAGTCGCCAAACACAATTTTTATATCGTGGCAGAGGCAGCGGTCATAAACTTCTTCGAGGCGCTGAGAGAAGCTCCCTTTAGTAGCATCTTCCTTCTCATCCATCGGAGCGTGGGCACATATAAGTCTGATGTTTGAAAATTTTGCCTTAATGGGGATTGTGGACAACCACTCATTTACAGGTGTGAACTATTTACGAGACAAGATGTCGCAGTTTCTTAGTGACAATAAATCCACATCCGAGTTTGTGCCTCTACGGATGGCAACTGTAATATATATCACAAGATGTTGTTTTAAAGCAACCCTCCATCGGATTTCCTGAAGTGCGGTAATATCAGCCTTGTGTTTTTCGAGGACAGAGGATAGAGGCACCTTCCCTATAGAGGGACCGGATATTCCAGGTGCATAATGGTAAATCATGTTCTTTATTTTGTTTGCGGGGGTCGTCAACAAAAAGGGCAGTCCTTATCCGAGGCACGGTTTGATTTTTCATTGGGTGAGAGTTTTTATGTGGTGGGTCCCAAGCCCAACGCGCAACATCTAACCGAGGAGGTTTTCGCCACTCACTTTAGCCATCTTGCAGCGGGTGCCAGGAAGGCGTTGCCTGGTGGTAGCCACGTGGAGGATCCCCATTAAAAAATTAAGGTGACATCACATATCAAGCAGAGCTAACTAAATGATGGCACCCTCATTACAGAATCAAGGTGCCATCACATAGCGCGCAGAACAAACTATATGACATCCAGTGATTTTACTTGAGATGAGTTCAACAAGGATTGAGCTAGCCCCACCCGGTTGAGGCAGTTAGACACGTTACGTTGAGAAAACCCCACCAGACCACAGAACCAGACACATTAGTCCATTAAATTTAATGTTTTGTCACCCACAATAATTACGTTATCCTCAATATTCACATTGAATCTGGTGCGTCTATGATTATTTTTTCCAGCTGAGAAAGCAGGTATTATTGCCTAATTAAACACACGTAGAAGTAGTATTTGAATATACGTATTTTTATTTTTCGATTTACACGGTAGTTTACGTTTCATGCACTAATTTATACTTAAAATTTTTACAATGTACGTATTGTGATATGCGAATTGAAAAAAATATATATATAAAAATGTTCGAATTTATATTGAAGAAAAAGAGCGCGGGATAGCACGATCTCGATGCAAAGTTGTTAAGGACCGAATGTAAATAATAAACACATCGGTCGATCGCAGCACGAGTCACGAAAACCCAAAAATATAAAAGGTGGATTTATGTGGAGAGTTGGGTTGCCATATGGTAAGTATGAAATCTATGTAAGTAATAAGGTAAGGTAAGTATAATTGGTAAGTATAATTTTAATTCATATGAAAGTAAGTATTATTAATTCATTATATTATCTGTTTCTTTTATTTATTTTCTTCTTTCAGGGACTTACCATATGGCTTACGAGATGCGCAGTCCGCATGCACTCGTGCATTAATTGAGCGTATCTCATAGACGAGACAGTGAGCCGATTGCGTCCCCGATCGCTCGAGCTGTCCTCCGACGAACATTGGGAGTCTGCCGTCGTTCAGGCTGGGAGCTTCTGGGAGAGGAAGCGACATGTTGTGGCTCGACGCGGCGAGAGCGTGGAGGGTTTCGTTGTAGTCCGTGGCGGAGATCCTCAGATCTGCGCCGATGCCGGGGTCCAGGACGATGCCTTGTGCGTCCTCCGTCAGGTCGTCCACGTGGCACACGATTACGTCGTCGTCACTGTTGGGTAGTGCGGTGATTTGGCGGCCCACGCCAACAGTTTGGCGAATCACACGATCCAGTCCCATGCGACCGAGCCAAGCAGTTGCTGCAATATCGATGCAGGCGATTTATGTTCCTTCACCCTGTATCGAACAATTATACTGCTGACGACGACGTCAGTATAGTTGTTCAAAAATACTTAAATAAATAAATCGAACGATGTATCAAATTGCTGGATTGGAATAAGCAACGTAAAATATACATAACACTTGCAACACGCAAGTTTTAGTCTTAAGATTAAATTCGAATAAAAAACAGTATGTGTTCAATTGACTTAATTTCATTTTAAAATAATTTCTGGCTTGGATTCATCGCCAAGAACCCGCGGCAGTACTGCAGAGCGTGGAGATGATGACACAGTTGGTACCGATGATGATCACTATGGGCGGAACTGGAAAGAAAGAATTGGAGAACTGAATTAGCTTAAGGGCTTGAGCCGAAGTCTAATGGCTGGAAAAAGAAAAGATTCTTTTTGGATATAAGATTTTACGCGAGGTGCAAAATACATAATTTTACTATGGGCCGCTTGAGAACGGCCGATTTGGTCCGAATACCTGCGACACGGATGTGGTCGTCAGATCCTCGAGACTCTATTCGTTGGGGGGAAGCAGCTCATCCTTGATGACCAACAGTTGACCTACTTCCAGCTCCTTTTGAGGGTGTTGCCATTTGTAGCGTTTGTGCAGATCTTGTAGGTACTCAGTTTTCCATCTGCGGCTAAACTGATGGTGAAGCGCCTTGAGTTTTTCCCATCGGTTTATTAGGGATCTTCCGAATTGGGTTCCGTTAGTGGAGCTCATCGCAGAAAGTGATCTGGAGTTATCGCTATCAGTTCGTTGGAGTCTTGAGAGAGCGAGACAATGGTGCAGAGTTGAGCACGACTTCGATTCTACAGGGCAAAGTTGAAAACTCTTCGAAGCGGAATTTGTGATTGCCGGCAGTCTTTTTGAGATGAGCCTTAAAGCTTTTGACTGCCAACTTCCATAGACCCCCATGTAGGGTGCACTCGAGGAATAAAAACCCAGTCAATACCTTGGGGACAGTATTGGTCCAGAATGTCTTTGGACATCTCCTTAGAGTTTTTGAGGAATTCTTTACTCATTGCTCTTTGAGCTCCAATGAAAGTTGTACCATTAGCCGACATGTTTTTGCGGGGAAGGCTTCTTCTGCCAACGAATCTGGCGAATGCGGCGCGGAATGTTTTTGTAGAGAGATGAGAGCACAATTCCAAATGAATGGCCTTTGTGGAAAAGCATACAAATACAGCCCCATACATTTTGAGAAAACCGGCAGTTCGAAGCGTAGATGCTTTAATTTGCAATGGGCCTGCAAAATCAACACCTGTGGTAGCGAAAGGTACCGATAAGGTACACCGTTCAGGCGGCAGATCTGTCATAATCTGTGATCGGACCATTTGTTTGTGGATGGTACAAACTTTGCATAGAAATATGAATTTCCTTATATGGGGCCTAAGACGAGGAATATAGAATTCTTGAGCCATTCGGAACATGAGCCTTTGTTCTGGGTGTAGGAGCAGAGTATGGAGAAACTCTATAGACAGAACGCGAAATCGGGAATTTTCAGAAAGAATTATGGGGTGCGGCTCATTATAACTAAGACCAGAATGAGCCCATCGACCATTTACTCTCATGAGATTTAAGGATTTAAATTCAGCAAAGAACTTTTGTTGCTGACTGTGGATAAGCTGAGGAGAGCCTTCAGCTCTTTTGGAAAATATTGTCATTGTACTAACGAGATTATCCGGCATTTTGCGAAACTAATTCCGTCCTTGCAAGAGTGAGGAGTTCGAAATTGGGTAAGATTTTTGCAATTTAGGACCAGAAAAATATGTCTGAGAACTCGACATCTAAAGTTTCTTTGACGGAAACGGATTTCGATGAGACCAATGGACAAAATGTTCTCCAGAAATACATTCCATTTGATGAGCGATCAAGGTTTCACACATTCATCCCAGTCGGTGCCTTCTAATCAGAGCTCTTGGAGAAGCAGCTTGGCTTGAGTCATGATGGGCGAGAGCCATTCTGCCGGGTCAAAAAGTTTCGCAACGGCTGATAAAATTTGACGCGTGGTAGCAGCGGATGTTGTTTCGATGGGCGATACTGAGTACGAGACTGTGTCAGTCAATGCATTCCATCGTATGCCAAGGGTTTTTGTGGCATTGGCACTTTCAAATTTTAGAAAATCAGAATCAAAATCGTCTGATTATGGGAATTTTTTATAAAATTTTAGGATGATTTGCAGTGATCTTTCGTAATGGAAATCCTGCGCAGTTGAGGACTTGTATTACTTGAGATAAAGATTCTACTGCATCTGGAATTGTACGAGAACCAGATAATTCGTCATCCACATAGGTTTCTTTGAAGATTATATTTTCCACGAGAGGGAAATTCTTCTTGGAATCCTTAGCCAATTGTTGCAGTGTTCTAATGGCTATATATGGAGCGCAAATTACACCAAATGTGACTATCTTCAATCGGAAATATTGAATTGAAGAATTTGGAGACCTGCGAAAGAGAATTCGCTGGAAATCTTGGTCGTCATGGTGGACAAGAATTTGTCGTTACATCTTTTGTACATCTCAGGACGAGAACCATGAGATCTGGTTGTAATGTGAGACCTTTATGTAATACGTTGTTGAGAGAATGTCCTGAGCCGGTGCTTCTTAAGGCAATAACAACAACACGTACTTTGGTGGTTTTCTTTTCGGCCTCACCACTGCATGATGTGGCAGGTAAAAGGAGAAATACTTGCCATCAGAGATGATTTCATGCAAGCCTATGAGTTTATTAAGATCCACCGTGAGGTATTCTTCGAGAACCTCATCGTAAATGGCTTTGAGATCGCCTTTCGCCATACTGCGATAATGATTATAGGCTATGGTTCGGGAGTGACCGAGAGCCGTAAGAGCGGGAAAACTGGATTTAAATGGAAGCCTGACCACATATCTTCCATCCGACCTACGAGATGTGGTCCTCTGATAGTAGTCTTCACAGGCTATATCTTCTTCTGAGACTTGAGCTGGCTGACTCACTTCTTCCTGTTCCCAAAACTTTCTTAGTTCACAACTAAGAAGTTCATTGGAAACTTCCTCTACCTGTGTCCCGAATGTTTGCACTTTTTGTGAGATATGGCGACTAATTATCCAGCCAAATATTGTATTCAGCACGAGGAGGCTTCCACAGATATTATGGCGGATTCCAGTTAGGGGGATTTGAGGAGGAATCAAATCACTACCTATGACAATATCGATTTGCGCTTGCACGAAGCAATTCGGATCAGCCAAATCTAACATTTTGAATTGCTGCCAATCGCGCTGAGATATTCTAAATGCTTTAAGGAATTTGTTAATTGTGAGAGTACAATTGCCCGTATTTGTAACTTTTTATTAGTCTTTGGAGCGACTATAGAAACGGTACAAATTTGATTAGGGTTTGGATGGTTTTGCCACTCATTCCAGAAATTTCGACGTGAGTTGCTTGGGAGGGAAGCCTCTACCGATTTTGTACCTTAGTAGAAATGAATGTTCTTTGGAGAACCTTGGTCGATGAGTCCTCGAACCTTGTAAAGTTCTACAAGATCTCTATAGAGACAGGAGCTGTGGGCAAAAGTGTTCTTCATTTCATTTGAGGTGAACAATGCTTGCATCTTTCAAGAAGACTTGGAGCATGATGAACAGGGTTGCTCATCTTCGGGTGATCGGTTCTGAGATCTCCGGTTTCTTGAGGGGGTTATCGTCTGCTGCGTGTTCTTTTTCTTATTGTTAGGCTAAAGTGTAGGGGTTTGCGCAAAAATCTTGGTGTTCCTACTGGGAATATTGTAAGCTGCTATGTGAAGCATCGTGTGATGCCTTCGCTGACATTGCAAATAGGAATGTTTGCTCTTGCAGCCCCGTTAATGGTGAGTGAAGGCCAAGCAATTCTCACAAAGATTGTGTTCTCGAACTAGCCTCACTCTATCGCGAACAACTAACTTTTTAAACCGCTCACAGGATTTTAGCGGATGTGCA
This sequence comes from Megamerina dolium, assembly GCA_963854835.1. Classification (NCBI taxonomy): domain Eukaryota; kingdom Metazoa; phylum Arthropoda; class Insecta; order Diptera; family Megamerinidae; genus Megamerina; species Megamerina dolium. Next base: position 17,899,083 of record OY978530.1, on the reverse strand, counting down.
GCTTCGCAGATTGGACAAGAGAATGTCCGATTGCTTTCTGCAAAAAAGTTTTGAGTTTTGTTATGGGGTCTGTTTTGAGAAATCCTGGTTTATTCGGCTTGACGCTGTTGAGCCTCTCCACGACTTCATACCTGAGAGTCAGGAATTCGTTCATTTGTTGCCATGTTGGAAGATCCAAGGATTCTTCGGGCAGTTTTGAGCAACAGATATGCACCAGGAACGGATCCCAATTCTCTGTCGAGACGCCTTGAGAGGATAAGACGGACAGGGAATTATTGGTGGTGGTTTGCAGTCTTTGAATTGTCTCGCTATTCTCGTAGATCACTTGAGTGAGGTTCAAGAGAGTTTTAGTTGTTTATCGACAAGAATTCGCTTGTTTTCGAAACGGGCCTTTAGCGCATTCTATACCAATTCGAAATGTTCATTCCTGAGCGTGTACTGTTTCACAATGGCTTCAGCTTTTCCTGAAATTTTGTGTCGGAGTTGATACAGTTTTTGGGCAGAAGAGAGTTTAGGGTGGTTAATGTAAAACGCCGTAAACATTCGGAAGGATGAAGAATGGCATACCCACCGGAAAATATTTCGGTACCACAAGATGGAACAGTCAGGTAAATCGCGGAAATATTTGCCTGCTCTGTCGCAGAAATAGAGGGAATTTCTGCTTGTGATGGAAGTTCTAATTTTGAGGGTGATTGAACTTCCAAGAGATCCAAAATCTGTGCTTTTATTGTGTGCACACACTCTTGGCATAGTTTCATTTTATTTCTCGCTGCCAGTTTAAAATTACTGGGCAGCTCGTCCTCATCCGTTAAACCTACTCCTCTAAATGTGGACTTGACTTGTTCATAATAGCTGCACAATTCCTCTTGCTTAGCTTGCAGGAGAGAAGGCGTTAAGTCTTCAACCGGAATCGTTGAAAATTTCGTGAAGAAATGCACCAGGTTGTCCGCTTCGAAAATGAACTCGTTCTTTTTCTAGGAGTTTTTCTAGTTTCAGATGTAGATTTCGGCATTTTTTCCACTGCGCCTTTTGGAATAGTGATCGCTGACTCTGCCCTACGATCCTCAGAGACTATTTTTATTGTTATTGGGTGGCTAGAAGTAGCCTGTGGCTCAACTTTCTGGCTGGAAAGTTTTTCTGGGGATTTCGTAACTGCCATATTTTGAGCTGATCTAACAAGATTTGTGGAGTGAACAGAGTATCACTGATCAGAAAATGCACCAAAATGTACCGTTCGATTATGCGATTATGTATAAATTACATTTTTTTTTTCAAATATGCTGCTGCAAGGAGATTGCAGTCTCAAAGTTTAAATTGCAGAAAATATATATGTGAATATACAATATAAATGGAATGTGTATATACGTGTATATATGAGAATATATAAAAAGAAGCAATATGTATATATATTAGTAAATATATATACCAAAGAAAATATATATATGAAAATATATAAAGCGACGAAATGTGTATTATAATATATATGAGAATATATTAAAAGAAGCAATATGTATATATATAAGAGAATATATAAAGAGATATGAATATATAATATATTTTAAAAAATCAGAAATTATGTTCAGCTGGTCTTGGTGTTGATGCTGCTGCCCCAATGGACGTTTGTTTTCTTTTATTATTTTCATTTTTATTTTTATTTTTTGTAATATGATTGGGTCACACTAATGCACGTTTTAATTTTCTTAGTTATGTACTTATTTAGAACATGTACATGTTTAGTGTTTGTATTGTATGCGTTTACTGACCCTTACTGCACTTTATTTAACAATGTATGTACATATATATATATATTTTTTTTTGTTAAATCATTGTCTTTGCCGTTTTGTATATATTGTTATTTATGCCGGTATAATGCACTTTTTGGTTTTTGTTTTTCTTAGTTGGATTTTATCACATCTGTATATGTACACAACATTGCCCCACATATAAAAACAATCTAGACATTTTATATTTTTTATATATGCTTTATATGCGCTTATGCTTTCTTATATGTTTATTTATTTTCCACCTCTGTTTTGCTTTTAGTATTTCACATATTCGCTCGGTTATTTGTTTATACTCACATTACATTAATTTTAATATTGATTTTAATTCGTCACTTTACTTAAACGCTTTATTTATTTATTCACTCCTTTATTTCTCACCTCATATTTCTATTATTTTTATGTATAGCTTTTATATATAATATATCATGTCTAGTTTCGTTCCAGAAAAAGAGCATATGCGGGAAGCTCTACTTTTTTGCTTCAATTTGAAGAAATCTGCTGCTGAGTCGCATCAAATGCTTGTGGAGACAGTGCGCTATCGGAAACCATTTGCAGAGACTGGTTTCGTCGGTTCAAAGAAGGCCATTTTGACTTGAGTGATAAGAAGCGTGAATATAGACCCAGAATTTGAGGACCATGATTTACACTCTCTTTTGGATGAGGACGACACTTAATCGCAAAACATGCTTGCCGAACAGTTAGGTGTTACTCAACAAGCCATTTCCATACGTTTACGAGCCATGGGGTATGTTCAAAAATTTGGAAAATGCATACCCCATGAATTGAGTAATAGTCAGATGGAGCGACGCCAAAACACATGCGAAATCTTGCTTGCTAGACGAAAAAGAAATTCGTTCTTGCATTTTGTGGTGACTTGCGATGTATACTATATATATACTTTGACAATCCTAAACGAAAAAAATCGTGGGTCAATCCCGGCCAACCAGCAACTTCTTCTCCAAGATCAAATCGCTTTGGACGAAGACGATGCTGTGCGTTTGGTAAGATCAGCAGGGTGTCATCTACTACCAGCTGTTGAAACCTGCTGAAATTGTCAATGCTCACCGCTACCACCAACAACTAGTGAAAGTGCGCCGTGCTTTGGGTGAAAAAAGGCCTGGTTATGCACAAAGACATGAGAAGGTGATTTTTCTCCACTACAACGCCCCATCGCACACGTCAAAACTGGTCCAAAACTTAGACACACTCAATTGGGAGGTGCTATCTCATCCCGCTTATTCACCAGACCTGGCCCCTTCTGACTATCACCTGTTTTCGTCGATAGTTCACGCGCTCCCCGAACAGCACTTCGAGTCGTATGAAGACATCGGAAAATGTCTTGACAAATGGTTTGCCTCGAAAAATGAGGAATTCTTTTGGCATGGTATACACAAATTGCCCGAGAGATTGGAAAAATGTATAGCTAGTGAGGGCAAATACTTTGAATAAATTAATTTTTGGCTTTTTATGAAAAAAAGGTGTTTTTTTTTAACGAAAAACAGCGAATTTAAGCTTGTACACATGGTATAGGGGGCCAATTCTATGGTCGGCTCTAAGGACGAATAATTAAACGCAGGTAGAAGTAGTATTTGAATATACGTATTTTTATTTTTCTATTTACACGTTAGTTTACGTTTCATGCACTAATTTATACTTAAAATTTTTACAATGTACGTATTGTGATATGCGAATTGAAAAAAATATATATATAAAAATGTTCGAAATTATATTGAAGAAAAAGAGCGCGGGATAGCACGATCTCGATACAAAGTTGTTAAGGACCGAATGTAAATAATAAACACATCGGTCGATCGCAGCACGAGACACGAAAACCCAAAAACATAAAAGCTGAATTTATGTGGAGAGTTGGGTTGCCATATGGTAAGTATGAAATCTATGTAAGTAATAAGGTAAGGTAATTATAATGGTGGTCTGGTGGTGTTTTCACAAGGTAACGTGTCTAACTGCCTCAACCGGGTGGGGCTAGAGCAATCCTTGTTGAACTCTTCGCAAGTCAACTCACTGGCTGTCATGTAGTTTGATCTGAGCGCTATGTGATGAGGGGTAGTCATGTAGCTTGCTCTGCTTGCTATATGATGGCGTATTCATTATTATTAATGGGGGCCCTCCATGTCGCGACCACCGGGTAACGCCCTCCTGGCACCCGCTGGGAGACGGCTGAAGTGAGTGGCGAAAATCTCCTCGGTTAGAGGTTGTGCGTTGGGTTTGGGACCCGCCACATAAAAAATCCCCCCAATGAAAAAAACAGCAATGCCTCGGATAAGGACTACCGCTTTTGTTGATGACGAAAACGAAAAAAGAACAACTGTTTACGAATATGCACCTGGAATGTCCTGTCCCTTTATAGGGAAGGTGCCTCTATCCAGCTGGTTGATGTCCTCGAAAAATACAGAGCTGACATCACCGCTCTCCAGGAAATGCGATGGACGGGACAGGGCTCCTTCAAAAGAGACTCCTGTGTCATTTACTACAGTTGACATGCTGAAAGGCACGAATTAGGATGTGGATTTTTGGTCAGCAAGAGACTCGACATCTTGTCTCACATTTCACTCCTGTGAACGAGCGGCTGGCCACAATCCGCATCAAGGCAAAATTCTTCAACATCAGCCTTATATGTGCCCACGCTCCGACGGATGAGAAGGACAATGTGACCAAGGAGATCTTCTTTCAGCGCTTCGAAGAAGCTTACGGCCGTTGCTCCCGCCACGATATCAAAATCGTGCTTGACTACTTTAATGTTATGGTGGGAAAGGAAGGTACCTTTGGTACAACTGTCGGAAAATTCAGCCTCCACCAGAACACCTCCGATAACGAAATGAGGCTGATCGACTTCGCCGCAGCACGAAACATGGTAATTGGTGGTACCAGATTCCAGCATCTCGACATCCATAAAGCGACATGGCTGTCTCCAGATCAACGAACAAGAAATCAAATTGATCATGTGGTGATTGACGGAAGGCATGCTTCCAGTGTGATGGACGTGAAATCGATCCGTGTGCCAACATCGACTCGGATCACTATCTTGTTGCAGCTAAGGTACGCACACGCCTATGTGTCGCAAATAACAAGAGAAGTCCCACACAGAGAAAGCTCGACGTCAGTAAGCTGCGATCACCAGAGACAGCAGATGCATTTTCCACTCGACTATCGGATCTGCTTATGCAGAACGCTCCCCCACTTGATGATACATGCGCACGGTGGACACATATATCCCACTCCATGACTACTGCTGCCGAGGAGGTAATCGGTTACTACCGGCCTCTGAGGAATGAGTGGTATGATCAGGAGTGTCGCGACGCTACCGCAGAGAAAGACGCCACCTACAGAAAAACCCTGCGTGCAGGCGCAAAGCGAGCTGTTAAGGAGCGGTACAGAGAGAAAAGGAGTGCAGAGAGACGTCTTTTCAGGCGCCAGAAGAGGGAGCTAGAAAGCCGCGAGTGTGAGGAGATAGAGATGTGTACCAACTAGAATGAGACTCGAAAATTCTTCGAAAAGATCAAGCGCCTGAGTAGAGGTTTAAATCCCGGAGCCTCTTCTTGTCGTGATGGAAATGGGAATCTGGTTACAGATGTCTAGAGTGTACTGAGCCTATGGAGGGAACACTTCTTCACATTACTGAATGGCGATGCTACGAACAATTGCGCCAGTGGAGGAGTTTGCCCGATAACCCCAATTACAGATGATGGTGTTGATGTTCCACCACCTGATTATGTCGAGGTTGAAACGGCCATTTTAAGGCTGAAGAACAACAAAGCTGCAGGTGCTGATGGCCTGCCTGCCGAGTTGTTTAAAACAACAAACCAAGAAAAACATATCGACACACACCACCTATTTGTTGATTATAAAGCCGCTTTCGACAGTCCCGTAAGGGATTACCTCTACGCAACAATATCTGAGTTCGGTATTCCTGCGAAGCTCATTCGACTTTGTAGAATGACACTGCATAACTTCCGTTGTGCAGTGAAAATTGGGAAGGACCTCTCCGCACTGTTTAGTACCGAACGGGGTCTCAGACAAGGTGATTCGTTATCGTGCGACTTCTTCAATCTTATTATGGAGAAAATAATACGAGCTGCTGATCTACGGCATAATGGCAAAAGTGATTGCAAATCAATAAAAGTGTCATGCTGTTATCGTATGCCGACGATATTGACATAATCGGCATGAACACGCCAGCAGTTAGTGCAGCATTCTCAGAGTTGGAAAGAGAGTCGCGTCGGATGGATCATACGGTGAACGAGGGCAAGACGAAGTATCTAGTGTCAACAAACAAAGAGTCCCGGCGTCTTGAACAGCACGTCACTGTTGACAACTACGCTTTTGAAGTAATAAGGGACTTTGTCTATCTTGGAACCAGCATTAACAGCAGTAATGACGTCAGCTTGGAGATCATGCGTAGGATAACTCTTGCTAACAGGTGTTACTTTGGGCTGAGTAATCAATTGAGAAGTCGAGTTCTCTATCGAAGAACGAAAACTACACAACGACAATTTCCACCTCGGATGCGCGAATGCTTGGAGTTTTCCTACGGAAGATCTTTGGACCTATTTGCGTTGGTGGCGAGTACCGAATAAGGTACAACCATGAGCTGTACGAGCTGTATGCCGATATTGATATAGTAAAGCGCAATAAAATCCAGCGGCTGCGCTGGCTAGGTCATGTCGAGCGAATGGAAGAACACGCTCCAGCTAAGAAGGTGTTATATTCGGAACCCGCTGGAGGACGACGCAGAAGAGGACGACCTAACATGCGGTGGAAGGACCAACCACTGGAGAACCTGACGGCGCTTGGAATTTCTAACTGGCGCCAGCTAGCAAAGAACAGAGATGGCTGGCGAAGCATGTTATTTTCGGCCTAAAATGATATTCGGTTGTTATGGCCACATAAGTAAGTAAGTAATTATAATTGGTAAGTATAATTTTAATTCATATGAAAGTAAGAATTATTAATTCATTATATTTTTTGTTTCTTTTATTTATTTCCTTCTTTCAGGGACTAACCATATTGCTCGTCTAAAGGGATTTAGACATTGCCCATTTAAATCAATATTCATCATTGTTTTGAACATTGGCATGTCAGTTAATTTCTGTGGCAGTTCTATATATGATGATACTTTCAGTGGTTTGTATTGGATGTAAATTATCCCCAATCCAATTATCTTTTTTAGAATTCATCCACTATCTCGTTCTTGTAATTCTTCCATTTTTACGCATAAAGCTTAGGATTGGTCGTTGTAGATAGTTTCGATCTCTTGCGGTTTTTGTAGAAAAATCATTTTGTTTGAAAATATTTATAGCTACGGCAACAGCATCAAAACCAGGATCATTATAATCTCTATTATCGTAGGGTTTGAACTTTATATATTCCCAAGAAAGTCCAAAATTAAATTTATAGTACTGATTCTTCTCCAGTTGTTACCGCAATAATTTTATAATTTCCTCTTTTCTCTTTTTCAAAAAAATATCCGGCAACAGGATATTTTCATCCAGATTATTATACAAATAGCTCTGCATACGTGATTTAGACATTCTTTTTGGCTGTTGAATATTTCCATGGAACGCTGAAGTTTTATCTACAGATCCACAGACAGAGTAGAATTTTTTTGAGTTCTCAAATGATATGACCAACAATTAATTGAAAATCGCTTTTCACATTCATGACAAAATCTAAAACTAGATGATGGTTGTTCATCACTATGTTCTCTTTCAATTGATTTACTGGTACATTGCTTATTATCGACACGTTCCTCTGTCCCATGATTTTTTATATAACAATTCCGCGTAAAACTTATGTATAATACACTTGGTACAATTGAACTTTCGACTTTCGTGCTGACTTAACACATGCCTTTTCAAATTACTTTGAGTATTTGAACTCATTTCACAATTATTACAAATAAATCCTTTCATACTGATGCACGAATTGGCTAGATTGATGATGTGTAGACAAGTTTACACGACTTTTATAATCAAAAAGTATTGTTCCTTCAAATGCCTTATCACCATAATATAAACGTTTTATCAACAAACCCTTAATCGTTTCCTGTTTGAAATTTTTCTCACGCTCTAAATGTTTTTTTATCAACAGGAAGTTCTTATTCGTAAGAGCCCAATAATTTCCTGTTTGAATTTTTACACGCATAGTTATTGAGAGTTCATTCGAAAATATACTATTATAACAGATTCGCATTGGTTAAAAGTTCGAAGTTTAGTAAAACTCATATCAAATGTCCAAAAAGTCGGATTTATAGAATCGAAATATTGAATTCATATCTCTAATTGTTCTTGGAGCGATGACACAACTATTGAACCTGATCTTTGAAAAAAACTATTTGGATATAAAAAATAAAAGACTATGTACGAAAACCTTCATCAAAGAATGAGAATTAAGGAGAATAAAAACCCTCTCAATTGAATTAGATAATAACACAAATACAGTAGTATATAATATTATTAATTGTAACCTTACTGAAATAATTCCAAATAAAATCATTACTTGATGAAATTTATACTATTAAAAAATTCTTTTTATTTATAATTTTAATCAAATAATTTCTAATCTACAACAATATACATATAAATCATTATTATAATTATCACCAACAGTCCATCGATTTTTTGAGTTGAATTATTAGTCTTGTCAGCTTCATTGATTTTTTGACTTACACTGTCAATATCTTCGAATATATAGGATGGTTTAAATTGTGAATCATAACATCCACCTTGCTCGTATCTTCTCTTCTCAACATCATCGATTTTTTGAGTTGAACTATTAGTCTTCTCAACCGCATACATTTTTTTAGTTGAACTATCAATCTTCTCAGCCTCATTGATTTTTCATTTATACTATCAATGTCTTCGAATGTACAGGATGATCTAAATCGTGAATCATACAGAAATCGTTCTACGCCTGGATGTGAAATTTCCATCAATGTAATCGATCTGCCATTCAATTCAATTTTTACATGCTCCTTTATAGTAAATATGAAATTTGTATCAAGTATGGCTTCAGGTCTCTGCCCCTCTTGACAAAGCAAACAGCACTGTACTAAATCCATCTTTAGAAGTCAAAAAGATTTTTAAGTATTCCTTAACACCATCAACCTGTATAATCTTAAAATATTTCTAACCGCATTTGCATATACAATATTTGTCACCCTCCTTTACTTTTTGAATCCAAAATATTTTTTATTCACCGCGATCGTTAAAGTACAACCAGAGAACTTGTAATACCAGAGAAGTCCTACTTGATTTTGAGCTTATTTCTGATTACAATATCAGGGCCACCTAACAGAGTTGCAGTATACAGAGATTTTGAAGAGAGCATTGCTATGACCAGGAGAGCAAATGCTGTAAATTAACATGGCAAAATAATATTGAATTTTATATGGCATCGCACATTTTTATATACATATGTGGATTTTGCTATTTACTTGATTAATTATATGAAGAATTAGAAATTAGGAACAAAAAAGCGACAAACTCGATTTTGCATGCGTCCACAATACATGAATATATGAGGATTGGTGGGTTGTATGGGGGAGGGTGGAAGTGTTTTTATTTCTTTCTTTTGTTTTGATTACGATTCTAATACAATCGTATTCTATGCAGAATGTATACAAAATACTTTTATCATTTTTAATTGATTGCCGTTAATTCCCTGATTTACTTCAAACAAATTTCAATAATACTTACCTATTAAATGCTAACCAGCATTTCCTACAAATCACGATTATGATAATTATGATATTTATTTAATTTCTATCCTATCAAAAATCCAATCATCATTTTAGTATCATTTTAGTAATATTGTTTAGAGGAGGTACTGGTTTGCACCACCTTTTTACAAAGTAAATCTATGAATTAGATTTTTAATACAACTTTATTGTTTGATGATCACGAGAGAAGTGTGTTAAGTACAATATGTATGTTTTAGTACTAGTAACAGTGAAAGGGATGAGTATGTAGATGACAAGGTAAGAATCACAGCAGATGATTACTTAGTAATAACGATAGATAAATACTTAAGCTAAATACACATGTAAATTGAAGTTGAAACACAAAAATGATTTCAGATTGCTACTCTGTACATACTCCCCCCATTGAAAACTTCAAATGCTTTTAACTTCAACTGGAAGCAAGCAAAGTTTTGTAATTGCTTGACTGGTGATTCCAATGCTTGTGCGAAATGTTGCGACTCATGCAACGCCATCTTTCCCCTTCACGACATCCACAATTCTTCCCATATGCCATTTCATAGGTGGAAGGTTTCCATCTTTCAATAGCACCATCGAGTTGATTTCGATGTTGGCAAAATTTTGTCGCCCCTTGCTGCGTTCTTGCAAAATCGTAAGTATGCTGTGCTCCAGGTTTTCCAAAACGATTGCTGGATGCAAACCATCTTCTGCCACAAATTGAGGCGACTGATTTCGAGGTTCGATAAATCTGTTTCTGCTACGGCTGTGATTGCGCTGCCGGTTAAGAAATGGGCTATGGTTAGAAATTCCAAATCGTCTGGGCTTTCTGAAATGGGACATAGAGGCCTTGAATTCATAATGGAATTTATCTGACAAACAAGTGTTCGAAGTTCTTCGAAACCGAGAGCCAGCTGCACGACGAAGATGAAATTTTACCATTTTCACCACTGCATCCCACAGCCCATCACAGTGCGGAAATCGGGGTGGTATAAAGCGCCAATCAATACCGTCATCAAGGCATTGATTTTGAACTGTGCCGATATGCTCTTTATCTGGCATCACTGTGATAACTTCGTTTAACTTGTTCTTAGCACCAACGAAAATTGTGGCATTGTCCGACCAGATTAGTTTTACCTCGCAAGCAGACGAATCGTTTTAAAGCAGCAAGGAATGAAGTTGTTGTCAAATGTGAAACATATGAAGATGCAGACATAACATTTTACAGGTGGCCTGTTACGGATATTGGATTAATAGAAGAACGGACCGCAGATATCTATACCAGTAATGTGAAACGTGCGCTGCATCTGTACACGCTCAGCGGGTAAATCGCCCATAATATTCTGCAGTAGTGTTGGTTTGGCACGAAATCATCGAATCCACTTGTTGAGTACTCGAGCAACAGTTTTTTTTTACCACCGATAGGCCAATATTACAATCGGATTGTCGCAAGTATCGCTTGAGGGCCAGCATGCAATAATTTACGATGAAAATGCTCGACGATACTACTTGTAAGAGGATGATGTCTCGGCAATATGATAGGATGTTTCGCGTTGAAATTCAAATTTGATTTGCTAAGGCGACCACCAACGCGAATTAGACCGTTCGCGTCTAAAAATGGATTCAAAGAGCTGATCTTACTAGATGGACTAACTGCGCGAATGGCTTTATGTTAGGTGTAGTCATTGCAGAAGCAAGATATTCGCACCATCCGAAGGAGTAGACAAATTCCATCCTCAATTTCCTACGAAGATAATAGTGGCGATGCATACTGACTAGCTGATCTTGCTTTAATAAGGCGATTAACATAAGCGTAAATTCTCTCCATTGATCGGAAGATGTTAACGTATTTGCAATCTAGCGAATAATCAACAACTTTAGATGCTGCAATCAATATGGATCGTTTTCGTTCTAAGGAAATAGTTTCAATTATTGAGGTTTCAGACCATGCTGCTTCTTCTTCTTTTAAGTACCCTGACCCTTCTATCCACAACTTCTACATTGCCAGCTTTCTGGCAGAGCTACCTTTAGATCTGATTTCAGCTGGGTTAAATTCTGAAGGAAAATAACATAACATTCCCTGAGTGAGCTCCTGTATACCGCTGATTCTGTTGGCCACGAATACGTTATAATTTTCTTTGACGTTGTTTATCCACGATAATGCGATTGTCGAATCTGACCAACAGTAAAATTTACCCTTAAATAGCTTCACTTTGCAGATTGAAGACATCAGTTCTGCTAACAGTCTAGCTGCCAACTCAGAGTTCCAACTTGGGAATTGTTAACGTTTTAAGCGGTGCGACGCGAGATTTAGAACAGAGTAAGTTTATGTGAATCGTGTGGGGAGCCTTTACTCGAACATGAATACATGCTTCATAGACTGCCATACTAGCATCGCAAAATCCGTGAATCTACACACTGCCTGTATGTAGGCCTATAAAACGAGGAAAGCAAATTTTCTCGACAAAATGTAAATTATCGCATAATTTTTCCCATGTAAACTGTAAAGAAGGCGGAAGACTCTCATCCCATGCCAATTGCTCCTTCCATAAGCTTTGCAAAAATACCTTAGCCTTTAGCACCACGGGAGCTGTTACCCCAAGAGGGTCATAGAATTTTGCGATTATTGATAGCATGCTTCGCTTCGTTATGCGTCCTTGAATGGCGGAAATGGCTATGGAGAATTGAAACTCATCACTTTTCGGATCCCATGCTAAACCAAGTGCTTTTGCTATATTATTTTCAGTATTCTTAATTTGCTGTGTCTGTGCCATTTGCAACACTTTGCTCTCTGTACTTCCACCCGAAATCATATCGTCAACATAGAAGTCTCGGCTTACTACTTCTGCTCCAAGAGGGTAATTACATGCTTCATCTAACGCCAGCTGATGCAAGGCCCGAAAGGCCAAAAATGCAGCAGATTTGGTTCCGTATGTCACGCTGTCTAATTTATAAATTGTAAATTCCTTATCTGGCCAGTCACGCCATAGTATACATTGCAAAAAATAGTTTTTTTCGGCGACTTTCACGCATCGATACATCTTGCAGAAGTCAACCGTTAGGGCAATCATGTGAAAGTTAAATTTTAAGAGAGTATCAATAAGTTTAGGTTGTATAGTAGGGCCAGACATTAAAATATCGTTTAACGAAAATCCAGTAGAAGTTGGTGCAGATGCATCAAAAACTACGCGAAGCTTAGTTGTGGTGCTGTCTGCTTTCAACACGCAATTGTGCGGAAGGAAATTGACGCTTACGCGAGGAGGAATCGTCTCAACAACGGACATATGTCCGAGCTGCAGGTACTCCTTAACAAACAAAGAGTTCTGCTCCTTTAAATCATAGTTGTGCGCAAATCTTTTCTCAAGCGTTGAACTGCATTTAAATACGAGTCTCCAAGCTTTGATGTTGCTGCCTTGAATGGCAAGTGTACGCAATATTCACCCGAAATCAACCGGCGATAATTAGCAACAAAGTGCTCTTCAAAAGCAATATCTTCGTTGGTGTGCTTCGAATATTCTTCAGTATGGCCTTCAACCTCCCAAAAACTTTTTACTAACTCATTTAAGGAGCTATCGAAAGACATACTCGTAGTAACAGCACAACACAACGATCTTGTTGGCACAGACTCGACACTTCCTGCCACGATCCATCCTAACCTTGTTTTTTGTAACATTGGTAGGTCTGGCTTTAAACTAATTTGTCCTACACACGACAATTAAAAAAACAAATCAACACCGATATATGATTCGTATACATATTTGTGTGTGTGTGTGTGTGTGTAGGTTAATAAGTATGAGCACATGCTGGGATAAAGATGTACACGAATCATATTCTCTTATTAAATTCTCATCTTAAATTGAAAGCGTACAAAATACAGCTTGTGCAAGAACAAGTCATCGAAAATTGGACTCAACGGATGGACCATCTGAGACGTAGCCGCGGCCAACATTTGAAAGACATAATCTTCAAAAAATAAATGCCAAATTGAAAAACACAGAATATTGAATTTTCTGTGTTTTTTTCTTCAAAAAAGTTGGGAACCTCGAATGGATCACGCTTTATATACACTTGTCCTCGATTAAGTTTCGATGTACACTCAAACTGAACTGAACTTAATTTGTTAAACTAACTGACGAAAGGTCGATGAAAAACTGTTGATTCGAAGATTCAGCGGTACTGTTGATTTTTGATGTGCACGCGATATGATGAAATTGTACATACCGCCCCACAATGCTGGAACCAGCATGACCGTCCATCCTGTGATTGTGTTTCTATCACATTGGAAAAACAAAAAAGGAGAAAAAGGCTGCTCAGAAATCAAGAGGACAAAAGAGAGGACAAAAATCAAAATGAAAGTGTATAAAAGTTACGTGTGCATTAGAGTGAATTGGAGAAGACACAATATCGTCAATCCAAGTGATTTGGAATTGGAAGTCGACAAATTTTTGAAATCTATCGTTTATATAATCCATTTTTAGTGCGAATTGTCACGACTCGAACCAATTTGTCTGCTCCTGAATGCAACTCCACAATACGACCTAGCAACCATTCATTTGGGGGTAATCGGTCATCTTTGACCAAGACCAATTCGTTAAGTTTTAGATTCGGTTCTAGATTGTGCCATTTCGGCTTTGCTTGTAGATGTGAGAGCCAATCAGAAGACCACTTTAAACAGAATTGGTGTACCATTCTTTGAACTTCCCAATAGCGTTTGCGGATGGAAGTAGGCGCAGAAACAGGTTCCGGCGCAGACAGCAACCAGTCCCCAATTAGAAAATGCCCCGGAGTGAGCACCAAGAAATCATTTGAATCAGATGTTAAGGGACAAAGTGGTCTGGAATTTAGACACGATTCGATGCGTGCTAGCACTGTCGATAGTCCTTCGTACGTTCGCTTCAAATGATGTTTTACAGATCTTATGTTGGCTTCCCATATCCCACCAAAGTAAGGAGAATGAGGTGGATTGAAATGCCATTGAATATTTAGGGTAGTCAACCTTGGTATAATATAGCTCTTCATGGCGTCAAAGAATCGCTTTTTGTTGGTTTGTAGGACTGAATCCGCTCCAATGAAGTTTGAACCGCAGTCACTATACATGTCGCTGCAAACTCCTCGACGTCCTATGAATCGTTGAAGTGCCAATAAAAAATCGTCTATAGACATTCCTGTAAATGCCTCCAGATGTACCGCCTTAGTGGCTAGACAAATAAATAGAACAATGTATCCTTTATACATGGTAGTGCCCCGGAACCTCGAGGCCTTTAATTCGAGGGCACCAGTGTAATCCACACCAGTTGCTATACGGTGTTATACGATGAGCAGGCAGATTGCCCATAAGCTGCACTGAACTTCTTGGATTTGCACGGAAGCAAATGATACATTTTTGGATGTGATGCTGCACTGTCCTCCTCGAATTTAATATCCAGAAATTTTGGCGAAGCTGGCAGAGGGTTAGCTGTATGCCCCCGTGCAATGTGGTTCTGTGCGCGTTGTCAATAACAAGCTGCGAAAAATGATGATCGTTGGGTAATATCATAGGATGTTTTTTATTATATGACAAGTTGGATCGTTGTAGGCGACCTAACACTCTGAGAATGCCTTCATCATCGATGAAGGGAGTGAGGCTAGCGAGTTTGCTTTTATTTGGCAGTGGTATTTTGGAACGAATGAGGCGAATTTCTTTGCTGAACACCTCCTGTTGTACCCAACGAACTGATTGGAGAAGACTTCTCTGCCATTCACGAGTGGTAATTGGTCCGACGATACGGCCGGAGCGGTTGGATGCGCGCAAATTGTGGCAAAACCGTAGGATTAGTGCCAAAATGTGATGAAGTCGAGTTAAGGATGAGTATTTTTTTAAAAGAGATGTCTTTTTATTCTTCGATTGATTTTGGTTGCTTAAGCCATAATGGGCCTGTCCACCACAAATCAAAGCTAGATAGTTGCATTGGAGACATATCTCGTGTAGCGCAGTCTGCTGGATTATCTGCCGGGCGGACGTGGTTCCATTGTTCCGGTGTGGTACTTGTCAGAATCTTTCCGATTCTATTTTTGACGAATCTTTTCCACCGATTTAGGTCACCATGTATCCAATGTAGAATGACTGTGGCATCTGTCCAGTAGAATGTGGAAACGTCATCATTAATAACACGTAGATGCCTTTTTACCCAGTTCATAAAAGTAGTAGCTAATACAGCTGCACAAAGCTCTATGCGAGGAATAGTGAGTGGATTAGATGGTGTAATCTTGCTTTTAGCAGTTAAAAGGTGAAAGTAAATTTGATTTTGGCGAGGAACATAATTAAACCACCGTGAAATTGAGATATCTCTGACGTTAGGTAGATCTGTGATGAATTGCTGGCAGCGTGTTGAAAGTACTTCGGGCAATGGTTCGACGCATCCCAAAGGGGTCAATGATTGGTCTGAACGAATTCTGCAGGAATTGATTTTAGTAAGTCTGTTGAATTGCTGGACCACTTTCGTAATTCCATGCCAGCAGAACGCAATGCAAGGAATAGTTGTTTTCGCATTAGTGGTGACCTCTGTATCAAATGACTGCCTGTTTGTACGTCGTCCACATACATGTCATGACGAAGAAAATGAGCTGCAAGTGGAAAGCGATGTTTTTCGTCTTCTGTGATCTGATATAGGATTCGAATAGCTGTGTACGGTGCCGATGCTGTACCAAATGTGACCATCTTGAGGTAATACTCCTGTATTTTTCCCATTTTGTCTCTCCACAAGATTCGTTGGTACTGAGAGTGATCCGGATGCATGCGGTAAATACATATTTATGTGTTCTCCAATTAAGAAGAACACTTGATAAATCATTCAATAGTGGGGGACCAACACATAAAAGGTCGTTAAGGGAACGACCATTGGATGTTTTGCAAGAGGCATGCGGACTTTCGTGGTTAGATTGTCTTCCTAAATCACCGCATGATGGGGCAATACACATGATGTGAATATGGGTTGATTTGAGCTGGTGTAGACACAATGTTGTTTTTCGGTGGTGTTGGCTGGAGCAATTTGGTTGAGACGTAAATAATCCTCGATACCATCGCGATATTGCTTTTGTAAGTGTGCATCTCGTTGAAAGCGACATTCGAGTTGATAAAAACGATTTAGAGCAATTTGTCGAGATCTATCTAAGGTTTGCGCAGAGTCGTACAAACATTTGAGAGGTAATCTAACCAAATATTTACCATTAGATTGACGAGAATGTGTTTTCTGAAAAACTTTTCACACCATTGATCTTCATCAGACAGTGCTAATTCTTCGCAAACTTGTTCCCGTTCATAGAATTTGTGTACAAACTTCTCCAGCTCGAGTCTACTATGTTAACAACGCAAGGTGACGGTGTTCGTTTGTATTGACCCTGACTGGCCTGATAAAATCCAACCGAGCTGTGTATTTTGGGCGACGGGTTGATCTGGTTTACCAATTTTAATTTGTGGTAGAATGATGTGTGCGAACATACCAGCGCCTAATATTAAGTCGATCTTCTTAGGTTGATAGTATGCTGTATCTGCTAACGTCAGATCTTGAATGTGACACCATTGTTTTGGATTTACTGGTTGACTGGGCAATTTAGTGGTTAGCGAATTCAATACGTACGCGATGTCGATATGTGCTGAAAATTCCGCTGAATCCACTGATTGACCAGTGTCATCCTTAACAAGCTCCACTCTAGCCGTTGCCAGAAGGATTCTTCGAAGTGTATTGTCCTTGCTGTGGTTGACAGGGAATTGTATGGTGTGGGAAAATGCGATAACATGCGCATTCAAAACATTGTTTTGAGTAAGAGTAGTAGCCGATGATGAAGGGCCTTCGTATGATGGCGTCCTTTGGTTACGATTTTCTTGTGATGTAACAATGAGTGGTGTGGATGACTGTGAATATGAGGTCACTGGGAAAGCGTATGCGATTTACTTAGACAATTCAAGCAGAGTTTGGCTTTATCCACAATGACTTTCCTTTCGTGACAGGACTTCGAAAGGAAGCTTGGGCAACGACGAATGATATGCATATCTCCACAGAGTACGCAGGAGTCATGCATATTAGGTTTAGGCTGTATGGTTACATGAAAGCTCTTGTTTTCGTTTCGAGCCATGTTATGAGAACATTGTTTGACAGATTTTAAATTTGAGCCCGAACTGTATTTTGCAGCATCTCCATTTTGCTTCAATGGAAGTGTGTGTGTGTGTGTGTGCGATAGTACGATTTTCGATTGCATCAATAGTGAATAAACGTACATTCAAAAATGATTTCAAATCGGAGAATGTAGGTATTTTGGAACTGTTACCCAGATGTCGTCCCCATGCCTCATGAGTTTCCTTTGGAAGCTTGGTTGAGAAGTAATGCGCCATCCAATGATCGCAGTCCTAAATTGGAATACTCAAACGTTTGAACTCATTTACACACACATTTGCGATGTTCAACATTTCTTTGATGTCACTTGACCTCTCTTTAACAAGGATTGGTAAGCAATAGAGTGCATTCATGTGGTGCATGAACAATATGCGAGGGTTGTTGTAATGTTTAATAAGCATTTTCCATGCCGTTTCATAATTAACTTCAGTTAAAAGCATTTGTTGGATATCAACGTCGCGTTCAGGAAACAATGACTTTTTCAAATAGTGAAATTTTTCAATTGCATTTAAGTCTAGATTTAAGTGCACCAAAGTTTTAAACGCATCGTAGAAACTTGGCCAATCCGTAAATTTTCCAGAAAAGGAAGGTACTGGTAAATGTGGAAATTTCACTGAAGAAGAATTGCGTTGCAATTGCTGTATAGAATGTTCTTGATGTTTCTGTTGAATGGGCTCCAATGGATACATTTCAGCTTGGCGTTGAGTGAGTGTACAATGTACCTCTAAATAAAGTTCGTCGAAAGAAGAATACATATCTTCAAGAAAGTACTTTGTCTCCCGTTTAGCGTCAGAACAGACCAATTCTTTATGGTCGTTACGGAATTCGGTACGAAGCTCATCGATCATTTTAAATCTTTGGAGAAAATACGGTTTTGTTTCACGCGACTTAGCATCTTTTTTAAAATTGATTTGAATCTTGGATAGATTGCTTAGTCGATCTCGCTGCAATTTTACTAATGTGTCGATTGACTGTACCGTCTCCTCCCCATTCTCACTCATTTTTAAGAACAATCAATTTTCAAGTAAATTACAATTTGTAAATTTTTTTATGATTTTATTTGACGTTTATGCTTGTACACACTCACCTAAATATTCCAGAATGTTGCTGCGTGGTGTTATTTCGTCATAAACGTTGTTTGATGTTCACAATGTTCACTGCTCTAGGCTTTGTCAGTCAGACAATGTTGATTGTAATTAGTAGTGGTGATCGGTCCAATTCAATGATGTGCTAGCCAGTTGAGTACGATACTCTGCAGGATGCTAGCAAAATAGACAAGTTGAAGTCCAGCTGTTGAATCGTAATTGGAACAAATTGTGTGTAGGTTGAATTTGTGCAGGCTGTACTGAGATGAGTTTGAACTGCTTGTGTACAGTTCAGTCGAATGAAGTTTGAACAGACTGCACTGTGATGAGTTTTAACTGCTTCGTACAGGTGAATCGAATGAAGTTTGAACCGACTGCACTGAGATGAGTTCGAACTGCTTGTGTACAGTTGAATCGAATGACTTCACTGAGATGAGATCGAACTGCTTATAATGTTAGACGTCAATAAAGTTGATAAGTGAATTAAGCTTGCTGAATTATATGCAAATGGTTACTCTGTCAACATAAAAAATGATATTTCGACAAATCTGCTTCGTTTATGTGTGTATACACATACATGTCCTCAGTAGACACTTGTTCTTGCAAAATCACGAAATTTGCTGGGCGGTGCGTAATACATGCAAAGATGATACATTACGCAAGCCAAGTACGTACAGCTCATGGTTATACCTTATTCGGTACTCGCCACCAACGCAAATAGGTCCAAAGATCTTGCGTAGGACTTTTCTCTCGAAAACTCCAAGCATTCACTCATCCGAGGTGGAAATTGTCCAGGCTTCAGCGCCATATGTTAGGACAGGCATGATGAGAGACTTGTAGAGTGTAGTTTTCGTTCTTCGAGAGAGGGCTCGACTTCTCAATTGCTTACTCACCCCAAAGCAACACCTGTTAGCAAGAGTTATCCTACGCATGATCTCCAAGCTGACGTCATTACTGCTGTTAATGCTGGTTCCAAGATAGACAAAGTCCCTTCCTACTTCAAAAGCGTAGTTGTCAACAGTGACGTGCTGTCCAAGACGCCGGGACTCTTTGTTTGTTGACACTAGATACTTCGTCTTGCCCTCGTTCACCGTGAGACCCATCCGACGCTACTCTCTTTCCAACTCTGAGAATGCTGCACTGACTGCTCGCGTGTTCATGCCGATTATGTCAATATCGTCGGCATACGCTAACAGCATGACACTTTTGTTGAAGATAGTGCCATTATGTCGTAGATCAGCAGCTCGTATTATTTTCTCCATAATAAGATTGAGGAAGTCGCACGATAACGAATCACCTTGTCTGAAACCCCGTTCGGTATTAAACGGTGCGGAGAGGTCCTTCCCAATTTTCACTGCACAACAGGAGTTATGCAGTGTCATTCTACAAAGTCGAATGAGCTTTGCAGGAATACCAAACTCAGACATTGTTGCATAGAGGTAATCCCGTACCGGACTGTCGAAAGCGGCTTTATAATCAACAAATAGGTGGTGTGTGTCGATCTGTTTTTCTTGGGTCTTCTCCAGGATTTGGCGCAGTGTGAAAATCTGGTCGATGGTGGATTTACCAGGTCTGAAGCCACACTGATAAGGTCCAATCAGGTTCCTGAGCATAGGCTTCAACCTTTCACACAGTACGCTCAATAGAACCTTGTATGCGATGCTCAGGAGACTTATTCTACGGTAGTTGGCGCAAATTGTGGGGTCTCCTTTTTTATGTACAGGACAGAGAACACTGAGCCTCCAATCATCCGGGCTGCTTTCATCCGACCATATTCTGCTTATGAGCTGGTGCATGCGGGTGAGCAGCTCGTCGCCTCCGGTCTTAAACAACTCGGCAGGCAGGCCATCAGCACCTGCAGCTTTGTTGTTCTTCAGCTGGTGGTGGAACATCAACACCATCATCTGTAATTGGGGTTATCGGGCAATCTCCTCCACTGGCGGAATTGTTCGTAGCATCGCCATGCAGTAACGTGGAGAAGTGTTCCCTCCATAGGCTCAGTACACTCTGGACATCTGTAACCAGATTCCCATTTCCATCACGACAAGAAGAGGCTCCGGGATTTAAACCTCCACTCAGGCGCTTGATCTTTTCGAAGAATTTTCGAGTCTCATTCTTGTCGGTACACATCTCTATCTCCTCACACTCACGTCTTTCCAACTCCCTCTTCTTGCGCCTGAAAAGACGTCTCTCTGCACTCCTTTTCTCTCTGTACCGCTCCTTAACAGCTCGCATTGCGCCTGCACGCAGGGTTTTTCTGTAGGCGGCGTCTTTCTCTGCGGTAGCGTCGCGACACTCCTGAACATACCACTCATTCCTCAGAGGCCGGTAGTAACCGATTACCTCCTCGGCAGCAGTAGTCATGGAGTGGGATATATGTGTCCACCGTGCGCATGTATCATCAAGTGGGGGAGTGTTCTGCATAAGCAGATCCGATAGTCGAGTGGAAAATGCATCTGCTGTCTCTGGTGATCGCAGCTTACTGACGTCGAGCTTTCTCTGTGTGGGACTTCTCTTGTTATTTGCGACACATAAGCGTGTGTGCACCTTAGCTGCAACAAGGTAGTGATCCGAGTCGATGTTGGCACCACCGATCGATTTCACGTCCATCACACTGGAAGCATGCCTTCCGTCAATCACCACATGATCAATTTGGTTTCTTGTACGTTGATCTGGAGACAGCCATGTCGCTTTGTGGATGTCGAGATGCTGGAATCTGGTACCACCAATTACCATGTTTCGTGCTGCGGCGAAGTCAATCAGCCTCATTCCGTTATCGGAGGTGTTCTGGTGGAGGCTGAATTTTCCGACAGTTGGACCAAAGGTACCTTCCTTGCCCATCCTGGCATTAAAGTCGCCAAGCACGATTTTGATATCGTGGCGGGGGCAGCGGTCATAAACTTCTTCGAGGCGCTGAAAGAAGCTCTCCTTGGTCACATTGTCCTTCTCATCCGTCGGAGCGTGGGCACATATAAGGCTGATGTTGAAAAATTTTGCCTTGATGCGGATTGTGGCCAGCCGTTCGTTCACAGGCGTCAACTGTGAGACAAGATGCCGCAGTCTCTTGCTGACCAAAAATCCACATCCTAATTCGTGCCTTTCAGCATGGCAACTGTAGTAACCCAACGCACAACCGCTAACCGAGGAGATTTTCACCACTCACATTCCGTTATTCTCACCAGGACGCATTTCAATCACATTGGAAAAGGCATTAAACTTCAAACAGAGTTGTCTTTGGACACGTAGAGTGCGTCCTCCGTTTTTTCTTTTGAAGTACTTTCGGTTTCACAGTCACTTTGAAAAGAGGGCTTTCATCCGGTTCGAAATCGCTGCCTGATAATTTCTCATTTTTACTCTCTTTTAAGACATTTCCTATTTCTTCTCCACCCAAAAATTTAGGAACCGCACTCATTTTTGTTTATTTTCGAATGAAAGTCAGTAAAAACCAAATCTATTTGATCGCTTTGCAAACTTGCACAAAATAAATTTTCAAACTGAGTTAAATAATAATAAAGCAAATACCGTTATAACGGCAGTAGCGATGCCAAGCAAAGTAAAATTGTAGAATATCTTAGTGCTGTTTTTGTAAGCGAGGAGAAAAATTACAAAACGCTTCTATTGGAATGTGTATGGAACTGATATTATGCTTATTCTTTTAGACTACGTCAAACGATTTTGAATAACAATATGCAGAATTCGAACCATTGCAGTAAATTTGTAGTATATTCCAATAAATTCATACACCCTGAATTCGGATTTTGCATACTGGATAAGTTTATAACCGAAATGTGCAATGGAACATTTTTGTATTATATATTTGAATTATGAAGTTTTGAAATTATAACAAATGTTTGCAATGAACTTTGTTATAAAATGCAAAAAGCCAATTAGTAATGAATAAGTTACAAATTAGTTAAATAGTAAGTAGATATAATATGGGGATTCTGGATCAGCTATCTAAATGTGTGTGTTAGAGTGAGACGGAAGATCGACATGTTTGAAGCTATCTTAGCCATGTGTTAGAGGAAGACAGTAGATCGGCATGGTTGCAGCTATCTTGGCAGTGTGTGCGAGGGAGACGGCATGTGTGTGTGGGAGGGAGGCAGCATGTGTGAATCTATCTTAGCAGCGTGTAAGAGTGAGAAAGGCGTGGCATGGTTGCAGCTATGTTGATAGGTGTGTGAGAGGGAGATGGCATGATGGGTGGGCGGACGGTGTGGAGGGGTGGCTTAGGTGTGAGGAGTGGGGTCGTTGGGGCGGAGGGTCTGGTGGGGGTGGCTTAAGTGTGACGGCGTGGGGAGCGGAGGGTGTAGCGGGGTGGCTTAGGCGTGAGGATGATATTGAATCGAGCTGTGCTACCAGGCTAGCATGATCGGTAGCAAGCAGATATGACTTGTAGTGGTTGATATAGTAAGTGCATATGTGTGGTGGTTTTTTTTTTTTTTTTTGTATTTGAAGGGGGAATCTTTCTTAGATACCGTCCACCATAGACGGCATGTACGATTCATACTGTCCGCTAAAGGTACACCTCATTCGGGACCACGCCCAGTCAGTATTATCTTACTATGCTGGACTTGCGAACCAGTACGCCTACGTACTAAACCCTTAACTCCGACCTCTATAGCTTGTTTGTGTCCTGCGGGACCGCCGTTAGGCACTCCTTCGCAGGACTAAGCTGAGCCAATATGCCTCTTCAAACATCCCGTACATGGCGTTCACACAGCTGCAGTTATATTTCTCCGCTGCCACTCCTTCTTCCTGAGCTCCTTGAGAGCTATTGCAGCCCATTCTTTCATCTTAAACCACACCAAACTCGATCGCAGCATATGGCTCACAATATTATCAGGTGTCATCCTTTCATTTATTATCTTCTCTATGGTCATTCTCTGCGTCTCAAATCTTAGGCAGAAGAAAAAGATATGCTGAGCGTTTTCGCCAACAGTGTTGCAGAATGAACATTCTGTCGCGTCATCATGACCGAATCTGTGGAGGTACTCTCTGAAACAACCATGGCCCGTCAAAAACTGCGTAAGGTAGTAGTCTGTCTCTCCGTGTCCTCTTTCGACCCAAGCTGCACGTTCCTGATGAGCCTGTGGGTCCACCTCCCTTTTCCTGCGGCGTCCCATTGACTTTGCCATTTGTCTAGGCTCGTCTGTCTCTCCTCTTTCCGTTCGGTTGCCGTTAACCGCCTATTCAGGCTTTTGGTTCTGTTATATACTCTGCCCAACTCCGAGGCCATTATATCCGGCGGCATAATGCCAGATATACACATGCAACTCTAATAGCGCTTAACCTGAAAACTATCTTCGCTTTCTTCGAGTATGTTTTTTGCTGCAGAGCTGCCCCCCATATAGGCGCCGCGTACATCAGTATTGATTGACTAACTTTAGCCAGGAGCGCTCTCCTACTCTGGCTGGGGCCACCAATGTTGGCCATGATTCTCGTCAGAGCCGCTATCATTGTTGCCGCCTTACCGCAGGATTTTCGATATGCGCCTTGAAGTTGAGCCTCGCATCAATCACTACACCTAGATACCTCAACGAAGGTTGCGTAGTAATGTTGTAGCCGTCAATGTTTAGGGTGATTTTTTATAGTTTTTTCCTGCTCGTGATAAGTACAGCCTCTGTTTTCTGTACCGCAAGCTGGAGCTTTGTCGTCGTGAGCCAATCCTTAATTTTCGAAGCTGTCTCTCTGCAGATGCTCTGAACTTGGGAGAGCTCCTTCGCAACGATCGTCACGGCAATGTCGTCCGCGTAGCCAATTATCTTCTTTTGGCAATGGAAGGTTTAACCCCCCATCGTACAGCACGTTCCACAGTAGCGGGCCAAGTACAGATCCCTGCGGCACTCCACCCGTCACCACGTAGCTTTTGGGCCCTTCGTCCGTGTCATACAACAGTAGTCTGTCAGACAGATAGCTATTTATTATTCGCATTAGGTTCGCCGGCATTTCCTTTGCCTCCAATGCCCTCATAATAAGAGGCCAGTTTGCCGAGTTGAGGGCATTTTGTACGTCTAGTGTCACTACTGCAAAATATTTTTTATCGCCATGCACCCATCTAGTGCCTTCTATGGCCTTGCCAGCAATGTCCGTCAATTTACTAATTGCGTCTATGGTCGACCGATGTCTCCTGAAACCAAATTGGTTCTCGGACAGACCAGGTGGTTTCCTTTCTAGATGTTGTTCCAGACGCGTGCATATCAACCGCTCCAATATTTTGGCATTGTATCAATCATGCAAAGTGGACGATACGCATTTGGCTCACCCGCCGGTTTATTCGGCTTCTGAAGGAGGACCAGGCGCTGTTTTTTCCATACTTTCGGGAAAACACCCTCGTTCAAACATTTCGCAAAAAGCTCGGCAAAAGGCTTCTTGTTATGATTAATGGCGATCTTCAGCGCCTTATTCGGGATGCCATCAAGTCCAGGCGCCTTTGCGTTACCGAATCTCTCCGCCGCTAAGATAATCTCCGACTCGTCGATTGTCACTGCTTCTTCTATTGGGGGTATCACCATATACGATTGCAAGTCTTGCGCCGGAAAAAGCGTTTTTACTACCTTCGCTAAGAGGATAGAGCAGGTTGGTGCTTTACCTCTACCACCTCTGACCTTGGACATCACTATGTTATACGCGTCGCCCCACGGGTTCTCGTCCACCCTTTCACAG
Source organism: Megamerina dolium (assembly GCA_963854835.1). Lineage (NCBI taxonomy): Eukaryota > Metazoa > Arthropoda > Insecta > Diptera > Megamerinidae > Megamerina > Megamerina dolium. Next base: position 17,873,684 of record OY978530.1, on the reverse strand, counting down.
AGTTCTTTGAAGCATGAGGACTTGCTGCTTTTGATCGCCTTTTTAAACTCCTTGCGTTTCTTTTTGAAGCATTCACGTAGTATTATATGCTCCGGCGTACCTTGGCTTCTTTGGGAGAAACGTCTTGCTCTATGACATTCACTTCTTAATGTATTAATCTCCTGATTCCACCAGTACGTGGGCTTTCTAAACATATTCTGTCTTTTTCTGCACATGGTGGCGTCGCAAGCTTTACTTACGTACTTTGACAGCATGTCAGCCTGTCGGTCCACGTCGTTTGAACAATCTGGGTTCACGTCTAGAATGAGTTTGAAAATTTCTTCATCGAGCGTTTCCACTTTCCACCCTCTAGTTTGTGTTTTTTGTAGGCCCCCTCGAATCTGCTTATGATTGCCGACTTCCATCACAATAGCAAGGTGGTCGCTATGTGTGTAAAATTCGCACACCTGCCAGCTTGTCGATCGAACGAGCGCGCGGCTGGCGAACGTAATGTCAATAATTGATCCGCGACCATTCTTCTCGAAGGTATTCCTACCGCCAGTATTGAGCAATACAGCGTCTAGCAAGGAGAACGCCTTGAGCAGGGCATCACCCCGCCTATTTGTATAACTGCTGCCCCATTCCTCTGCCCATGCATTGAAGTCACCTGCTATTACGTTTGGCGTAGTAGTTCTGGCGTCTCGCACTAGTTCGTCTAGAATCCTTTCATAGTCGACTTGCGTCACACTCGGCGGGACATAGCAGCTGTAAAAATTGATTCCACAGATCTTCGCCCGGGTGTAGTAGGATTTCCCAAGGAGCGGCTTGTCTTGGATGGAATTGTTTCCACAGGCCCATATGGCAGCTTTGTTTACCTGATCAGAGATCCAGGTTCCTGCGCTTAAGTTTTTGTACTGCTCGCAAACTATAGCCACTTCTATCTTCTGCTCGTATACTGTCTGCCTGAGCAACTCCTGTGCAGCTTCACAATGGTTTAAGTTGATCTGTACAACTCTCATTATATCCTTTTGCACGCTGCTTGATATAGGGGACACTTCCTACTGCCGATTTGGTGACCCGCATCCTTCCCGTTGATTTTGCATGCTCCACAGAATGGCTTTTTATCGCATGTCTTTGCGAAGTGACCCTTTTCCCCACATTTGATGCAACTTTGGCTCCTATCTTCTGTGCTGCTGCACGCCCTCGCCACACGCCCATATTCTAGGCACCTTCTTTAGGTTCGGTTTTTCCCTTATTCGGCACACCAGCCATCCAATTTTGATCTTCCGAGCATCAAGAAGTTGTCTTGCGTTCAACGCCGGAAGGCTTACCACCGCAGTCTGCGTACCTGCATATGCCTCCCTGATGTTTTTGATCGCTCTTTCGTCGAAGAAACTTAACTCCTTTATTTGCTATCGTATCGCCTCGACTATATCCTCCTTGGTGGTAATTTCATCTAGATCTCAGATCTACAACGATACCTCATGGGTTAGCGCCCGAATCTGCGCTTGATCACCGAGCACCTTATTTATTTCCTTTTCATAAATTCCCATGTTTGTCATCTGGGCCTCCTTCAGTTCAAGCAAAATTTCGCCTTTCGCCGTCTTCCTGATCCGTGCAACGTTCTCACCGAGTTCATGTAGAGCATCATTCTTTTTCACAGTTTTAAGTATGTCACTGTATAACATATTTCCAGCACGTGCAATGATTATCGCGTCTGGTCTCGGCGGCGGTGTATAGGTCGCCTTCTTCTTAGGGTTCTGCGTTTTGCGTTTTGCGTTTGACCTGCGCCCAGCTCTCTGTTTTCTTTTTATCTTTGGCAGGACTATTGTCCTCGCGGGGCCTCTTCGGCGTTGATCCTATAGATGTTAGCCTGAGGGGAACATTTCGTCTATTTTCTTTGCTTTTGTTATACTCTTCTCGGGCACGTTCGTGAAGTCGCGATACTGAACTGAGCAGATCCCTGATTTGGTTGTTGATTGATCGTTGCGGTAGTCGCATGGCTTCAGTCAACTTCCTGATTGCCTCACCTAATTCTGACATGATATCGGCACACGATTGCGTCGTTGTAGCCATAGGCGTGCTATCTTGCATCGCAGGTGGCGAAGACTTTGCTCTTACTGGCTTTTCCGCAGTTTTCGGCGACCGCGCCAGTCTTGGTGCACGCTTAAAAGGGTCAACTTCGACAGTTTTGCCATCTTCACTTGGTATCGGTGTCTTCTTGGGCGGCTCAGCTCCAGGTATCTTGCTACCACCATCGCAAGGACTTTGAGTACCACTGCTCATGGTGATGCCATCTATATTGCTGCTATTGTTTTTATTATTTCTCAATTTGTTCTCCATTTACTTTCTGTACCAGCGCATCGTGTGTAGGGGGCGGGCCGAAATAGACAGGAGCGGGTATACCCTGGGGGCAATGCCCCTACCCCAGTTCCCTGAGGCATGTCCTTCGCTTTACCGGTTCCGGAAAACACAGACGAACCGGCGCTCGCCCGGAGCAACGCAGGCTACAACTCCTGCGTCCAATACACACTTCCTGACTAAGGCCCGAAGGGGCTGGTTACTGATACCCACCGCGGCTAACACCTCGGCAGAGCAAGCTCACATCACCCTCATCCTCCCAACAGCAGAGAAAGCTGTTGAGGTTCTGAAGGACTTCCAGTGCGCCGCGGAGTATACCGGTCGATTTAACAGCCGCACCTAACATGGTGTACATACGCTGACCAGGAAGCCGTCCAATATGGAAACCGTCGCGCCTGGATTTTTTTATAACTCATCATGCCCATGCATGATGAGGGGAACACATAATTCAAAGAGGCGGTGTCGACTCGCCACTGTCACAGGAATTTCATAGGACTCGCTGGCTTTTATACCGCCTCCTCCATTCCTGCCGCTCATCGTCGGGGATTGCTTATTCGTTTAAACTTATCTCCCAATTAACCTGCTACTACAGGCCGTCCGGCTATCCGCGACCTGCCGACCCCCCGGTAGCTTAGAGCCCAGCTATAGTACCCGATCCCGTAGGATCAGACCGTCCGGGTGTGTGTGTGTGTGTGTGTGTGTGTATGTATGATATGATATGATATTAGGTTGTAGCTAAATGCTTGACTCATATGTTGAATCGCTTAGGGTAGCTTATCAGCTATGCGAGCTATGCGCTCAGTATATTAAATACATGTACATGCGTTTGTGTATGGCTATAGCTTGTAGCTACATAGGCTACATATACTTTTTGTTGAGGTAGGTTTTTTTTTTCATTATTCATGTTGAAGAGGTTAATGTATACAAATTATATTTGTATTACTTGTTTGCAATTGACTCATATGTTGAATCGCTTAGGATAGCTTATCAGCTATGCGAGCTATGCGGTCGGTATAAGCTACATATATATTAGACTATTTATAGCCTAATATATATGTAGCTAGCATGAGTATCAAAAAATAATATAAGTTTTTATTGAGGTAGGTTCTTCATATTTCTCATTATTCATGTTGAGGAGGTCAATGTATCCAAATTATATTTGAGTTACTTAATTGACAAATATTTTTTATTTCACACCTGACAATTGGAGTGTTAGGATGTTTTGGTGTCAAACGATTCGCGATAATTATAAATATGGCATATGTCATAGCGCATGGTCCCAATGCAAAATAGTTCGAGTGGATGCGAGGGAAAGAGTTATGGAGGTATTCGTAAAACCAGAGGATGGACTTCGATCTTTAATATTGCGTGTAACTCGAAATGGGGGTGTTTTATTACGAGATATGGAATTCAAATTTAAATCAGATCAACATATTCAAATTGAAGTTTTAGGAGGTGAAATAGTGTTGCCGGGTCAATCATATGATGGAGCTTATAGAAGCACCAATGTTTTCCAACATTTAGGGGACTGTCCATTCTCTGATGATGAGGGATGGGGTAGTCGCTTAAAGCGTGATGATGAAATTACTTATACTACTACTGCTACTACTACTACTGGAAAGTCTTTCGTTACAGATGATGATGATGATGTAAACGAAAATCGTTGTTGAAGGAAATTAACTCGAATTTCATTCAGTACCCTGATGATTATTGAAGTGAAAATTACTCTATAAAAGAATGAGTGAAATTAGTGATGCTATTCAATTTTTTTTAAATAAAAATGAGTATATTTTCACTGTGGAAGAAAAGCAAAATTTATTATATATTATGAATACTTTCAATGATTTCGCAGTTACGGATTTTTGCGAAAATGACAATGTATTCCATAGTAAGGACTGTATACGGAATAGACTCATTACGAATAATGAGTCATATACTTGCATCTGTCACATATATAGATCTATATTCACCTATATCGTACATTTAACGAATAAATACAATATGACTCTTGCGCGAGAGAGAGAATAAGATCGATAACCAACATACCTACCATCAATGAAGTTCCTATCTTCCAACGGAAAAAATAATCTCAACTTTAAAAATGTATTTTTTTAGTATAAGATTTTTATTTATTCAATATTAAATTTATAAAAATTATATTATATATTTATTATTTTATATAATAATAATAATAATAATAATAATAATAATATATTTTATTTTTACAAATAAAATTCTTGTGCCTCATGGCGATTTATATTTACTATGTTTAAGTTGTGCTTGAATACAATCCCCGCTGGGTTTTGACGCCTATAAATGGCGTAACCATCAGCATTTATAAGCGTTTTTAGTGGGTCGCTCATATTACTAAATCGAGGTGGTATGAATATTTACTTACTTACTTATGTGGCCATAACAACCGAATATCGATTTAGGCCGAAAATAACATGCTTCGCCAGTCATCTCTGTTCTTCGCTAGCTGGCGCCAGTTAGAAATTCCAAGCGCCGTCAGGTTCTCCAGTACTTGGTCTTTCCACCTTCTTAGCTGGAGCGTGTTCTTCCATTCGCTCGGCATGACCTAGCCAGCGTAGCCGCTGGATTTTGATGCGCTTTACTATGTCAATATCGACATACAGCTGGTACAGCTCATGGTTGTACTTTATTCGGTACTCGCCACCAACGCAAATAGGTCCAAATATCTTGCGTAGGACTTTTCTCTCGAAAACCCCAAGCATTCGCTCATCCGAGGTGGAAATTGTCCAGGCTTCAGCGCCATATGTTAGGACAGGCATGATGAGAGACTTGTAGAGTGTAGTTTTCATTCTTCGAGAGGGCTCGACTTCTCAATTGCTTACTTATCCCAAAGTAGCACCTGTTTACAAGAGTTATCCTACGCATGATCTCCAAGCTGACGTCATTACAGTTGTTGATGTTGGTTCAAAGATAGACAAAGTCCCTTACTACTTCAAAAGCGTAGTTATCAACAGTGACGCCGGGACTCTTTGTTTGTTGACACTAGATATTTCGTCTAGCCCTCGTTCACCGTAAGACCCATCCAACGCGACTTTGCTTCCAACTCTGAGAATGCTGCACTGACTGCTCGCGTGTTCATGCCGATTATGTCAATATCGTCGGCATAAACTAATAGCATGACATATTTGTTGAAGATAGTGCCATTATGTCGTAGATCAGCAGCTTTTATTATTTTCTCCATAATAAGATTGAAGAAGTCGCACGATAACGAATCACTTTGTCTGAAACCCCGTTCGGCATTAAACGGTGCGGAGAGGTCCTTTCCAATTTTCACTGAACAACGGGAGTTATGCAGTGTCATTCTACAAAGTCGAATGAGCTTTGCAGGAATACCGAATTCAGACATTGTTAAGTAGAGGTAATCCCTTACCGGACTGTCGAAAGCGGCTTTATAATCAACAAATAGGTGATGTGTGTCGATCTGTTTTTCTTGGGTCTTCTCCAGGATTTGGCGGAGTGTGAAAATTTGGTCAATGGTAGATTTACCAGGTCTGAAACCACACTGATAAGGTCCAATCAGGTTGTTGAGCATCGGCTTCAATCTTTCACACAATGCGCTCGATAGGACCTTGTATGCGATGCTCAGGAGACTTATTCCATGGTAGTTGGCGCAAATTGTAGGATCTCTTTTTTTGATGTACGAGACAGAGAACACTGGGCCTCCAATCATCAGGCATGCTTTCATCCGACCATATTCTGCTTATGAGCTGGTGGATGCAGCTCATCGCCTCCGGTTTTAAACAACTCGGCAGGCAGGCCATCAGCACCTGCGGCTTTGTTGTTCTTCAGCCTTAAAATGACCGTTTCAACCTCGTCATAGTCGGGTGGTGGAACATCAACACCATCTGTAATTGGGGTTATCGGACAATCTCCTCCACTGGCGGAATTCTTCGTAGCATCGCCATTCAGTAACGTGGAGAAGTGTCCCCTCCATAGGCTCAGTACACTCTGGACATCTGTAACCAGATTCCCATTTCCATCACGACAAGAAGGGGCTCCGGGATTTAAACCTCCACTCAGGCGCTTGATCTTTTCAAAGAATTTTCGAGTCTCATTCTTGTCGGTACACATCTTTATCTCCTCACACTCGCGTCTTTCCAACTCCCTCTTCTTGCGCCTGAAAAGACGTCTCTCTGCACTCCTTTTCTCTCTGTACCGCTCCTTAACAGCTCGCTTTGCGCAGGGTTTTTCTGTAGGCGGCGTCTTTCTCTGCGGTAGCGTCGCGACACTCCTGATCATACCACTCATTCCTCAGAGACCGGTAGTAACCGATTACCTCCTCGGCAGCAGTAGTCATGGAGTGGGATATATGTGTCCACCGTGCGCATGTATTATCAAGTGGGGGAGTGTTCTGCATAAGCAGATCCGATAGTCGAGTGGAAAATGCATCTGCTGTCTCTGGTGATCGCAGCTTACTGACGTCGAGCTTTCTCTGTGTGGGACTTCTCTTGTTATTTGCGACACATAAGCTTGTGCGCACCTTAGCTGCAACAAGGTAGTGATCCGAGTCGATGTTGGCACCACGGATCGATTTCACGTCCATCACACTGGAAGCATGCCTTCCGTCAATCACCACATGATCAATTTGGTTTCTTGTACGTTGATCTGGAGACAGCCATGTCGCTTTGTGGATGTCGAGATGCTGGAATCTGGTACCACCAATTACCATGTTTCGTGCTGCGGCGAAGTCAATCAGCCTCTTTCTGTTATCGGAGGTGTTCTGGTGGAGGCTGAATTTTCCGACAGTTGGACCAATGGTACCTTCCTTGCCCACCCTGGCATTAAAGTCGCCTAGCACGATTTTGATATCGTGGCGGGGGCAGCGGTCATAAACTTCTTCGAGGCGCTGAAAGAAGCTCTCCTTGGTCACATTGTCCTTATCATCCGTCGGAGCATGGGTACATATAAGGCTGATGTTGAAAAATTTTGCCTTGATGCGGATTGTGGCCAGCCGTTCGTTCACAGGCGTGAACTGTGAGACAAGATGCCGCAGTCTCTTGCTGACCAAAAAACCCACATCCTAATTCGTGCCTTTCAGCATGGCAACTGTAGTAGATGTCACAGGACGCTCTTTTGGAGCAGCCCTGTCCAGTCCATCGCATTTCCTGGAGAGCGGTGATGTCAGCTCTGTATTTTTCGAGGACATCAACCAGCTGGATAGAGGCACCCTCCTTATAAAGGGACCGGACATTCCAGGTGCATATCCGTAAATCGTTGTCCTTTTTTCGTTTGCGGGGGTCATTAACAAAAGCGGTAGTCCTTATCCGAGGCATATTTGTTTTTTTCATTGGGGGGGTTTTTTATGTGGCGGGTCCCAAACCCAACGCACAACCTCTAACCAAGGAGATTTTTCGTAAGAATACCACCCCGTCATTTAAAGTTAACATAATTTTCAGCCCGTAGGCCGTTTGCTTTAATTCGCATTTGATTATCGGATAACCTTGATCGACTATCAGAGCATTAATGCGAATTATTCGTTGATTTCATCCTGCGGTGTATATTTGGCTTCCTCCTCCTTTTCTTTCTGCTGCTGCTGTTGCTAATGATGCTGTTGTTGTTGTTGTTGCTGTTGTTGTTGATGTTGCTGTTGTTGTTGTTGTTGTTGTTGCTGCTGTTGTTGCTGTTGATGTTGTTGCTGCTTATATACCGCTGAGAGAAGGGTATCTCTTCATCATCTAAAATTTTCACAATATTCTGTAATGAAAGTATATATAAATTATTAATATCATAAAACAATAATTTTTTTATAATAAAGAAATGTATACTTACATTATCGTTCTGGTTCATTCTGCTTTCTTCCTGCTTTCTTCGAATTGTTGTCAATAATGATTTCTATTAGGATCGTACACCGTCTATTTATTCAATTTTCAACTATATGAAGCATGTATACATGTATATGATAAATATTTTTATGTATACAGCTTACAATCGGCCTCTTGACCGCAACATAATAGTTCACATAGTTAAAATCCCTAAACGTATTAGATATGAAAAGTGGGCCGCAGCAAAAGACCACTAATTTTACTTCTGTTATGTGATAAGGTGCAGCAAATTGACAACATATAAAGATAAAGATTCAACACATTGACAAAATATTTTTTGTCATATGGGGTGATAAGCTCATACACACTTATACACGCCCCACATTTACCAACATTATTATACACCCCACATTTATTTAAATGGTTCATTTCATAGAATTAGTTGCAGTATAAAATTGCAGCGATTCGTAAAGAGTAGTTGAAAGACTCTTGAAATTATCTTTCTAATAAAATAATTTAATGAGTGAAATAAATTAAAAAAATAATAAATGAATAAAAATAAAAATAAGTGAAGTGAATTATATATTCGTGCAGTGCAGTGATAACTTTTTGAATAAATAACTATTATAAATATACATTTTCAAAAAACTGCACTCGAAAAAAAATAAATTATTTAAATCGTGTATTCGAAAGTTTTTTAATTGCAGTAATAAGTTTTTGGATAACTATTATAAATAAATAATAAAATAAATATGTGGCACTTAAAGCCCCAAAGGGCTCATTGGCCGAGCTTCTCTTCTATTACTGTTGTGCGTCTTAAATTTTGGACAGTATTAGAATGGACCTACTTATTTTAGCCGGTTCCGAACTGCAGAACACTTGTGACATCACTTTTTCTGAGCTTTGTCACAGAGTTCTTTTTAGAAGCTTTTTCATGACAAGTTGTTACTGTAGGAAGAATTGCCAATTGCTTGCCGACAGGTGGGTACCATTCGAAAGAAAAATCTTTTCGATATAAAATTTGTTATGCATCAGCCGGGTATTGAACCACGACCTACAGATCAGAAGGCGAACACACTAACCACTGAGCTACGGCACCCACTATTATAAATACACATTTTAAAAAACTGTACTCGAATTCGTACTCATATGAATAAAAACAGCTCATTTAATTTAATGTGAAGTAAAAACTAATAAACAAAAATAGTGATATCTTACTTTAAGAGTTGCAGCAGCAGCAGTAACAGAAATAAAAAAAACCAACTACATCATCATCATCATCATCAGCAACAATAGTAGCAACAACAGTAGCAACAGCAATAAAAGTAATAGAGCAGCGGCAGCAGTAGCAGCAGCAGCAAGAGCAATAATAATAACAACAGTAAGAGCATCAGTAACAATTAAGTAATATTACCAATATTATTATTATTATTATTATTATTATTATTATTATTATATCTATATTAAATTTTATTTAATAATGTCGAAACGTAAAACAGTGCACTCAGCTTTCTTTTGTGAGGAATGTGATACATTTTTCTCTGCAAAGAGAAATTTGCAAGCACACATTAAACGGGTTCATTCACAAAAAAAGAAAGAATCCAATACTACATATTGCGATTTTTGTAAAAAGGATGTGATAACTCGTAATTGGAGTTATCACATACGTGCTAATATTCATAAAAGAAATGCTTGCGAAATCGTTGATGGTAATGTGAAAGTTATTCAATCAGCGTTTAAAAATAGGATAAAGACCCTTCAATTTAATAATGATGATGAGGGTGATTTAATCCCCGAAAAATTTATAGGGAAAATTTCGAATTGTATAGTTAGCGTTTTGAAAGAGTCTTTACTAAGTAATGACCCTTTCAAATATAATTTCGAATTGTTTGGAGAGTATGTAAAACTACCTCACGATATAGTGGAGGTTAAATCTTTTCAAACAAACATGATACCCATACACACTATACACGAACTGGAGAGCTCACTAAACGATCATGTTGAAAAGATCAAAAATCAAATGAGTGAATTCCAGGAACGTGATAGTGGGTGGGCCCTTCTTAAATTACTTCATTTGGAGGTTAATGTGAATAAGCTCGACATGATAAAAGGAAGTAGTTTCATACCTCTTCCTAAAAAATTGATTGAGAAAAAGGCATGTGTCAATGTTGAAAATGATGACATGTATTGCTTTAAATGGTCTATTATTGCATCTTTTGTGGATTCACCAATTAATTCGAACCGTTGTTCGAATTATAATGTGAATATAAATGATGCAATAATATTTGCGAATGATCTAGAGTTAAACTTTAGCGGTATGGAGTTTCCTCTAGACTATAATGATATCCACATTTTCGATGAACAAAATGCAGACATCAGCATATCTGTCTTTGGGTATAACGATAAAATTGGTGATGCTTTTGGTCCAATTTACTGGACAAAGGATTCATATAGAAAATTTCATATAAATCTTCTGTTTATCCAAGATGAGTTAGCGGATAATTTCCATTATGTATGGATTAAGAATGTGCGACTTTTCCGGTCAACGCTAACTGGCAATAAAAATTCCATTCATTTTTGTAATGTATGTTTACAACATTTTTCAAACGATGAAAAATATAGTCAACATATATCCAGGGAATGTAATCTTATGGTTACCAGAATGCCTGCTGAAGATAATAAATTTCTCGAATTTAACGGCATACATCATCAGATGGATGTACCTTTTGTAGTATATGCAGACTTTGAATGTGTATTGAAATCATGTGATGAACGGGTTTCCAAAAAAGTAAGGAATATTCAGGAGCATCTCGCCTGTGCATTTTCATATCAGATCGTATGCAATTATAATCCGATATTGAGTAAAATGCGAACATATGTGGGTATGGATTCATACAAAATGTTTATTGAGATGTTAGTTGATGATCTCATCAAAATTTTTGATGATTGCATTAATGTTAAGATTCCGATGAATCCTCTATCTAATGCAGAGCGAGATTTTTATTTTTCATCTCCTATATGCCATATTTGTGAGAGGAAATTAATAAATTAATAAATGGGAATGAAGAGCGTATAACGGATCATTGCCATTTAACCGGGAAATATCGTGGCCCAGCGCATAATGAATGCAATTTGAAATATAAAGTTCCGAAATTTTTCCCGGTGTTTTTCCATAACCTCTCGGGGTATGACATACATTTATTTATCAGAGAGCTTCAATATAAAAGTGGTTATGTTGATGTAATTGCTGTAAATAAAGAGAAGTATATTTCTATATCATTTAAACGTAGAAAGGAAAATGGTATAATGGAGCTAAGATTTTTAGACTCATTCAGATTTATGGCTAATTTTTGGAGAAATTAGCAAAAAATCTCGATCCGTCAGATTTCCACATGGTTAGAGCAGTGCACCCTAATAATGAAGAATTCGATCTAATTCGACGTAAGGGTGTATATCCATATAACTATATACAAACGGAGGAAGTTTTACATGAGAAAAATCTTCCTCCAAGGGAAAAATTCTTTAATACTTTAACCGGTTCTCCGTGTTCTGAAGAGGAATATAAAAAAAGAGGAATATAATCATGCTAAAAAAGTGTGGGTAACATTTAGCTGTTCTTCCTTGAAAGACTACATGGAAATCTATTTGAAATGTGATGTGCTCCTACTAACTGATATATTTGAAAATTTCAGGAAAAAATGTAGGAATGTGTATAAGCTTGATCCATGATGCAATGTTGAAGCATACATTCAATGCATCATTTTGTGCAGAAGGGGATTCGTGGTGGGATTTGCCAAGTGAGTAAAAGACACTCGAAGGCAAACAATAAGTATATGAATGATTTCAATCCATTGAAACCATCTGAATATTTAGTATATTTAGACGCCAATAATCTATATGGTTGGGCAATGTCACAATATCTACCAGCAGATGGATTTGAATGGGTTGAAGACATTAACATTAAAGACATATTAGATGCATCTAGTGAATCATCCGTTGGCTACTTTTTAGAGGTAGATTTGAATTACCCTCTCCAGATGCATGAGCTGCATAACGATTTACCATTTTGTGTTGAAAATATGAACCCTCCAAATAACAACAAAGTAACAAAATTAATTACAAAATTAAACAATAAATACATTATGTAATACACTATAGGGTTCTACAACAGGCAATACAAAATGGTTTAGAGTTATCTAAAGTTCATAGGGTGTTAAAATTTAATCAATCTCCTTGGTTAAATCAGTATATCCATTTAAACAATCAACATCGCACCTTAGCTACATGCGAATTTGAAAAAAATCTTTTCAAATTAATGAACAATGCTGTTTACGGTAAAACAATGGAAAACGTTGAAAAACGTAATGACATTAAAATTTTATCATCTTGGGAGAGTGTTCGGAAGAGAAAAGGAGTTAGAGCCCTAATAGCTAGTCCGAATTTTCACAGCATATCAATTTTTGATGAGAATATGTGTGCCATTCAAATGAATAAAATGCGAGTATTATATGACAAACCGATATATCTGGGATTTGCAATTTTGGAATTATCAAAACTTAAAATGTATGACTTTCACTACCAATATATGATTCCAAAATTTAAGCAAAATTTATCGCTATGTTATATGGATACCGATTCTTTTATTTATAATATTCGCACCGATGATTTTTATCAGGATATCAAAGATGATATTGATAGCAGATTTGATACATCGGGCTATGCTATTGATAACCCTTTCAACATACTGTTGAAAAATAAAAAAAAATTAGGTATGATGAAGGATGAGAATAATGGGGCAATTATACGTGAATTTATTGGCCTACGTCCTAAAATGTATTCATTAGATGTAGTTAATTATAATGTTCAGAATAAAGTGAAGGGTATCCCCAAAAATATTTCATCGCGGTTAACCATAAACGATTTCGCAAACATTTTATATAGTGGGGATATACTAACTCGCCCTATACATACAATAAGATCTATTCATCATAATTTGTATACACGTGAAATGAATAAAATTGTCTTAACTTCAAATGATGATAAAAGAGAAATTCTACCCGATAACATTCACACAAATGCACACGGTTATTACAACCTCAGTGAATTAGTTGAATTGCTTAATAATTCCGATGAGTGAGAGAAAAAAGAACAAAGTTTTACGTTTTTTCATTGCATTTCTTTACATAGTTTTTATTAATTATTAATGTGAAAAAAAATTAGATATTATACTTAGTATTAAGATTATTGTGAAACTAGAATAAACAATTCATGTCTAATATTAAGATTACTACATAAGTATATGAATATGAGTAAATAAATATAAAAAATATAAATTAATATGTTTTCATTTCAAAATTCAAAAATTTTCTTAAGGCTCTAACATTGATTAAAGCGCAGTTTTGATTATGAATTATACAACCATCAAAATAACCATATTTTTCTCTAATTTTTTTCATATTTTCACATCCATAATCATCTAAATTGAATATATTTGAAAGTTCAAACAATGACTCAAGCCATTTCTTCTTCTCATAACCCTTAACATAAATTTCACAATTAAATAAATTTTCCCGTATGAAATTTGATAAGCTCTGGAATGTGATTGATCCTGTATCCCATTTAATGTTGTGATGTTTCGATGTAATCCAGCGTGCTTGTTTTTGATAGAATGGTGGAAGATCATTGAAGGGGAACGGTGGTTTTACAATGAAATGTTTATCCTCATTAATACTAAAGGATATTGTCAGATCCTTTAAAATAAATTGGTTTTCAGGCCCCTTAAATCCTTGAATATCAACAACTACTTTTAATATATAATTAGAATGCATTTTTATATATATCCTTTTGATATTTCAAATTGGAAATTCCGTAATAAATGTCTTCACTCTTTGAAGAAAAAGATCATACTGAATATATTAAATCATTTTCTTAATTTCTCCAGTCATGGGGTTATAGCTAATAACCCGATCATGTATGAGAAGGGCATAAGCAGAAGTATTGGTAGGAATGTTTTTCAATGTCTTGAAAATTACCTTCACATCAATTGGTCCACTTTTCATTGCTTCATTTTAATGTGTTAAATCAATTATTATGATTGGAGCAATTGATTTAAATTTACTGGGGGTTAATAAAGGTTGCATATTTCTTAGGTAGTATTCCTTTTGAAATTTGCAATACATATCATATAAGAGGGCTAAACGACCATTTTCGATTTTAAGGTTCATCTCATCATAGGGATAAACTTCAGAATTTAGATGAACTTTTGCATCGGTGAGATCACAATGAACGAATTTTCTAGAGTTCTGAAATCCGATTAGCATGAATCGTGGTCGTTCACTTTGAACAGCCAATTTAACATTCCATAGATGATTTGTAGTCTGTGATAGTGTTGGATTAAAATGCATATCCCAACAACGAAATGCCATTGGTATAAACACTCCTCTTCGAATATTATTGTAAATATTTAATTTAGTTGAGTCTGCTAATTGAATATGTGGCACTTTCCATATTAAATTAACTATAGTTAACACAATTTTATCATTCTCAGCAGCTACAGAGGAGAAGGCTATACCTTCATCAGTTTTTGATTGAAGAAGTATTAGTTCATGCTTTGCATTTAATATCACCTTATTATAATCTTCTGCAAAACCCAAAAGATGTTTTAAAGGTATGCAAAAATTAAATTGTCCATTGGTTATTTCAATATCATCACAAACACTCCAACCAGCATTCATCATCACTGTACTCTCATTAGGTGAGAGAGAGGCAAAAGCCTTCATTGTAGTTGCAATCCCTAAATGTCGGGTTCGATCAATTTCAATCCCATTCATTTCATAACGAATTTCATCGAATAAATATGATACGCAGTTATTCCGCATTTTTATATTATGAGAGATAGTCTGTCCATTCAGTGTGGCAGTTCCTTCAATATAGATCATACTTTCCGAAGGTAGAATGTAGAGGTCTTGATTCTGAATAGGTATTCTAATTTCATCATTATAATGAATAACTGTGCGGAATAACTGTGGTAATCCTTCTTAATGATGCTCTCATCATAAAGGGGTTTTGCATAATATTAAGCACATCAGTTGACGCCATTTGAAACGTTTTTCCTTCTTACACTATCGTTTTTAATTTTAAATCCTAAGCTTTTTAAAAACTTTTTATTCAATGGTGATAAGATATTTTGTTTTCGATTAAAATATTTACTATCAACTTTTGGAGATGTGTAGCGAGGTTTTTTTTTGCGATATGTTTCTATCAGAGGTCAATCGTATATTGTTACTAAATTGATTTCTGACTATATCTTTATTATATATAATCATTCTAAAGAGCCGGCTTTAAGTGGAGTCTTAATGCAATTTGTTCCTTGCGAAAATTCACTAAGTTCCCGTCTTGATCAACAATTCTCATCAAGAGTTGACTTATCCATCTAGTGTTAACAGGTAAATAAATTAATGTTTGTGGTCGCTCACTTATTTTATACCCTGGTAAAACCGATACAGTAAACTGATGAATTGTATGAGCCGAATCATTGTTAATATATGACCCTGTAGTTATGTTGCACTCGATTCGTAAAACGTTTACTCTCGAAATATCAACTTGTACATCAGATTGATGGTATTTATTAGGTTTTAATTCACGTCTGCTGAACCCCAACAATCCACCAATTGCACGTTCACGATCAAAATAAATGGGGTCAGTAGTTGACAATATCTCAATTTGCATTGTATTGTTATTAGGTTCAATTTTCAAAATATCCTTTATATTCACATCTTCATACTTTTCAACAACAAAGTCAATTATATCATCAATTTCATATGATCCTATTGGAATTTCGATAACATGGTCACCAATGTGAAATAAATTATTTCCATAGTCCACATTAGGTATTGAGTGATAAGTGGTAAAATCAACTAGAGCACAAGCGTAATCATCATTCAACTCCATGGGTGGAAAAAAATATGCTCTTAGCTCTAAGCTTCTTCCAACCTATTGTTCTGGACATCTTAACTACAAATACGGTTATGATTAAATAAAATACACTACATTTCGTTTTATTAACTTTTTTTTATTTATAAAATCATACAATATCGTTTTTATTTATCCATGAATTATGCTCTTTAGAGAATCCGAGACATTTAATATAGGCTTTATCACATGTAGTTTTTACAATTTTTTCAGTTAAATACATATCAGGGTATGTCGTCTTCATAAGCTCATATTCATAAAACCCTCCTTTTATAGGATTTCCTTGATAGTCTTCCAGTATATATGTTGTAGGATTAGTTTTTTGAATTTGCTTCATTTTAAATATCTCAGTAGTCCAATTCGGTGTATACCCCTTCTCAAAAGCATGCTTATATTTACTTATTCGAACATTTGACCCACAGTGAATTTAGTTCGATGAAAGACCTTCAAATGGTTATATACAGTTTCTAGAAGATCTTTCTCATTCGACGAATTTACATCAACCGGTGCCATTTTTATCGTTCTATGTATTTTATGATTATATTCAGCAACCAATTTTTGATAATTATTAATCCATCGATATGATCCATTATAGCTAAACTCCTTCCACATCATACCCTTTAATGTTCGATTAAAGCGTTCAACTATTGACGCCTTTAGCGGACTAAATGTTGAGTAATGATTAATGTTATGCTCATCCATCAATTTTTTAAAATGTTTATTGAAAAATTCTTTTCCATCATCAGTTTGAAGATTTTTCGGTATTCGTCGATCATTCTCAAATATATTCTTCATGGCTTGTGTTACATGGTCGGCACTTTTTGTTTTAATAGCTATTGCCCAGGCGAATTTCGAGAAAGTGTCAATAATTGTTAGAAGGAATCGATATCCACGATTTAATGCTTTGTATGCGCCCATTTCAACTAAATCCGCCTGCCACAAGTCATCAATACCTTTAGTAATTACTCGTCGGCGATTAAAATTTTTGCGAGCTTGTCGATGAAGCTCTTCAACTAAATCTCGTTTACTCATTCTTTTTGCTTATTTTCTAGATTTTTCAATATATCATACATTTCCATAGTCTCGTCTGGTGATAATGAAGGTGTTTCCTTAAGTACATAGTATTTATATACATAGTGTTCGAGGTCTTCATGTAGAGAAGTTAGTCTAGCTTCTGTAGCTTTAATTTTCCCAAGTAGATCATTATTCAATGTTTCAATTTTAGAAATTAGAATCCTATTATCAACTTCATTTTTTTCTAGTTTCGACATTATTTCATTGACACGTTCATCAACATATACCTTAGTGACTCCATCAGATTCATCAACTGGTACACCGACTTTTGTTAATCGATGATTTTGAAAGCTTATATATTTGGATGAAGCGTTTGTCTTTACACCTAAAATTTTGTTCACACCTCGACGTAACTCCCCCTTATTAATACTCTCAGAATAACGACCAAACTTATCAACACTTATAGTGCTAGTGAATGATATAGAGTGTCGTTATCATATTATAATCTTTGATTCTCGTAATTCTTCAATAATGGATACTATCTCATTGTTATGACTGGAATTTCCAGCAGCTTGTGATGCTATCAAGACACGAAGGCGATCAACCAACTCATTTGGATTATCCCAATAGATATAATTCGATTTAGCTGTATTTAACTTCATCACATTATCATTGATGAACTGATTACGTTTCAGTCCTTGACCCTTTTTTGGAGTTGATTTAAATAAATCTTTTAGAATTTGATATTTATACGCTTTCGTAACTTTCACTCCACCTGATACCTCGAAATGTCGTTTATGCGCATTAGTTGATGAGAGAATTTCTTTATAGTTATCCAAATCTATATTATTATATACTTTCGGTACTTTGTGAAAAAGTAATTGAAATAGACCTGGAGTTAAAGTCCAACTTTTTTCACCTATCTCAATTTTATCATCTTCAAATTTCAGTGACTTATTTCCGAACATGTAATTTCCATGAGCATCTTGATCTTTAAAAGTGAAATATTTGTTATTAATTGTGAAGATGATGGTGATTTTTCTAATGTTGATGATGAAATACTATCATGTATCACCGAACATTTTTGAATAAAAAACATCATCATTAGTAGTGGTGCTAGTATTATTACGACTTTGTTTTGATGATGATACTCTCTTTGGTGTGCTGGTAGTAATTTTAGTCTTCTCATACGGTAAAGGAGTTTCCGATCACCTTTATATGGAGTATATTCATCTTTATAACCTTTAGGATGACCTTTAATATTCAATTCATTAGTGTTTAATATGCCAGCTTTATCAAACAAAGCTTTCAGAGGTGTTGTTATAGGATGAAAAGTTTTTTCCAATTGATTTTCCGTATCAACTTCACCCAACTTGATACTTTTAAACTTTTGTTTTAGCGACTTTCGCGCCTTAACCATTTCTTTCAACATTTTTGGATCGACTTTCCGCAGCATATCTGCATGCGAGTATAGAATTATCTTAAATATCTGTATATATTCGATTCATAGATTATATATATATATATATATATATATATATATATATATATATATATATATATATATATATATATATATATATATATATATATATATATATACATCTATATATATCTAATATATATATATATATATATATATATATATATATATATATATATATATCTTCTTCTTCTTATGTGGCCATAACAACCGAATATCGATTTAGGCCGAAAATAACATGCTTCGCCAGCCATCTCTGTTCTTCGCTAGCTGGCGCCAGTTAGAAATTCCAAGCTCCGTCAGGTTCTCCAGTACTTGGTCTTTCCACCGGAGGTTTGGTCTTCCTCTTCTGCGTCGTCCTCCAGCGGGTTCCGAATATAACACCTTCTTAGCTGGAGCGTGTTCTTCCATTCGCTCAACATGACCTAACCAGCGCAGCCGCTGGATTTTGATGCGCTTTACTATGTCAATATCGGCATACAGCTCATGGTTGTACCTTATTCGGTACTCGCCACCAACGCAAATAGGTCCAAAGATCTTGCGTAGGACTTTTCTCTCGAAAACTCCAAGCATTCGCTCATCCGAGGTGGAAATTGTCCAGGCTTCAGCGCCATATGTTAGGACAGGCATGATGAGAGACTTGTAGAGTATAGTTTTCGTTCTTCGAGACAGGGCTCGACTTCTCAATTGCTTACTCAGCCCAAAGTAACACCTGTTAGCAAGAGTTATCCTACGCATGATCTCCAAGCTGACGTCATTACTGCTGTTAATGCTGGTTCCAAGATAGGCAAAGTGCCTTCCTACTTCAAAAGCGTAGTTTTCAACAATGACGTGCTGTCCAAGACGCCGGGACTCTTTGTTTGTTGACACTAGATACTTCGTCTTGCCCTCGTTCACCGTGAGACCCATCCGACGCTACTCTCTTTCCAACTCTGAGAATGCTGCACTGACTGCTCGCGTGTTCATGCCGATTATGTCAATATCGTCGGCATACGCTAACAGCATGACACTTTTGTTGAAGATAGTGCCATTATGTCGTAGATCAGCAGCTCGTATTATTTTCTCCATAATAAGATTTAAGAAGTCGCACGATAACGAATCACCTTGTCTGAAACCCCGTTCGGTATTGAACGGTGCGGAGAGGTCCTTCCCAATTTTCACTGCACAACAGGAGTTATGCAGTGTCATTCTACAAAGTCGAATGAGCTTTGCAGGAATACCGAACTCAGACATTGTTGCATAGAGGTAATCCCTTACCGGACTGTCGAAAGCGGCTTTATAATCAACAAATAGGTGGTGTGTGTCGATCTGTTTTTCTTGGGTCTTCTCCAGGATTTGGCGCAGTGTGAAAATCTGGTCGATGGTGGATTTACCAGGTCTGAAGCCACACTGATAAGGTCCAATCAGGTTGCTGAGCATAGGATTCAACCTTTCACACAGTACGCTCGATAGAACCTTGTATGCGATACTCACGAGACTTATTCCACAGTAGTTGGCGCAAATTGTGGGGTCTCCTTTTTTATGTACAGGACAGAGAACACTGAGCCTCCAATCATCAGGCATGCTTTCATCCGACCATATTCTGCTTATGAGCTGGTGCATGCGGGTGAGCAGCTCATCGCCTCCGGTCTTAAACAACTCGGCAGGCAGGCCATCAGCACCTGCAGCTTTGTTGATCTTCAGCCTTAAAATGGCCGTTTCAACCTCGACATAATCAGGTGGTGGAACATCAACAGCATCATCTGTAATTGGGGTTATCGGGCAATCTCCTCCACTGGCGGAATTGTTCGTAGCATCGCCATTCAGTAACGTGGAGAAGTGTTCCCTCCATAGGCTCAGTACACTCTGGACATCTGTAACCAGATTCCCATTTCCATCACGACAAGAAGAGGCTCCGGGATTTAAACCTCCACTCAGGTGCTTGATCTTTTCGAAGAATTTTCGAGTCTCATTCTTGTCGGTACACATCTCTATCTCCTCACACTCGCGGCTTTCTATCTCCCTCTTCTGGCGCCTGAAAAGACGTCTCTCTGGACTCCTTTTCTAACAGCTCGCTTTGCGCCTGCACGCAGTGTTTTTCTGTAGGCGGCGTCTTTCTCTGCGGTAGCGTCGCGACACTCCTGATCATACCACTCATTCCTCAGAGGCCGGTAGTAACCGATTACCTCCTCGGCAGCAGTAGTCATGGAGTGGGATATATGTGTCCACCGTGCGCATGTATCATCAAGTGGGGGAGTGTTCTGCATAAGCAGATCCGATAGTCGAGTTGAAAATGCATCTGCTGTCTCTGATGATCGCAGCTTACTGACGTCGAGCTTTCTCTGTGTGGGACTTCTCTTGTTATTTGCGACACATAGGCGTGTGCGCACCTTAGCTGCAACAAGGTAGTGATCCGTGTCGATGTTGGCACCACGGATCGATTTCACGTCCATCACACTGGAAGCATGCCTTCCGTCAATCACCACATGATCAATTTGGTTTCTTGTACGTTGATCTGGAGACAGCCATGTCGCTTTGTGGATGTCGAGATGCTGGAATCTGGTACCACCAATTACCATGTTTCGTGCTGCGGCGAAGTCGATCAGCCTCATTCCGTATATATATATATATATATATATCATCTTTATATATATATATCATCATATATATATATATATATATATATATATATATCATCTTTAGATAATACGAGAAATCCATATTTATCACACCAGCATTCTTTACACATCTCATGAAACTGCTCATATGTAAGATCAGTTCCAACATGATCATTATACACATGCTTAATATTTAACTCATCTTGCTTAAACATTATTATTAAGTTAGCATTATCACGAATTAAATGCTTTGGAATGCTTGTATATGTTTGACATAAATAGAAGCTATCAATTTTATTATGACGACCCATGCAGAAATATACTCGAATATTATTTTGTTTTTCACACGCGACATCATCAAATATCATAATGGAATTTTTTCTGGCTTCATTTGGTGGTATAACTTCCTCATTCTCTGAGAATGTCTAAAACCCCATCCCTTTTATGGGGGCGAGTAACTTCTTCAAATACTGATATTTCGGTTGATTAAGTGATTTCCCATAAATATAAATATTTTCAAATTTTAATCCATTCGGGCTTTCAATTAAACTTATCATAACATTAGTTTTCCCACAATTCGATGGTCCGATAATTAAACATCTGATTGTATTCGGTAGTAGGAGTCCATGACGACGTTTTAAAGTATCATTTGTTTTAAAGTCTAAATTCCTCACAACAATTTTTTTATCCTGTCTTATGAACTTCATTTTAACAACTGAATTACATTATATAATAGCACATCATCTTCAAATAATATTATTAGTATATTGTCATCATTTCATGTTGAAACAATAGATAACTATTAATAATGGGTTTATTAATTAAAAAAGGTCTCAGTCATAAAAAACAACTTCATGGTGGTGGACTTGTTGATGGAATAATTAATTCTTTACCAGTTGAATTACATTTACCTGGCTATCAATTTTGCGGTCCTGGTACTAAGTTAAAAAGCGTTTAAATAGAGGTGATAAGGGTGTAAATCCATTAGACGCTGCTTGTAGAGAGCACGATATTGCATATTCGCAAAACAAAGACTTAGATAGAAGACACATTGCTGATAAACAACTTGTTGAAAGATCTTGGCAAAGAGTAACTTCAAAGGATAATAGCATTGGTGAGAAGGCAAGTGCTTGGCTTGTGACAAACGCGATGAAATCTAAAGTTAAATTCGGAATGGGTAATAACATTACGAAGACGAGACGGGAACGAAAATGTGTAAAAAGTAAATTTCCTAAAAAATTATTTACAACTGCCCTTGTGAAGGCGCGCAAAATTTTGAAACGTCAGATGCCTGATAGTGTTGAAAAAGCAGTAAAAATCGCACATAAAGTAATAAGTAATACATTTAGGGGGAATAAAGAGAATATCAATTTTCCTAGAGTCATACAAATCCCCAAGGTTGGGGGATTTCTCCCCTTGGTACCAATCCTAACCGCATTGGGTGCACTTGGTGGTCTAGCATCAGGAGGATCGGCTATCGTCAAGGCTGTCAACAGCGCCAAAGCAGCTAGAGAGCAGTTGGATGAAGCAAACCGTCATAATAAGACAATGGAAGCGATTGCTATGGGAAAAGGTTTATATTTGAAGCCATATCGGAAGGTGTACGGCTTCTTTTATCGACCACAAGCAAAAAACTTTTATGTATGTTACCCAAGAGAGCGCTCACTGACGTCGACATTATAAAATTCGAGAAAAATATACCACACTTTCGCGGAGTTTTCATGCGTGATAATCTTCCACGAAAACCTCATGTGATCGAGTGCGGAATTGTGAACCTTGATAGTATACAAAACAGTGGAACACATTGGGTAGCATACTATAAAAATAAAAGTCATATTGAATATTATGATAGCTTCGGAAATTTACCTCCACCAAAATAACTGATAAAATATTTGGGGACAAACATCAACTATAATTATAAACGTTATCAGAAATTCAATACATACACTTGTGGTCATCTATGTCTAAAATTTTTATATCAACTTTCTCACACTTTTTAAATAAATGAAATAAAAAACAATATATTTTTTTTTCACACCTCAACAAGCGAACAATAATTTTATTTATTTATTTATTTTTATATAAGTAGTTTAATTATCTAAAACATTTAGAGCTTCGGTATATTTTAATTCTTTAAAAATAATTTGTAATTTTTCAAAGGCATCAGGTCCTCGATGGGTTATTTTTGTGAATAGTTCTGCAGGAAGCCTGCTTTCTCTATTATATTCATCAACATCGTCATCATCATCGTCATCATCAAAGATGTTGGGAGATAATCCATACTGTATTATATCTAGCATGCGCTGTGTTATGAGGTTGTTTTCCACACATTTATTCGAAAGTTCTTTATAATTTGTTAGCCAGATTAATTGTCCAATATTTCTTGAAATGATCTCTCGGTGTATATCGTCCATGATTATTTTATTGAAGTTTGCTTGATGTGAGCTTCACTCTATGACTAACTCCGATTACTAATTCTTCAATCTTTTATACGGAAAATTTGATGTACTATACTTTTTTGCATCCTCTTCCTCAGTGTTTAGCTCCTTCGAATTTGACTGGATTTCATACTGCTTTCTCTTCGCAGCAGTATCTTCCATTTTTATGTGGCCATATTTATTACTACCTTCGCTACTATTACTACCAAATGAAGTATTTAGATTAGAATCCATTGTCCTCTACGTAAAACTTTATCAAAGACTAATGAGAACTTCAAATCGATATACTCAATTTATATCAAAAAATTATTGATACTTTTACTTACTCAACAGTGAAGTTTAAAAATATAATATAAACAAACTGTATCGATTATTAGCATACGAAGTCTGAGTGTAAACAATAAACAAACAGAATAAATAAATGTTTTGAAACTCTTTATTATCATCAAGTATTATATTACATGCTATATTAGTAAAAAATTCATGAATGAACATGAATGATTGCATCATATAATTAAATTAGAATATTGACATTGTATACAGATGTTCAATAGGTTGCACATTTAAGATTTCAATATCAGATCTATAGTTTTCATCAGAATAACGAACTAATGGAACTTCACCATCAATAAGCTGTTCAGTTACAACTTCACGATATTCACTACATCGAATACTCATACTTCGTTTCTCGTAGTTTGAATCATAGGTGCATCGAATTCTTATGTATGTACCGGAATCATAAAGTAGTTTAAAATGTCTGTAGAAAGGACGCTCACTTTGAATAATAACATTAATTTCTTGCTCTTTGTGTATAAAATCTTGCCTGAATGCTTCAATAGCTTCAGTCACGGTGAAAAAATGTTTTGCTACCCCCTCCGTACTTGAAATTGATGGTATCGTTTTAGTAGGTTCATCGCTAAATACTCTATCTCTATCTTCATTTTTCGCAGTACTAAGCATAGAAAAAGCTCCTCATCATTTGGTAGAGTCAAACGAAATCCATATTTTCCCTTTCTTCCACCATTTGATGGTAGACACCAAATTTATTGGTATTCGCTCTGCTGAAAGTATTTGCTTATACATTAAAGCAAATAAACTCAGCCAGGTGTATATCTTCATAAATCTCATTGTACTAACTATATTGAAAAATATAGTACTAATCGCTTTGAAGTTAATAGTTTAACTAGATATTCTAATCTGATAAACTATGTAAGAAAGCTCGCAAGAAATATATATATATATATATATATATATATATATATATATATACTTATATATATATATATATATATATATATATATATATATATATATATATATATATATATATATATATATATATATATATATATATATATATATATATATATATATATATATATATATATATATATATATATATATATAAATAACATTTACTACGTTTTATTTAATTATAATATTAGCAAGTAACAATTTACATATTTTATTAACTAAGTATAATACATATTAGCACGACCGTTGACTCCCGACTAACTTAAGCTTCGCTTAAGGCAGCGAGTCGAACTCTTTGGATAGGAGAAAACGAACATACGGTTAGTTAAACATATGATAAGTATACATAGTATATATAGTATGTATGTCACTCCTCCCACCACAAGAAAATAGCAATATCCTTATTGCGTTTAGTACTACCATATTTTCATTTGACAAATTTAGCTTAAGTTATTATGAGTTACAAAAAGAAAATTAGTATTTATATTCGAATACAGTTTCAATTTCAGCACAAAAGACTTAAGTGACAAACTTAGGTTAATATTTAAACATTATTAGTTCAAGACTTCTTTTCGTATCTAAAAATAAATAAGTAAAAATTAATGCAACAGGTCCAAAGAGGTGTTTAAGTAATTCTGTATACAAAATTAGTAGCAATACAATATAATTGAAATGCAAATTTAATAATAATGTATTTATTGAGTCGTGTACAATAAACTGATTGATGGATTTTAGTAGTTTTTATTCTCTTGAAATTGTTTTTTTTTTTCGTTTAAATTGATTTTTGTATTTCCTTACTTTACGATTCTTAAATTTAATTATAAAATGTTCATTGTCGTTTTCAGCTTTGACTAATGCTACTTTTCTAAATGGATTTTTTGTTTTGTCGAGACGTTTTCTGGAATTTTCAGCATTGATTAAAGTAGTATCTATAGGGTTTTCTGTTCGTGTCTTATTCGCATTGTTTATTCTGTTTTCTTTTATAAGTTGAGCATTAAACCTAGGAGATAAGTGATTGAAAAAGATGTTGTATGGGGTCTCACCGGTCGTAGAATGTATTATATTATGGTTGTACGTAAAAAGTGTTTGTTCGATTTGCATGTATTTTAATTCTTTATCGTCTGAGCTATTAATTATTCTGAGTTTTTCATTAAGTGTCTTGTGTAAACGTTCGATATCTGCAATGCCGGTTTTTCCTGTGGTTACTTCTATTTGAATATTTAACTGATCACACCACTGCTTAATGTTAATATTATTTATGCCTTGATCCTGATCGATTTTCAATATTTTTGGAGGTCCCATTGTATTAAAAATTTTTATTAGCGCTCTTTTTGTCTCTAACCAGTTCAATGTTTGTACTTCTTCAGCAGTTCCAAATTTAGAGTACAAATCAATACAAGTAAGATAATGTCTTTTCTCCCATTCCCAAAAATCGATTACAAATTTTTCCCTGGTTTCGTAAGCAGGTGGCGTGATTTTAAATGGCAGTTTGTGGGTAATGTGATCATATTTGCACCTATTGCAAAGTTCACATTCGTTAATAATTTTACTAATTTCTTTTAAGTAGTTCGGGTAATAGTATTTATTTTTGAAATGATTGGCAATCTTTTCTATCCCTTGATGAAGGCCTTCTAAATGAATTTCAAGAATTTTTGTTTTAAATTCGGGATAACCGCTAATATTTTCGAGTTCTTTAGTTGCTCGCAATATTTTGTGTCGTCTATTATTGATTAGGGTTGTAAAAACGTTTTGAAATTTCAAAAAATCTGCATCATTAGGCATAAAAATGGTACAGTTTTTACCTATTAAAAATTCCTTTATTATATCTTTTATTTGATCGATGGTTAAGTCGATGTATTTAATCGTTGTTACATTATTTTTAAATATATTTTCTGTTTGAGAACTATTTTCATTACTTTTAATCAATTTTAATTGTCGTTTAAATATATTTAGTGGCCTTTGTGAGATGGGAATATAAGATTCAGAATCTTCTGCTGCGGAATGAATAGTAGCGATATTAGGCGAAATATCGCCGAAATAGCAATCTTTAAGTTCAACACGCGATAACGCATCAGCTACGTGGTTTTCATTTCCTGGTATGTATTTGATGTCAAAATCAAACTCGTTAAGTTTCCACTTCCACCTTTGCAATTTAGCGTTTGGTTCCTTCAAATTGTGGAGCCATTGAAGAGGCCTATGGTCACTATTTATGACAAATTTTCTACCATATAAATATGGGCGAAAGTATTTGGTTGCCCAAACGATAGCCAGCAGCTCTTTTTCCGTTGTGGAGTAATGTAACTCGTGCTCATTAAGAGTACGGCTTGCAAAGCAAACCGGATGGCCCTGTTGACTCAAAACAGCTCCAAGAGCTACATTTGATGCATCGGTAGTCAAAGTGAACTTTCTTTCATAATCCGGATATGCCAAAATGGGTCCTTTTGTTATGAGAAGCTTCAGCGTATCTACAGCGTTTATATATTCTTCACTAATATCAATTCGATTGCCTTTTTTTAGACACCGCGTTAAAGGTTTTGAAATTTTAGAAAAGTCTCTAATAAATTTTCGATAAAAGCCAACTAATCCTAAAAATTGTTTAATCTCCTTTTCAGTTTTTGGCAGTGGATACTTCAATATAGAATCTATCTTATTAGGATTGGGCTTTGTTTTAAAAATTTGTGTACCGAGGACGTTAGGTCTAATCAAACTTACTGATGATCCCGTATCCACGAGGAATTTAAAAGGGCGATTTTCAATTATTAGTTCTACTTTTAGTAGATACCCGAGGCTTCTAGCCGAAAATTTTCGTGATCTTGTTCCATAGGTTCGGGGATTCCGTAACGTCGAATCCTAGATTGATTCGAACTTTTCCCCCTAGTATTATATATTGGTTGTGAATGCCTTATTGGGATGTTGTTTGAATTTGGGAATGGGTTACTGAAATTATTATTGCATTGTATTGTGTGTTATGGTTTTGGGTTTGTAGGGTATTGTTAAAACGAGCATTGAAAAGAGGGGTGTGTTGTTGCATGTCTGTGGAACTATTATTGTGAGGGAAATATTGTTGTGCGTTAGTAAAGTTATTATTGTTAGCTGAAGGTAAGTATGAATTTGTATTTCTATAACTGTTAAATTGTTGTTTACTTTGTATTAAATTTTGTTTACTTTTGATATTTTTTTCTATTACAACATTATCGTAAACATCGTTTTCTTTTAATACTCGGATTGCGGATTTTACGTCCGTAACCATATTGGCATTAATTAAAGCTACTAAATGAAAGGGAAGTTCTCTCTTAAGAGTTTTTAAACTTATTTGTTTTAATTCACCACTAAGGAAATTGATAGTTGAATTATTCGATTCTTTTAGCTTTATACTATCTTTAATTTTACATACTTCTGCATTTATTTCTTCGCAAAGTTGCTTAACACTACCTCTGTATTTTATATTACTAACTAATAATATCATAGTGGTAATAGGTGTGGAATCTGCAAATTCGTCGATTAACAGGCTTCTTAAAATTTCCCAGCTCGCAGGTTGTTCTCTTCTCACCACATCTAACGCCGAGCCACGAAGAGTACTTACAACGCATTGGAAGTAAAATGGTGTTTCATCTTGTGTAAGAGATGACGACGCGGGCATCAAAGCATTTAAACTGTCAATATATAACGACAAGTAATTTTTGTCGCCGTCGAACGGAGCAATCAACTTTATGCTTTGCACGGTTCGTTCCCTTCTCTCCTTTGCTTCATTCATTGTTAATGTTGTTAGTGAGTTTATTAGATATTCCGATAATTCAGCTATTGGCACTTGCTCTCTTGCTTGTTCTTCTTTTGCTGACGAAGTGGTTGGTGTAGTTACAATATTCATACACAACAATTGCTGACAAAGAGCGTCAACTCCGTTATCACACATATATTAATTATATATTATGTTATATATTATGTTATATATATTATATATTATATTGATTGACGAATAACACGTGGAGATTGATTTATGATCGTATTTTCTTCTTAAAGGTCATTGAAGGTTACTGTTTAATTCTTAAACATATATTTAGTCTGTAAAAAATTATGAAATATATATATATGTGTATATAAAAAGTTTATCATATTGCACAATCATTATATTGTATTGCATATTTGTAACCTTGACAGCATATGACCGCAAGTAAACTCTATATACAGTTTATAAAATCATAAATGCAGTGTCATCATTATATGAACGCTAATGAACTAAAAAACAACAGCGTTTGCTGTTGTTACGTATAATGGTCAATATGCTTTGCCTAAATATGCTGTCAAGGCATTAATTGTATTTTGTTATATTTTAAGTCAATTATATGTATATGCAATATACAAGGCAAATTATGTAAAAATGCATATTAACACATATTTGCATTAATTGTAATTTCTTATGTTAAATCAATATATGTATAGGCAATATTTTGTAATAAATAGAGAAATCGACTACAGGTCGATGTTCAATTGATCACGAATAATTAGTTCGTCTAGTTGTTTTTAATCACACACGCAATCCAGGTTCAAGTGCCTGTGTTTGCATTCTCTTTTTTTTGTTGCCATAAGTAATCCAGGTTCAAGTGCCTGTGTTTACTTTTTGGCATAGTTACGAATTCTAGAGGATTCCAGGCGAATCGCTTGTGTTTGCATCGCTAGAGGTAACAGTTACTTTTGTAATCCACGTGGATTCCATGTATCAAATGGAAAGTAAAGAAAATGTTACTTTAATTATTAATAATAATTAACAAAATTTAAATTATGCAGTTTTGTGGGTGTATGAACTTATTTTTAATTTCTTTATTAGGTTGCTGTTACACAATATTTTATTTATGTAGTTTTTGTGTGTCCATATACTTTTTTTTAATAGCTTTAGTAGGTTCTTTTATATAATTTCAAAAAAAAATTTCACTTCACAATATATTTAATAACTTTAGTAGGTTCTTTCGTATAACAATTTTTGGGAAAATGTCACTTCACGATATATTTAATAACTTTAGTTTTCATATAATAGTTTTTTGGAAAAATTTCAATTATTTATTAACTTTAGTAGGTTCTTTCATAGGATCATTTTCGCTGATCCTACCGACTGCGCCAATAACATTTACTACGTTTTATTTAATTATAATATTAGCAAGTAACAATTTACATATTTTATTAACTAAGTATAATACATATTAGCACGACCGTTGACTCCCGACTAACTTAAGCTTCGCTTAAGGCAGCGAGTCGAACTCTTTGGATAGGAGAAAACGAACATACGGTTAGTTAAACATATGATAAGTATACATAGTATATATAGTATGTATGTCACTTATATATATATATATATATATATATATATATATATATATATATATATATATATATATATATATATATAAAAATAAATATGTGGCACTTAAAGCCCCAAAGGGCTCATTGGCCGAGCTTCTCTTCCATTACTGTTGTGCGTCTTAAATTTGGACAGTATTAGAAGGGACCTACTTATTTTAGCCGGTTCCGAACGGCAGAATACTTGTGACATCACTTTTTCTGAGCTTTGTCACAGAGTTCTTTAAGAAGCTTTTTCATGGCAAGTTGTTACTGTCGGAAGAATTGCCAATTGCTTGCCTTATATATATATATATATATATATATATATATATATATATATATATATATATATATATATATATATATATATATATATATATATATATATATATATATATATATATATATATATATATATAGCCTATGTAGCTATAAGCTAAAACCATATACACATGCTTGTACATGCATTTATTATACCGACCGCATACTATGTAGCTACAAGCTATAGCCATACACAAACGTATGTACATGTATTTACTATACTGAGCGCATGGCTCTCATAGCTGATAAGCTACCCTAAGCGATTCAACATATGTGTCAAGCATTTAGCTACAACCTAATATCATATCATATCATACATACACACACACACATATGCACTTACTATATCAACCACTACAAGTCATATCTGCTTGCTACCGATCATGCTAGCCTGGTAGCACAGCTCGATTCAATATCATCCTCACGCCTAAGCCACCCCGCCACACCCTCCGCTCCCCACGTCTTTAAGCTTTTAAGTGCTTAAACGGTGCTGATATTATTGTTTTTATTAATACTAGTATTACTGAAAATATGCTATATATTGCTATTATTACTACTTTTAGATTATTATTATTAAAACTATTACTAAAATGATGTTAAATATTGTTGCTATTACTACTTTTCGATTATTATGTACTAAAATTATACCAATATTATGTTATTATTAATAATATTACTAAAATAATATTACTACTCTTACATTAATAATTTAATATATATGATTAATTTGAATTTTTGATAGAATAGAAATTAAATCAATATCATAATTATCATAATCGTGATTTGTAGGAAATGCTGGTTAGCATTTAATAGGTAAGTATTATTTAAATTTGTTTGAAGTAAATCAGGGAATCAATGGCAATCAATTAAAAATGATAAAAGTATTTTGTATACATTCTGCACAGAATGCGATTGTATTAGAATCGTAATCAAAACAAAAGAAAGAAATAAAAACACTTCCACCCTCCCCCATACAGACCAACAATCCGCAAATATTCATATATTGTGGACTCATGCAAAATCGAGTTTATTGCTTTTTTGTTCCTAATTTCTAATTCTTCATACAATCAATTGAGTAAATAGCAAAATCCACATATATATATAAAAAAGGCGCAATGCCACATAAAATTCAATATTATTTTGCCATGTTAATTTACAGCATTTGCTCTCCTGGTCATAGCAATGCTCTCTTCAAAATCTCTGTATACTCCAACTCTGTTAAGTGACCCTGATATTGTGATCAAAAATAAGCTCAAAAGCCAAAGAAGAACTTCTCTGGTATTAAAAGTTCTCTGGTTCAATTCCTTTATTCACACTCTTTTACAACTCCACAATTATTGTACATAGAATCAGAGTATTATTCTCTAACTACTACTATAGTATGTAGTTTTAGATATAATTTTTAATTAGGTATATATTTTATATATAAGATATATATTTTTGATTAACAATTTTAATAGTAATAATATGCTGCCGCGTCATCAGTTTGTTTTTATTTGATTAGTTTTGGTCATTTCTTGTGATTGACCTACTATTTTGTACGACTATAATCGCACAACTCGCATTCTGTGCATGAGGCAACTACATGTTAATATTTATTTTAGTTGTTATATTTTATTTATGATTATGCTTACTGCAGCGATTAAGCAGTAACAAAAGTTAATGCAAATCACTAGTGCTGACTGCAACGATTATGTATTTACAAAGGTCAATCCACCTTATGTTTTATTTCGCAATAACCTTTTGCGCGTGTTTTGTGTGTGGATGAATATAGTGTGACTTGTAAATGTAGTGAACCAAAATATATTGCAATAGCTATGCTTCCATATTTTGACTCAGAACGTCCCACAGTGGAAGATCGTGCCCAAAAATAAAAACAAAAATTAAAAAGTTCAGTAATTTCCTCTGTTTAAATGCTGACCGACAGATCGTACCTAGGATAAGAAAACACAAAAAAAAAAGTTTTGAAATTGTTTCACGTTTAGCGGTACAGTGTGCCCATAACTTACATACGTAAAAATGCTGCCATTTTATTTGTGAAATTTATTATTTGCTATGAAGAGCTCTCACTAGTTTATTTAATAACCAATATTCTTATATGATATATCAACGTTAGGTATTAGGTTTTGCTTTTAAAATAATTTATTGCTTTGTTTTATTATACACCTAATTTTATACAATTTTTCAAATATTGGTCAGAAGATGACAAAAATAAATTTATTTGTTCAAATTAAACAACTTATTATTTTTTTTTTTATGATTTGAATCAAAATATGGTTTATCAGAAACTGTAGTCAGTTATTGAATTCACTTGTTAAAATCGTTGCAATATTTTTTTGCCAAGTGGCTAAAAGTGCATTTTTGTAAACAGACAAAATGGTGCTAATTTAATCACTGTAAAAAACTGTATTAGCTATTAAAAGTTGTGAGAATTTTTGAGTTAACTTACAATACCTTCAAATATTATTATGTACGCATGGTTGTTGCTTATTTGGTTTTTATGCTTGAAATATTACCCATGTATGGTTGTTGCTTACTTTGTTTCTTTTTCAACAACCATGGCAATGTAGTGCAATATAACCATGACTATGCATTTTTACCGTGGGTGCCGTAGCTCAGTGGTTAGTATGTTCGCCTTCTGATCTGTAGGTCGTGGTTCAATCCCCGGCTGATGCATTACAAATTTTATATCGATAAGATTTTTCTTTCGAATGGTACCCACCTGTCGGCAAGCAATTGGCAATTCTTCCGACAGTAACAACTTGCCATGAAAAAGCTTCTAAAAGAACTCTGTGACAAAGCTCAGAAAAAGTGATGTCACAAGTGTTCTGCCGTTCGGAACCGGCTAAAATAAGTAGGTCCCTTCTAATACTGTCCAAATTTAAGACGCACAACAGTAATGGAAGAGAAGCTCGGCCAATGAGCCCTTTGGGGCTTTAAGTGCCACATATTTATTTTTTTTATTTTTATGCATTTTTACCAAGAAAGTAACACAATGATCATTGTGTTATACATAATACGGTAATGATCATTCAGCCACTATGATGTTATTACAGTTTAATATTAATTACATAATATAATGTGCATAATGATATAATACAGAATATAATAAGTGTTGTTATAACATTATAGTAATGAAATATAATAATAGTTATATATAATCTAACAATTAGAATGCATTTATAACGTAGTGAGCCAAGGCACAAAAATTAAGCACGTACCATTTTGGCTCACAACAACAGTTATCTAAAATAGAGATCTCTCATATCCTTCAATTCATAAACAACTCCGGCTGGTTGTGACATATTCTTTGACACTCAGTAGGTCTTAGCGAGATTTATGGCTCAAAACGGCATTTTGTTTGCTACTTGAGCGACCAGGGTCGCAGCCATTCTACCTACCTACCTACATGAGACAGAAGTTAGAGAATAAATGGATTGAATAAACTAGAGAATAAACATAGGGATGAAAACATGCTCAATCGAATAGTTAGAACAGTTGGTTATTGGAGCAGAAGGAAATTCCAAAGTTCTTATTAACCGATGCATTTTCATAGTTGCATTTTTTTTTTCATGATACACATGAAAGACACATCGATTGAGCAGTTTTTTGAACAATCAATTTTATATTTTCAGCAGCAGCACGATCTTGGCGCATACCAATACATATAGACTAGGAGTATAGAGTGTCACATGGGTAATAAATACATTCAACCGTACCAAAAACATCATAAATAATAATAAAGATACAATTTTGAATCGAATTATTGGAACGCATCAGACACTAGCATCAATCCACAAGCACACCACACCAACTTTCTCTCAAAATCTCAATAATATTCAAGCTTCCGTTATCAAACCAAACGGCCAAAATGCTCCTCTAATTTAAATAATCTTGCCAAACAATAACCGATCTTTGATGAGAAGAGAGTTGCTGTATTCACGTCATCATCACAACTCTTAAAAGCCTAGCATAGCCTAGCCTAGTAAAGCTGACAACAGCCAGCGGGAGAGCATCTTCATCATAGGCACCATAATCATCGAATTACCAATAATTATATATGTAAATAATAGTTACTTTATATTTTCTTTCTAATAGTTCAATCAGTTACTAATAATATCACAAATAGTTTTAACTTTTTCTTTATGTGAAAACATTATTGGTATATCATAATGATAATGTTTTCTAACTCTAAGAGGGGAGGGATGCACAGTGGGAGCTTTTCATTGGACATAAATAGTAAAAAAGGTACTACAATATTCAAATTTGGTACACAAGCACAAGTAAATAGTACTAAAATGAACTTAATCCGAGTACATATAAGACTACTCCCCATATAACAGTAATTTTGAAAAACGTTTAAATTACATTATTTTCAAAACTAATAAAGTTAGAATACTCTAACTTTACTCGATATATAATGACATATTTGAAGTAAAAACGGAGTTATAGTTATCATATTTTGAATCCATCACACCGCCCACATTTTTTGAGTATTCATACTTCAAAAACCACTTAATTGAAATCAATCAAATTCAACATGGGCATTGACCCTGACAAACAAACGTCATAGCCTGGTAATGGTCAAGGTTGGCTTACCACTACGCCGCCACACCCCTCCCCCCCAGCTCTATTCAATCCAAATTTTATATATTAAGTGTAAAATCAAAATTTTTGAAGGTATTGTAAGTTAACTCAAAAATTCTCACAATATTTAATCGCTAATACATAGATAATGAAATGTACACAAATTTTTACAGTGATTAAATTAGCACCATTTTGTCTGTTTACAAAGATGCACTTTTAGCCACTTGGCTACAGTTTCTGATAAACCATATTTTGATTCAAATCATATAAAAAAAAATAATAAAAAGTTGTTTATTTGAACAAATAAATTTATTTTTGTCATCTTCTGGCCAATATTTGGAAAATTGTATAAAATTAGGTGTATAATAAAACAAAGCAATAAATTATTTTAAAAGCAAAACCTAATACCTAACGTTGATATATCATATAAGAATATTGGTTATTAAATAAACTAGTGAGAGCTCTTCATAGCAAATAATAAATTTCACAAATAAAATGGCAGCATTTTTACGTATGTAAGTTTTGGGCACACTGTACCGCTAAACGTGAAACAATTTCAAAACTTTTTTTTTGTGTTTTCTTATCCTAGGTACGATCTGTCGGTCAGCATTTAAACAGAGGGATTTACTTATTTATTTTATTTTTTAATTTTTGTTTTTATTTTTGGGCACGATCTTCCACTGTGGGACGTTCTAATCAAAATATGGAAGCATAGCTATTGCAATATATTTTGGTTCACGACATTTACAAGTCACACTATATTCATCCACACACCAAACACGCGCAAAAGGTTATTGCGAAATAAAACATAAGGTGGATTGACCTTTGTAAATACATAATCGTTGCAGTCAGCACTAGTGATTTGCATTAACTTTTGTTACTGCTTAATCGCTGCAGTAAGCATAATCATAAATAAAATATAACAACTAAAATAAATTTTAACAAGATATCAATATCGTCTCGTTGCTGCTACAGCAGTCACAATACCTTCGTCGCGCCGCCGCCACTGCACTAAATAGTTACGTCGCTTCACTACGCACACAGCTACGCTACGTTGCTGTCATTAATCAGTATCTTCGCCGACGTCAACTTCATCAACCTCTGCCTTCTCGTAGTGCAGTTGGCATTCGGTAAAATTTAACCATTGCGTCAACCACAGTTTTGCATTGGTGAATTGGCAGAATTCTCACAAATTTCGTTATTTTACTTCTCAAATATAGTATCTGCGCAAATACTAATATCGTCGCTTCGCTGCGCACTCTGCTACAATAGTAACTTCGCTTCGCTGTCAACTTCGTCAACTTCATCAACTTCTGCCTTCTTCTAGCGCAGTTCGCATTCCGTTACATTTGGTCATTGCGCCAACTGCATTTTACCGTTGGCGTATATTCAACCAACGGTTATCATTTTTATTATTGAACACATACTATACCAAACTTTTCTTTTGTATTCTTCGTTATTGGTACGATTCTTTGTTGTTACTAGCTTTTCTAAATTCTCGTTTTCCAACTTTGCTCGTTTTTGGAAAATATGGCAAATACAGAAGATCAACACTCAGGTGGACAATCCGCATCTGATTCATGTCTCCTAAATAGAGAACGTTTAATTTTAATTGACAGCATTACCGTCATGAAAGATAAAGTCGCATTAGACGGTGATCAGGTCGATTCAACTGTTTTTGAGTGTTGTTTGAAAGTTATCGAATCAAACTTCAAACAATTAGTGAAAGTTCAATCACAAATTGAGAAACTGAATCCGTATGAAACAACCAGAAGTGATGTAGAAGAGCTACTCATCATTGCTAAGGCTAAAATTATGTCTTTATTAAATTTTAAGCGTCGCAATACAATAGTGAACAGCACTCTTTTGAGGTCTCCATCACGTCCAGCATCAGGGCATCGTAATCGATTACCACAATTGAAATTACCACGGTTCAATGAAAACTATTCATTCTATAAACGATTTATTCGCACATTTGAGCATGTGGTTCATGACGATGCCACAATTCCGGTTGTTGAAAAATTCACTTATCTGCTAAATTGTCTTTCTGGACCAGCGTTAGCTGTTGTTCAATCTTTTGAAATTAGCGAGGAAAATTATCCTAAAGCTTTACAACGTTTACAAGAGCGTTACGATAATAATGTTCTAATCTTTCTCAACTGCATAAAATCACTCTTTAGCTTACCCATTATGTCAAAAAACGATCCGAGTCAACGAAACCTAATCGATACTGTCTCTACCGTTCGTGCGTCGTTATTGTTATTGGGATCAGAGATGGATGTTATGAATTCAATATTAATTCATATTTCAAGGCTACACTCAGTTTCAAAGGAAGCATACGAAGAGAAGCAAAATTATAAATCTTTGCCAACTTTGGATCACTGTTATGACATTTTGAGCCATCCTTGTCAGCTGCTAGAGAGTAGAGTAAAAAAGATGGATACAATCGAGAATCAACATGAAAATAAACAAAAGGGATATCGAAATAAAGCAGCGAATGCTTTCGTTAACGTACAATCTAATTATTATTATAGCAACAAAACAGAACATTTATTGGGAAACTGTTCTTCATTCTTATTGCTATCAGTATCGCAGCGATTCGACTTTGTAAAACGTTCATCACTTTCTATAAATTGTCTACGTTAAGACCATATTGTGTCGAAATTCCCTTCAAAATTCAAATGCCGTGTGTGTAAGTCATCGCATCATACTCATTTACACATATTTTCTGCTCAAAGTTCTTCGTCGAGTCAAGTACTACCTTCACCACAACAATCACCAGAACAAGGCAAAACATTTTCATTAGTTAAACGAACTTACAAAAGAGCAATAATTCCCACAACAGTGGTTCTAATCAAAAATAAATTTGGCGTATTTCAACCTATGCGTGCTCTTTTAGATTCGTGTTCTGAAATCAATTTCATAACAGAAGAGGCAGCAAAACTCTTGCAATTAGATTGGCATCACATGATCAAGAAATATCTGGAATATGAGATATACGCATTTACTGTAACAAAAATAATATCGACAGAGCAACCTGATCAGTATATTAGTGCAATAGATTGGTGCATTCCAGAAAAGTTAGAACTTACTGATACTCTTTTCAATAAACCGCAACATGTTGACCAGCTTATTAGCACTGAAATTTTTTTGAGTTGCTGCGTAATGGAAAAATTTTATTGGGAAAAGGATTACCTTCCTTAATAAATACTGTGTTTGGATGGGTAGTTGGAGGCACATTTGATTCCAAGGTTGGTTCGAATTCTTTATCTTGCAACGTAGTGGCAGAAACGTCAGTTGATGCATTACTCACAAGTTTCTGGGAAATAGAAGAATTCTCTTCTGCTTAGACAATTCTTTCGAAAATGCACGTCGACGCTTTCTGGCCCTCGAAAAACGCTTAAACCATGACCAGCCTTTGAAACAAATGTACATCGATTTCATGGACGAATATCAATCACTTGGACACATGTCATTGCGAGATACTGACATTTCGCATTATTTTCTACAGCATTATTGTGTTATTAGACCACAAAGCTCAACAACAAAACTTCGCGTAGTTTTCGATGCATCTGCTCGTACAACGTCGAATCGTTCACTAAATAACATACTCATGGTAGGACCAACCATATAAATCGCTATGCATTAACAGCAGACATTTCAAAAATGCACAGACAGTTTCTCGTTGATGAGCATGATCGACAATACCAGCTCATTCTCTGGAGGAAAAATGTTAACGATCCATTGCAAGTATTTCAATTGAACACAGTGACGTACGGCATGTCAGCTGCTCTATTCCTTGCAATAAGATGTTTGTTTCATATAGCAGAACTTTTTCGTAATGTGTACCCACTAGGTGCGTCAATTTTGCAATAGCGAAATCTAAAGATTTAACAGTAGTCAACAGCATCGAAATTCCGAGATATGTATATACTTCAACCACAGGTGAAAATGAAATTCATGGGTTTGCAGATGCATCTGAGCGTGCATATGAATGCTGCATCTACATACGTAGACGTTACGTAGAAAGCTACAAATCTATTCTGTTAATAGCGAAATCTAAAGTGGCCCCTATTAAAGCTCAAACAATCCCAGGATTAGAACTGTACGCCACTCTTCTTCTAAGCAGAACATGGAGAAAATTCGGACACAAGGTGAAAAACATTTATTTTTGGACTGATTCCAAAGTCGTTCTTCAGTGGCTGAAAACTCATTCATCGACCCTCAATTGTTTCGTAGCCAACCGTGTCGCTGAGTTGTAGGAAACCACTTGTCGCGAGTCTGTAGTGCATCACAACTGCCCAAAACAATATGGTTTTTTGGTCCAGAATTTTTATCATTCGATTCCACTTATTGGCCTGTTCTCACAGATATGGAGTTGCCTCAGGAAAACTTGGAACGAAAGCGAGTAGTAACTTTTAAATGTAACAACAAAGGCAATGTGGGATCTCTAATCGTCGACATTATCGAGAGCAAATCATCGTTTTTCGTATATTTAATAAAATTCCTCCAGACATAAATCTCAGTGCATCAGACATCATTCACATTGGACCCAAAGAATTAGATAAAAGTTTTTTGAGTAAAAGTTTTGATAAAAGTTTTTTTGCTGATGAAATTAACTCTTTGCAAAAGGGAAAATTCATTAATACTTCATGCGAGCACAAAAATTCTAATTGGTTTGTTGCGTCAAAGATTGTGGGTGATCAACGCTAGAGAAATTGTTCGTCAAGATGTGCGAAAGTGCGTTCATGGCTTTCATTACAAACCACCTATATTAAGGTAAATTATGGGGAACTTGCTCGCTGATCGCGTGCAGGTGCAACGACTATTTTTCACATGCGGCGTGAACTTCTGCGGTCCCTTTTTTACTTCATACTGTATTCGTGGTAAACCTCCATACAAGACATACGTTGCCATATTCGTATGTTTTGCATCAAAGGCAATACATGCGGAATTAATATCAAATTTATCTACAAATGCTTTTTTATTATCTTTAAAGCCGTTTGTAGCACGCCGAGGCATACCACAACGCATTTATTGAGACAATGCTACAAACTTTGTCGGAGCACAATCAAGACCCAAGGAATTTCTAGAAATACACTTGAACAGCCGTGCAATTAATGACGTCATAACATTGGATGCGAATTCAAATTTATTCCGCCTCGAGCTCCTCATTTCGTTGGCTTATGGAGGCAGCTGTTAAATCAAAAATGCTGCTCCTTAAGAATATCGCCCATGCTAATCTAACATAAGAAGAATTTCAATCGGTGTTGGCAGAAGTGGAAGCAATTTTGAATTCCCGTCAATAGCGCCAATTTCCACTGATCTTAATGACGGCGAAGCTCTTACTCCTGCGCATTTGCTAATCGGCTCATCACTTATGGCATTACCCGATGTCGACTAAAGCAATTCAGTAACATGTTTACATTTAACGAAGTGGTAACGTATTACATTTGTAAAGACACATTTTTGGTAGCAATGGGTTCGTGATTACGTACTCAATCTACAACAACGTGCAAAATGGTGTAAACCAGAAGCAAATATAAAACTAGGACGAATGGTTATCATTCATGAAGATAACATTCCTGCTCAGCAGCTCTTTTATTAAATGTAATAGAAAATAAGTTAGTCGCTTGATGGCAACAGAATTAAAATCATCGTTCAGTCATATTAAAATTTCGAAACATTTCTTTTTTTTTGTTTTGATTTTGTCGAACTTTTGATGATTGAAGCTGGTGTTGGAAAACTCAGCTGAAAGTGTTTAAGGCGTAGTCTGGCCAGGACCGGACTTACGCAAAGTATGTGGATTGATGTTGCATCTCCTCTAGACAAATTCTACACTCCGTGTCAGAGGATAGTCCCATTTTGTGGAGATGGTATTTTAACCAGTTAAGTCCAGAGAGATAGGCGTAGGTTTGTTCTGCTAAGACTAATTCTGTCAGAAGCTACATTAAAGCTGATGAGAGCTTTCGCTTGGCGAAGACCAATCGAATTTGTCCATTGTAGTAGGTATTTGTCGTGGTAATGTTTTTCTATCATAGCTTTGGCCGATGCCCAGCTTATACCGCAGAAAGGTTCTTCCCTTCAATGGAGAAGACGAGCCAGCTGTCGCTAGTTCGTCCGCAACTTCATTGCTCTCAATTTCTTTGTGTCCCGGCACCCAACATAATGTGACCTTGTTTCGCATAGAGAGTTGCTGTAGGATAAGAAAGCATTCGGTAACTAGTTTTGAGCAGAACTCCCATGAGGAAAGAGATTTGATGGCAGCTTGGCTGTCTGAGCAAATAAGAATTTGCGCTTCTTTGAGCCCTTTGGCATGTATATGACGTGCAAAAAGGTCTATGGCATGTATTTCTGTTTGGAAGACAGTTGGCCACGAGCCCATTGCGACAGATATGCGGGTATTAAGATCGTATATCCCGGCGCTTGTACCTTCGTCTGTCTTTGATGAGTCTGTGAACCAAGCGTAATTATGTTTTGAGGGTATTAAGTTGATATTCGTTTTCCATGTTAGTCTGTCTGGGATGATTATGGAGAAGCGAATGCGATAGCGTAGTTCTTGAGGCATGGAATCTGAGTTAGAACGTATTTCTATATTTTATATATTTTTGATGATCGTTTCGTGTCCATTTGAACTCGAAGTTGAACTGTGGAAAAGGTTCATGCGAATGGCACTGATTTTTCAATATGAATGGTAAGCGGTAGGAGTCCTACCAGAGCCTCTAGTGCAGCCGTGGGACAAGATTTCACAGCCGCGGTTAGAAATAGACAAGCTAGTTTTTGAAGTTGATTGCATTCACGGATTGCTGATTTTTTGGTGACTTTTGACCACCACACCACTGCAGCATAAGTTTCAATTGGACTAATCATGGTGGTGTACATCCAGAAAACTATTTTTGGAGATAAACCCCATATTTTGCCAAAAATTCATTTGCAAGTCCACATGGGAATTCCAATTAGTATTCTATCCAGGATGATGCCTAGATATTTGACTTCATTTGAGAATTCGAGAGTAGTGTTTTCGAGACGCACTACTCCGAAATCGGGTTTGTACTTTCTTGTAAAAGGAACAACAACCAAGGATAGCAAGGTCATCTGCATAGTCGATTACATCGAAACCGGTTGAAGAGAGTTTGACTAGGAGGTCCTCTATTACGAGAGACCACAGTAGCGGGGAAAGAACGCTTCCTTGGGGACAACCATTAACAGTTTTGACGTAGGCGAATTAATTCTTGTGTAGCTGGATGGAAGTTTCAAGTCTTTGCTTGATGTGAAGATCTATTAGTCGTGTTAAATATATTGTCATACTACTACTTTGCATTTGCATATACTTTGTTTTATGTTTCTAAATCTAAGTAATCTAGTTTATATATTATTAGTTTATATTGTTTCTACTGAAAATTTTTAATTCAATAAAGAACATTGAAGAATATATATCAATTGTGAAGTCTTTTGTAATAGGTTATGGGCTCAGAGCACGAATATCAGATATAATTGCAAATTATAATTCGTTTTTTGGTCTTCGTTTTGTCAATTGTAATTTGGCAAGAATGGCTGATTTAAAGCTGGCGATTACTAAACTAAATCGGGATAATTATGAGTTGTGGAAATATAGAATGCAGCTTATAATGAAGAAGAAGAAAGTTTGGGATGTAATCGAAGATGCTATTCCAGAATCTCCTGATACTTCTTGGAAGCAGCGTGATACGAATGCTTCAATTTTAATTGGATTGGCCATTGAAAACGCGGAAATGTTCCGCGTAAGCAGTTGCAAGAATGCAAAAGATGCTTGGAATACCTTGAGAGAATATAATGAGAAGGCTACTTTGAGCAACAAGGTGAAATTAATGGACACAATATGTACTTTGAAGCTTCAGCCCGGTGGAGATATGGAAAAACATATCATGCAAATGAAGTTAATTACTTACATACTTATGTGGCCATAATAAGCGAATATCGATTTAGGCCGAAAATAACATGCTTCGCCAGCCATCTCTGTTCTTTGCTAGCTGGCGCCAGTTAGAAATTCCAAGCGCCGTGAGGTTCTCCAGTGCTTGTTCCTTCCACCGCAGGTTAGATATTAATCTTCTGCGTCGTCCTCCAGCGGGTTCCGAATATAACACCTTCTTAGCTGAAGCGTGTTCTTCCATCCGCTCGACATGCATTAGCCAGCGCAGCCGCTGGATTTTGATGCGCTTTACTATGTCAATATCGGCATACAGCTCATGGTTGTACCTTATTCGGTACTCGCCACCAACGCAAATAGGTCCAAAGATCTTGCGTAGGACTTTTCTCTCGAAAACTCCAAGCATTCGCTCATCCGAGGTGGAAATTGTCCAGGCTTCAGCGCCATATGTTAGGACAGGCATGATGAGAGACTTGTAGAGTGTAGTTTTCGTTCTTCGAAAGAGGGCTCGACTTCTTAATTGCTTACTCAGCCCAAAGTTACACCTGTTAGCAAGAGTTATCCTACGCATGATCTCCAAGCTGAAGTCATTACTGCTGTTAATGCTGGTTCCAAGATAGACAAAGTCCCTTACTACTTCAAAAGCGTAGTTGTCAACAGTGACGTGCTGTCCAAGACGCCGGGACTCTTTGTTTGTTGACACCAGATACTTCGTCTTGCCCTCGTTCACCGTGAGACCCATCCGACGCGACTTTCTTTCTAACTCTGAGAATGCTGCACTGACTGCTCGCGTGTTCATGCCGATTATGTCAATATCGTCGGCATACGCTAACAGCATGACACTTTTGTTGAAGATAGTGCCATTATGTCGTAGATCAGCAGCTCTTATTATTTTCTCCATAATAAGATTGAAGAAGTCGTACGATAACGAATCACCTTGTCTGAAACCCCGTTCGGTACTAAACGGTGCGGAGAGGTCCTTCCCAATTTTCACTGTGTCGATCTGTTTTTCTTGGGTCTTCTCCGGGATTTGACGCAGTGTGAAAATCTGATCGATGGTGGATTTACCAGGTATGAAGCCACACTGAGACGGTCCAATCAGGTTGCTGCATAGGCTTCAACCTTTCGCACAGTACGCTCGATAGAACCTTGTATGAGATGCTCAGGAGACTTATTCTACGGTAGTTGGAGCAAATTGTGGGGTCTCCTTTTTTATGTACAGGACAGAGAACACTGAGCCTCCAATCATCACGCATGCTTTCATCCGACCATATTCTGCTTATGAGCTGGTTTATGCAGGCGAGCAGCTCATCGCCTCCGGTTTTAAACAACTCGGCAGGCAGGCAATCAGCACCTGCAGCTTTGTTGTTCTTCAGCCTTAAAATGGCCTCGTCATAGTCGGGTGGTGGAACATCAACACCATCATCTGTAATTGGGGTTATCGGGCAATCTCCTCCACTGGCGGAATTCTTCGTAGCATCGCCATTCAGTAACGTGAAGAAGTGTTCCATCCATAGGCTCAGTATACTCTGGACATCTGTAACCAGATTCCCATTTCCATCACGACAAGAAGAGGCTCCGGGATTTAAACCTCCACTCAGGCGCTTGATCTTTTCAAAGAATTTTCGAGTCTCATTCTTGTCGGTACACATCTTTATCTCCTCACACTCGCGTCTTTCCAACTCCCTCTTCTTGCGCCTGAAAAGACGTCTCTCTGCACTCCTTTTCTCTCTATACCGCTCCTTAACACCTCGCGTTGCGCCTGCACGCAGGGTTTTTCTGTAGGCGGCGTCTTTCTCTGCGGTAGCGTCGCGACACTCCTGAT
Source organism: Megamerina dolium (assembly GCA_963854835.1). NCBI lineage: Eukaryota > Metazoa > Arthropoda > Insecta > Diptera > Megamerinidae > Megamerina > Megamerina dolium. Next base: position 17,828,819 of record OY978530.1, on the reverse strand, counting down.
CATACCACTCATTCCTCAGAGGCCGGTAGTAACCGATTACCTCCTCGGCAGCAGTAGTCATGGAGTGGGATATATGTGTCCACCGTGCGCATGTATCATTAAGTGGGGGAGTGTTCTGCATAAGCAGATCCGATAGTCGAGTGGAAAATGCATCTGCTGTCTCTGGTGATCGCAACTTACTGACGTCGAGCTTTCTCTGTGTGGGACTTCTCTTGCTATTTGCGACACATAAACGTGTGCGCACCTTAGCTGCAACAAGGTAGTGATCCGAGTTGATGTTGGCACCATGGATCGATTTCACGTCCATCACACTAGAAGCATGCCTTCCGTCAATCACCACATGATCAATTTGGTTTCTTGTACGTTGATCTGGAGACAGCCATGTCCCTTTGTGGATGTCGAGATGCTGGAATCTGGTACCACCAAGTACTATGTTTCGTGCTGCGGCGAAGTCAATCAGCCTCATTCCGTTATCGGAGGTGTTCTGGTGGAGGCTGAATTTTCCGACAGTTGGACCAAAGATACCTTCCTTGCCCACCCTGGCATTAAAGTCGCCAAGCACGATTTTGATATCGTGTCGGGGGCAGCGGTCATAAGCTTCTTCGAGGCGCTGAAAGAAGCTCTCCTTGGTCACATTGTCCTTCTCATCCGTCGGAGCGTGGGCACATATAAGGCTGATGTTGAAAAATTTTGCCTTGATTCGGATTGTGGCCAGCCTCTCGTTCACAGGATGAATTGTGAGACAAGATGTCGTAGTCTCTTGCTGACCAAAAATCCACATCCTAATTCGTGCCTTTCAGCATGGCAACTATAGTAGATGTCACACGACGCTCTTTTGGAGCAGCCCTGTCCTGTCCATCACATTTCCTGGATAGCGGTGATGTCAGCTCTGTATTTTTCGAGGACATCAACCAGCTGGATAGAGGAACCCTCCCTATAAAGGGACCGGACATTCCAGGTGCATATCCGTAAATCGTGGTCCTTTTTTCGTTTGCGGGGGTCATCAACAAAAGCGGTAGTCCTTATCCGAGGCATATTTGTTTTTTTCATTGTGGGGTTTTTTTATGTGGCTCACTTCAGACGCCTACCAGCGGATGCCAGGAAGACGTTGCCCGGTGGTCGCCACATGGAGGGCCCCCATTAATAATAATGAAAGCGCCGTCACATAGTAAGCAGAGCAAGCTATATGACTACCCCTCATTAACAAATAAAGGTATCATCACATATCGCTCAGGTCAAACTACATGACAGCCAGTGAGTTGACTTGCGATGAGTTCAACAAGGATTGCACTAGCCCCACCCGGTTGAGGCAGTTAGACACGTTACCTTGTGAAAACACCACCAGACCACCTGCAAATGAAGTTGCTGTTTTTAAAACTTCAATCATTGGGTGAGAAGTTTATGGAAACATGGATAATTGCAATGCTCCTGAGTAGTTTACCATGCATATATGATACCCTTATTACAGCATTAGAAGTACGTGATGAGAAGGATCTCACAATGACTCTTGTTGAGGATAAACTGTTGGAAGAGTATGAGAAACATAAACAGCGTGTAATAGAAGAAGATTCTGTACTAAAAATTTCTAAACACGTGAAATATAGAAGTAATGTCAAATCTATTGTATGCCATTATTGCAAAGGTGTCGGGCATATTCGTAAAAATTGCTGGAAGTTGAAAAATAAAACACAAGAAAAACAAAAGGCACATTTGGTCGATGATAAAACTGTAGAAAATAATTTTTGCTTTACCATTAGCGGTAAGCATGCTGGCTGGATTGTAGATTCTGGTGCAACTTGTCATATTTGTTGTAACAGATCAGAATTTTTAAAACTGGATGAATTGTGCAATGAGAAGGTTACAACTGCTAATGGACACGTAATAACTTCATCTGGAAAAGGAGTTTGTATGCTGAGACTGTTGAATCACATCGGTAAGGAAGAAGAACTTCGCGTGGAGAATGTTTTATTTATACCATCGTTTAAAGGGAATTTACTGTCGGTCAAATTGCTGTGCGAAAAAGGACTCAAAATCATTTTCAACGGATTTAATTGAAGAATTTTTACTAACGACCATCGTGAAATTGGAATAGCAAATCAAATTAATAATTTATGCCAGTTACAGTTAAAAACTTCTTATCAAGCTTTGCAAGTTTCATGTTGTTCTAAGAACTGTGTGCATTATTGGCACACAATTTTTGGTCACCGAGATGTAAATGTTGTAAGAGAAATGCAAACAGGAAAATTGGTAAGCGATATTAAAATTATTGATTGCGGGGTCCGTCAATGTAATGATATTTGTTTGAAATGCAAATTTACAAAGAAACCTTTCAATGTGAAATCTAACAGGAAAACGACTGATATACTTAAATTAGTGCACACTGATATATGTGGTCCTATGCAAACTCAAAGTCCGAGCGGAAATCGCTATTTTCTTACGTTTATTGATGATTATACTCGTTATACAGTTGTTTATCTTCTAACGAACAAATCTGAGCTATTTCAAAAGCTGCGATCTTATGTTGAATTGGTTCGAAATAAGTTTGGAAAACTACCTAAAATTATACGATCTGATAATGGTTGCGAATATAAGACGCGTGATGTTAAAGATTATATTGAGCGTAATGGGATGCGTGCACAATTTACCGTACCTTATTGTCCACAACAGAATGGAGTGGCTGAAAGGAAGAATCGTTCTCTTGTAGAGATGGCCCGTTGTATGCTGGCAGAGGCTGGTTTGTCATTCACGTATTGGGCGAAAGCTGTGAACACAGAGATTCACTTACAGAATCGTTTAATCTGTAGTGGTATTTCTTGTACTTCTTTTGAAAGATGGGAAGGACGAAAACCTGATATAAGCAATTTTCACATTTTTGGTTCAAAGGCTTATATTCTTATCCCAAAGGAAAAACGTCGTAAACTAGATGATAAAGCACAACTAAGAACTTTTGTGGGTTATGATGAAAATTCGAAAGGGCTACGTTTCATTGATACAAATACTAAAAGGATTACGATTAGTAGAGATTATAAATTTGTTTTTCACAAGACGGTTGATACTAAGAAAATTACTGAACAAGATTCAATTTTTGAAATAGATATGTCTATTAAATCTGGTAATGAAGATGTTTTACTTACTGATAGTACTACGCTTGGTGAAGAATTTTTGGATAAAGATGTTTCAGAAAGTTCATTTTGCAGTATTAATTCTGGCAATATTCCAATCACTGAAACAATTATCACGTCTAACGAAGCTAAAGTAAAGCAAGCATTAAAGGATATTGCTGAAAATCCAATTATACAATCGCATGAGGTTCCAGATTTACGGAGGTCATCAAGAAGTACTAAGGGTATACCACCTACTTGCCGAAGAGCTACAAGCAGGCAATTTCTTCGAAACAGTCTCGTGAATGGAATTTGGCTATGGAGGAGGAGATGAATGCCTTGCATAAAAATCAAACATGGGAATTAGTACCAGCTCCACCTGAGGCTAATATTATTGGCTGCAAGTGGGTGTATAAGATTAAACGTGACTTAAATGGTAATTTAGAGAGGTATAAAGCTCGTTTAGTTGCACAAGGCTTTACTCAAAAGTATAGTTGTGATTATGATGAAATATATGCACCTGTCGTTCGACAGTCAACAGTTCGTATACTATTATCCATTGCTGGTGAGAACATGCATGGTTCACATATGGATGTAAAATGTGCATTCTTAAATGGTTATATTAACGAATCTATCTACATGAAGCAACCTCCTGGCTTTATAGTTGGTGATAGCAATCTCGTTTGTAAATTAAAAAGGAGTATTTACGGTTTGAAACAGGCAGCAAACGCATGGAATAAAGAGTTTAACAACATTTTAATAGAAGGAAAATTTAAACAAAGCAAAAGTGATCTTTGTTTATATACCAAAATTATCAACGGAGAAGGAATATATGTATTGGTGTACGTTGATGATTTAGTAGTAGCTGCTAGTAAAGAAGAGCACATTAAAGATGTAGAAAATTTGTCAAATTCAAAATTTGAGATAAATAATCTTGGATCAATTAGACATTTCATCGGAATTGAAGTTTTAAGAGATGGAAATAAATTTATCATACGTCAAAAGGGCTATATTGAGAAAATTATTGAAATTTGGTTTAAAGGATTCCAAAATTTCTAAATATCCTCTTGATCCATCATATGGCAAAACTGAATCCGAACTTTTACGAAATAATGAATTTTACCGAAGCTTAATTGGTTCTTTGTTATATATATCAGCAAATACACGACCAGATATTTCAACGTGTGGCAATTTTAGCGCGTAAAACAAGTATGCCAACATATGCAGACTTGACAGAATTAAAAAGGGTAGTAAAATATCTCAAAGGGACACAAAATTTATAAAGGGTTATCCATTTTGCGGTTTCATAAGTAAATGTAAATAAAACACATATAAAATATTTTTCATCATGATATTTCTTTTTTATTATAAAGTTTGAACGTTGACATTATGTGTGAAATACTACATCATTTAAATGACCACCACGCGAATTGTTGCAAGCATCGATTCTTTTGAGGTAATTTTCGACCACTTTTTGACACATATTGGGCGGTATCTCAGCCATAACGTGACGTGACATGACATAGGTGCCCAAGAGTTAAAGGTTTATCTGCATAAACACGGTCTTTCGCGTAGCCCCACAAAAAAAAGTCAAGCGGTGTCAAATCGCATGATCTTGGTGGCCACTTGGTATCGCCACGACGAGAAATTACGCGGCCAGAAAATTTCTCTTGCAATAAAGCCATATTCGCTCGAGTTGTGTGGCATGTGGCAAAGTCTTCTCTAAGTCATATTCTTCAATAGCAGGCAAAAAAAAGTCGGTTATCATATGACCATAACGCTCCGAATTGACGGTGACAGTCGTTCCATCGTCGTTTTCGAAGAAGTAAGGTCCAATCACACCTCCGGACCAAAGAGCGCACCAAGCAGTGACTTTTTGTGGATGTAGTGGCCTCTCTTCAATTACTTGAGGATTCTCAGAACCCCAAATACGACAATTTTGATTGTTAACATACCCACCGAGTGAGAAATGTGCTTCGTCGCTGAAGAAAATTTGGTTCGAAAAATCGCCGTCCACCGCCTGTTGTTCAAGCAACCATTCGACGTATCTACGACGTTGTGAATGGTCAGCTGGCTTCAGTTGTTGTGTGAGCTGGATTTAATATGGATGTAAGTGTAGATCCAAATGCAAAATACGCAATAATGTGCCGTAAGACAGTCCTAATTCCTGAGAACGACGAGGAATCGACACATTCGGGTCTTCGGCAACACTTTCACTTACAGCAGCGATATTTTCGGTGGTACGAGCGAAACGATGATGCACAGGCCTTACAATATCTGTAACCGATCCAGTCTCTTCATATTTCTTCACAATTTTGCCAATTGCTTACGTAGTTGGACGATTATGTAAACCATAATCTCCTCTTAAAGCACGATATGTGGCTGTGGCAGAATCACCATTTTTGTAGTAGGTTTTTACAATTTTATTGCGTTGTGCGATAGTTAAGCGATCCATTTTCGCAAATGTCAGACTTTGAACTGAAAAAGAAAGAAATTGTTTTAACAACTCAGTTTGACAGATGTCGAATTCTAGCCCTATACTTTTGAAACCGCGAAATGGATAACCCTTTATTTACAATTAAACAACGGCAAACATCAAAATGAAAAACTAATAGGATATGCTGATGCGAATTAGGCAGAATGTCGCACAGATCGAAAATCAAATTCGGGATATATTTTCTTACTGGATGGAGGAGCAGTAAGTTGGGCATGTAGAAAACAAACTTGCGTTTCATTATCAACTACTGAAGCGGAATTCATAGCATTGTCAGAAGCAACAAAAAAAGCAGCGTGGATTTGTAATATATTGAACGATTTAAAATATTCTCAAAATCATCCTGTAGTAATATATGAAGACAATCAAAGCTGTTTGAACCTAATTAAGGAGGAGCGTTTAAGCAATAGATCAAAACATATCGACACACGATTCCATTTTGTTAAGGATTACGTGGACAAGCACATAATTTCATGTATAAATTGCCCATCAGAAGAAATGCTGGCTGACATGATGACAAAACCACTATATGCAACGAAACTGGAATATCTTAAGAGAAAATCCGGCATGGTATGCAAATGAGGAGGAGTGTTAAATAAATTGCTATACTACTACTTTGCATTTGCATATACTTTGTTATATGTTTCTGAATCTAAGTAATCTAGTTTATATATTATTAGTTTATATTGTTTCTACTGAAAATTTTTAATTCAATAAAGAACATTGAAGAATATATATCAATTGTGAAGTCTTTTGTAATATGTCGTTCCATTGTTTTCAGAATAAAAGAAGTTAAACAGATGGGACGGAACGATTTCGGGAGTTCTGTTGGTTTATTTTCCTGTTTGGGGATAAAAATCACGTTTACTTTTCTCCACGCACACGGAATATACCCTAATTTGTAACTGCCTCGGAAGAGACTAATTCGCTGTTCCAGCGTTGCATCTAAGGTATTTTGAAGGATAGCTGGGAAGATCCCATCACCCCCCGGGGCTATGTAAGGTAGGAAGGATGACACTGCCCATTTGACTTTGTCTTTTTCGAATATATTACCGGATAGATTGTTTGCCCATCTACTAGAGTTCCGATTTGCAATTCTAGGATAGGGAGCAGGTGACGTATTTGTTTGTGTTACAGATCCTGGAAAATGTACTTGCAATAAATATTTCAGGATTTCTTTTGGATTTTGTGTGAAAGATCTGTCCGGTTTCTTTAGAAGACCGATACTATTTGAGTGATCCTTGGACAATATATTGTGAATTCGTAGGGAAGATTGTGTAACTCTTCACAGTGTCTTCTCCAAGAGTTACGTTTTGATTTTTCTAATCAGAATGTTATATTCAAAAAGGGTAGACCTATATTCTGTCCAACGACCAGTTTCTTTCTCCCTATTGAATAGTATCCTAACCTTTTTCTTTTGTCTTTGAGTTGCTCGTTCCACCATGGAACGTTTCAGTACTGTAGGTCGAGCAGAGTGGACACTTTATGAGGAGACCAAAAGTATGAACTTCAGAGTGAATGAAGGCTCAGAAGAGATTCCAATTTGTTTTTCTGGGTGGGATTTGCAAAGAAATTCGCTCTACCCGCCCTTTGAGATTGAAATTTATGTGTTGATGATTAGATAAGGATGCCTCATCTGACACCCGAAAGTCCTCTATATGGTCAGGCGGCATCCCACTTGCAAGAGTGAGATCTAGTACCTCACTCCTGGATGTGGTGATAAAGGTGGGTTTACCTCCTCTATTTACTACGTCTACATTGTTAGTCATAAGAAAATTAAGAAGTGACTCACCTCTAGAGTTGTTGTCTCTGCTTCCCCACACAACATGGTGCGAATTTGCGTAGCACCCGATGACGAGTTTTAGTTTTTGTCTCCGGCAATATTCATCGGGAAAATATGCGTACGCCAGAATTATTTCCTGGGTGCTGTTGTCAACAGCGAGCTCTATATTTGCCGCTGTGAGGTCTCTGGAAATAAAGTTTGCTAGTGGAAGGTGATTGATTGACTCGTCAATTAAAATAGCTGTGGGTGGCATAGCCACTGACTTATCATAGCTCATCATCTCGTTTTGAGTCCTCGGATGTGAGCACCTATGATCCAGGGTTCTTGAAGAGACCCTAGATCGAAAGATCATTCTGCAAAGAGTCTGCAGGCGGTGGCCGACGAGCCTTTGGCGTGGTGCATATTTGCCTGGAGCACCCTAATGGCGCTTATAGATCATTCTGTTATGAGCTTTGGACAAGATCTCGCTTCTTATCTTGTCTATTCCCCTTACCTTTCACCGCCTTTGGAGAAATGGGCTTAGACCCTAAAGGGGCTGAGGATTTTTGAACTTAGGAAGTGTGATAGCCTGTTGCCTAGCTAGAATTCCACCATGTCCAATGGCCTGAGTGTCAGGCAGCATGCTTCCGAATTGTGTCTGTGTTTACTTTGGCTTATAAGCCTTTGCCATTTTAAAACCAATCCCTGTGGCTTGATGGAGACGTGGCTGATTTTTTGCTACATTTGGCGTTGTTTCGTTTGTTGGGACTTTGCTTGCAATAAGCTTGGCCTTACCGACCGAGCTCGTGTTAGGAGTACTGGACGCGCCTGAAGAACTTGCCAGTAAACAACTGGATCCTTTATTGATGGACGGCTGAGCATCTAGCTCCCTTCGCGGGCCCGAGTTCGGAACGTCTTCGGAGGCAGACACACCCTCCACGTCAAATAGCAAGATGGTGATGGTAATAAGGCGTCCAGAGGTATTGTTGACCCATCCTTCCTATTCAATAATAGCAAACATGGTTAATGTTTGAGAATCTTTGATTTAAATGTTGTGTTCATTGAGTTTCCATGCAAAGGGGCAAAAAATAGAAGCTATGTCTTCAAATTTAGAAGAATACCAAAGAAGCGATGGAAAAACGAAATGAAAGCTAGTTGTTGATTTCAGAAAATTGAACGATGAGACCGTTGAACAGTTTTTTCCAATTCCCCGCATCGATGAAATACTCTATCAGTTAGGTCATAGTAGATATTTCATTACACTTGATTTGGCTAATGGGTATCATCAAGTGTCAATGCAAGAAAAATACAGAAAAAAAAGCTTTTAGTTCAGGTGTCAGACATTATGAATTTAACAGAATGCCATTTGGGTTAACGGAAGCATCCGCTACTAACTGGACACAAAGGAATAGTTTGTTTTGTGTACTTGGATGCCACTGTTGTCTGCGGTCTTAATTTGGCACAACATAAATCACGCTTACAAAGAGTGTTTTTAGGTCTAGTAAATTATTGCCGAAAATTTGTTGATAATGTGGCTGACATGGAATTGCCAGTTGCCCAGATATGTCCAAACCGATTTTGATGAAAACAGATGCCAGCAACAAACAGATTCCGCAAAGTGAAATCGGAAGAGATCGACTAATGCCTTTCTAAGAAGTAATACTGCGAGAAGGTATTCCACTGCTGAAACGGAATTCTTGGCTATCGTATAGGCTGTGAAGAATTATAGGGCTGATCTATCAAATAAACCATTCAAGATCTACACCGATCATCAGCCTCTAGGAGGAATTGCAAATCTGACAAATTCAGACATAAACTATCTGAATTTGGTTCTGAAATAATGTATAAACCAGGCAAAAGAAACTTGAACACTGATGCGTTCAGCATAGTTCCACAACCGAATCATGTATTAATAATGGTTTTGACTCGTTTTATGGCGAGGAAAATAGTTGCAGAAACTGAAAATCACGAAAAATCCGTGGAAAGTTCTGACGATGGGTTAGAAATTGAAGTGAACATAGAAGATAAAAAGATACGAATGCTAGCTCAGCACTAAAAAAAAAGATTTATTGACGGTATTTCGCTAACTCCATAATTCACCTTTTGGAGGACACCAGAAGAATTATTATTATTATTTATTATTATATTTAAATTATATATTACAAAAAAATACAATTACAAGCAAATGGTTCTTTAGATAGAATCCATAGACCTTAAGTAGAATACCTTACGAGTTTTGTTAAAGAAAATCAGTCTAATTGGGATCAGCAACACCGTACATACTTCGACAAATCGAAGGCCATTTAGTCTTCTATAAGGTAATGTCGATATGCCTACAAACCATAAAAAAGGATCACCGTTGTGAAACAAGGATGATCAAGGTAAGATACTAAAATATCAAATAGAGATATCAGACGAGTTATTGAGGGAAAATCTGGAAAAGGCGAAGAAATCAGCTAAACTTGAATATGATAAGGGAACCCACCCTATAATTTTTAGAACAGGAGATAAAGTATTACAGAAGAATCAGATTAGGAAAAACAAATTTAGTTCCATCTGGACTAGACTATACGGAGTGATATATGTAAAACATTTTAGTCGATAAGTAATCTTAATTTAAAAAATGGCCTTACAGTCGGCTAGGGCCGACCAAATTATACCCTGCATATGTAGATATAGTGGGTAGATAGTGGGTGCCGTAGCTCAGTGGTTAGTGTGTTCACCTTCTGATCTGTAGGTCGTGGTTCAATACTCGGCTGATGCATAACAAATTTAATATCGAAAAGATTTTTCTTTCGAACGGTACCCACCTGTCGGCAAGCAATTGGCAATTCTTCCGACAGTAACAACTTGCCATGAAAAAGCTTCTAAAAAGAACTCTGTGACAAAGCTCAGAAAAAGTGATGTCACAAGTGTTCTGCCGTTCGGAAGGGGTTTTAAGGTAGTAGTCCGGTGTGACGACCGAAATTTCGAGTTTTTTCATGAATTTTTTTAACAAGAAAATAAAAATTTTTTATGTTAATTTTATAATAATTTGTTTTTAATTTTTGACGTCAGAGTGGAGTCCTCGAAAAAAAGATGAGTTGGTTCGGGAAGGCACACAGAATTCCGAAGTCATCTGAAATAAAAAATTCAAAAAGATTTTTAATGGACTAACCTATAACATACATAAACAAAAAAAACAAAAACAAAATGGCGGACTTGTGAAAAAGTTCTCAAAATCTAATTTTTTTCTTGATAAATTGTATAAATAAAATAGTATATTATTAAAAGTTAAATTTATTAAAGGTTAAGTATTTAGATATGTGTGTCTAGAATACCGGGTAAAATTTTTAGCCAAATCAGTTGAATAGTTTTGAGTCAGTGCTTCCCCGAAATTTCGAAAACATGGGTTTGAGAAAAACGCGTTTAAAGTTTTGACAGCAGATTCATACACACTACAGCGCGCTCTCTTATTTTAGCCATAACTTTAAAAATATTCAAAATTTCGGTCTGAAATTTTTAGAGTATATTTTTAAGATGTTTCGAAAAATGTAAAAAAATCGATTTTTTGAACTCGTCACACCGGACTACTACCTTAAAAGGAATGATATAAAGGAGATTTTTAAGATAATTCCTAGGCTTAGTATGGGAACTATATAAAAAGTGGGCGTGGCTTACCTCTTTCTTGTAAATATAATTAACTTTGCAATAGTAATCCACACCTTTAATTTGGTTGTCCTACGCTAAATAGTTCGTAAGTTATATCAATTCAAATTTTTTTTAATTTTCGCAACTTCGTATGGAAGCCTCGATATGAAGTGGGCGTGGCACGCTGATTTTTTGCCAGATTATTTCCGACTACCATATTAATCTAAGTGTCAATTATAGTTATTCTAGACAGAAGATTGCAGAAGTTACAGTTTCAATTTGAAAGAAATTCGCTCATTTTGTATGGGGGCTACTATTAAAAGTGGGCGTGGAGCGCCGATTTCCTGTGAGCCTAGTTGTTCCTACAGTACTAATCCATACCTTAAATCTCGTTGTTCTACGCTAAATGGTTTGTAAGTTATGGCAATTAAAATTTTTTATAATTTCCGCAACTTTGTATGGGAGCCTCGATATGAAGAGGGCGTGGCACGCTGATTTCTTTCCAGATTATTTTTGACTACCATATTAATCTAAGTGTCAATTATAGTTATTCTAGACAGAAGATTTCAGAAGTTACAGCTGTTTCAATTTAAAAGAAGTACAGGCACTTCGTATTGGAGCTACTATAAAAAGTAGGCGTGGCTCGCCCATTTCTGGCAAGGTTATGTAGCAGTATAATATAACGCTATGTGCTAAATATTGTTGTCTCAAGTGTTATATTAAGTGATTTATAGCAAGTTAAAAATTTTGAAAATTCCGAGGTTAGTCGCTTTGAATGCTTGGTGTGGGCGTGGCTATTAACCGATCATGCCCAATATCAATCCCCTCCGTACTCTTAGATCATAGGTTACTTATGCCAAATTACGTTACAATAGCTGAATATTTGCTCAAGTTATCGTGCGAACCAGCCAGGTGACGGACAGACGGACGGACATCGTTAAATCGAAAATTTAAGCGACTCTGATCACGAATATATATAATTTTCTATATCTCCGGCGATTCCTTCAAGTGGTTACAAACTGAATGAATATACCTTGCATATTACATTATGCAGTGTATAAAAACTAAGTGCAACTATGCGAGAACCATACCATAAAATAATAGAACAATGATTCATTGTATATACAGCCAGCCATGCAAAATATTTGCAATTAGGAATAAATTATTGAAACATCTGAACCAGTTAAAATAGTCATTTTTTTTTAATTTCAAGAAAATGCTAATATAAACTTTTTATTAGAACTAGATTACCAAAGTTTGGTGGTTTCCTGTAGCAGTAGGCGTTAATACGATCATCGCCCCAGTACTTTTTAGCAATGACCGATATTTGGTAAATGCGTCCGCCAAACCCAAATTATTTATCCAGAAAATTAAAAATTATATTTGATGAGTTGACGAAAGAGTATACAATGAACTGAAAAATGTAAAGAAACGTAGAAGAGAAACAAGCAGAATCTGAAGCTTAAATTGACATGAAACCATTGATTATGACAAATTCAAATAGAGTTATATACATTTATGGGCACGCATTAATAATAAAACCAATAAATAATCTACCCAAATGAGGGATATTATCCCTCCAATAAATTGCAATGCTATTGGGTAAATGAACGCAGAATGTGTTCGAATACTTCATCTACAAGGTAAGATATACACCTCGTACAAAAAGTCATCTCTCAGATCATCTACTAATTGAAAAATACTATTGATTTACTGACATCTACGATCATATGCATAAACGTTATTGTAGAAATGATGAATCCCTATTGAACGTACTAATATGGAGTTATTGTTGCTGATATTATTGTTTTTATTAATACTAGTATTACTGAAAATGTGCTATATATTACTATTAATACAACTTTTAGATTATTACTATTAATACTATTACTAAAATGATTCTAAATATTGCTATTATTACTACATTTCGATTATTATTATTAATACTATTACTAAGATTATATTAAATATTGTTAGTATTACTACTTTTCGAATATTATGTACTAAAATTATACCAATATTATATTATTATTAATAATATTACTAAAATAATATTACTACTCTTACATTAATAAATTAATAAATATGATTAATTTGAATTTTTGATAGAATAGAAATTAAATCAATATCATAATTATCATAATCGTGATTTGTAGGAAATGCTGGTTAGCATTTAATAAGTAAGTATTATTTAAATTTGTTTGAAGTAAATCAGGGAATCAATGGCAATCAATTAAAAATTATAAAAGTATTTTGTATACATTCTGCACAAAATACGATTGTATTAGAATCGTAATCAAAACAAAAGAAAGAAATAAAAACACTTCCACCCTCCCCCATACAGACCAACAATCCGCAAATATTCATATATTGTGGACTCATGCAAAATCGAGTTTGTTCCTTTTTTGTTCCTAATTTCTAATTCTTCATACAATCAATTGAGTAAATAGCAAAATCCACACATATATATATAAAAAAGGCGCAATGCCATATAAAATTCAATATTATTTTGCCATGTTAATTTACAGCATTTGCTCGCGCCTGGTCATAGCAATGCTCTCTTCAAAATCTCTGTATACTCCAACTCTGTTAAGTGACCCTGATATTGTAATCAGAAATAAGCTCAAAACCCAAAACTTCTCTGGTATTAAAATTTCTCTAGTATAGAGCATTTTATTAGGTTGTGGGTGCGTGTCTTGGGCATAAATTTGATATGGATGTGTGTCTTGGGTGAGAGCATACAAGTTGTGGTTTGATGTGATGTTTTAGTTGAGATCGTAGTTTGGTGCTCGGTTAACAATTGATGGGAAGCGTTGGTAAGAGTTGATATCGAGGGTATAAATAATGGTGAGTTAAATCCGTAAGGAATACTTAAAAATCTTTTTGACTCCTGATGATGGGTTTAGTACATTATTGTTTGCTATGTCAAGAGGGGTGCAGAGACATCAAGCCATACTTGATACAAATTTCATATTTACTATAAAGGAGCATGTAAAAATTGAATTGAATGGCAGATCGATTACAATGATGGAAATTTCACATCCAGGTGTAAAACGATTTCTGTATGATTCACGATTTAGATCATCATGTACATTCGAAGATATTGATAGTATAAATGAAAAATCAATGATACTGACAAAATTGATAGTTCAACAAAAAAAACCTATTAGGTTGAGAAGACTAATAGTTCAACTCAAAAACCCGATGATGTTGAGAAGAGAAGATACGAGCAAGGTGGATGTTATGATTCACAATTTAAGCCACCCTATATATTCGAAGATATTGACAGTGTAAGTCAAAAAATCAATGAAGCTGGCAAGACTAATAATTCAACTCAAAAAATCGATGGGCTAGTGGTGATGATTATATTTGTGTTTATTTCAGTGTTTGAATGAATCCTTGAAATTTTTTCAAATATGCTTTTTTTTTAAATTAAAAGAAATTGGTTTACCAATAGGCAGAGGAAAGTGATTTATAACATCAGTATTAACATTTTATGAACGCTCACAGGCATTAAATACCAATAGTATTTTGTCACATAAAATTTCGTAGTATCTATATATATATATATATATATATATATATATATATATATATATATATATATATATATATATATATATATATATATATATATATATATATATACTTACTTACTTATGTGGCCATAACAACCGAATATCGATTTAGGCCGAAAATAACATGCTTCGCCAGCCATCTCTGTTTTTCGCTAGCTGGCGCCAGTTAGAAATTCCAAGCGCCGTCAGGTTCTCCAGTACTTGGTCTTTCCACCGGAGGTTTGGTCTTCCTCTTTTGCGTCGTCCTCCAGCGGGTTCCGAATATAACACCTTCTTAGCTGGAGCGTGTTCTTCCATTCGCTCGACATGACCTAGCCAGCGCAGCCGCTGGATTTTGATGCGCTTTACTATGTCAATATCGGCATACAGCTCGTACAGCTCATGGTTGTACCTTATTCGGTACTCGCCACCAACGCAAATAGGTCCAAAGATCTTGCGTAGGACTTTTCTCTCGAAAACTCCAAGTATTCGCTCATCCGAGGTGGAAATTGTCCAGGCTTCAGCGCCATATGTTAGGACAGGCATGATGAGAGACTTGTAGAGTGTAGTTTTCGTTCTTCGAGAGAGGGCTCGACTTCTCAATTGCTTACCCAGCCCAAAGTAACACCTGTTAGCAAGAGTTATCCTACGCACGATCTCCAAGCTGACGTCATTACTGCTGTTAATGCTGGTTCCAAGATAGACAAAGTCCCTTACTACTTCAAAAGCGTAGTTGTCAACAGTGACGTGCTGTCCAAGACGCCGGGACTCTTTGTTTGTTGACACTAGATACTTCGTCTTGCCCTCGTTCACCGTGAGACCCATCCGACGCGACTCTCTTTCCAACTCTGAGAATGCTGCACTGACTGCTCGCGTGTTCATGCCGATTATGTCAATATCGTCGGCATACGCTAACAGCATGACACTTTTGTTGAAGATAGTGCCATTATGTCGTAGATCAGCAGCTCGTATTATTTTCTCCATAATAAGATTTAAGAAGTCGCACGATAACGAATCACCTTGTCTGAAACCCCGTTCGGTATTAAACGGTGCGGAGAGGTCCTTCCCAATTTTCACTGCACAACGGGAGTTATGCAGTGTCATTCTACTAAGTCGAATGAGCTTTGCAGGAATACCGAACTCAGACATTGTTGCGTAGAGGTAATCCCTTACCGGACTGTCGAAAGCGGCTTTATAATCAACAAATAGGTGGTGTGTGTCGATGTGTTTTTCTTGGGTCTTCTCCAGGATTTGGCGCAGTGTGAAAATCTGGTCGATGGTGGATTTACCAGGTCTGAAGCCACACTGATAAGGTCCAATCAGGTTGCTGAGCATAGGCTTCAATCTTTCACACAGTACGCTCGATAGAACCTTGTACGCGATGCTCAGGAGACTTATTCCACGGTATATATATATATATATATATATATATATATATATATATATATATATATATATATATATATATATATATATATATATATATATATATATATTTAGGAAGACCGTATAATAAAATTTTCAAAATAGTATGAGCTCAAGCTCTATTCCAGTGATCTCTGCTGATTTATTGGGCTGTGCTTCCGCCATTTGTGTTGCCACTTCCTGGTTTCGGAATGTCAATGAGTAAACCCATTTCGGATCTAAATTTATTTTGTAACATAATTTGTCTTTTACTTGTTTCTATTTTTGCTTATATGAAAGACCTATATAGGAAAGGCTTAATCCATAAACATTCGTATCGGTTTTTTTTTCTTAAGCATAATATAATATATATAACGATATGAACTAGGACGATTAACCATTACGGCATTAAATATTTTCCCGTCAATCATATTTTTTTCAGAAGGTGTTTCACAGATACATGTTTGTTGCCAATTGAAAAAGTTGATGTAATTTTTTTATTTTACAGCTCCATTCGATTAAATTCTTCTAAAACTTTATCCTTTTCAAAGGCAAAGCAAGTTGGACGGCAATATCGTGTTGTCGAAGTTCTACAATTTTTTCATACGGAAATGTTATTACGATCTGTTTGTCTCCTTATTTCTAGAGGAACGATTGACGTTATTAAGGTATTTGGGTCGCTTGCGTTATCATTTTCTAAAAAAGCTTGCTTATATAGTGAGTGTCCACCGCTTCCATCTCGTTCCCACTTCCAATAGCCTAACAAATTATTTTGTCCTTCACTCAAGATTTGAAATACATCAGGTTCTGCATTTGAGAAACGATTGATGGTATAATCAAGCAAAGACTGTAAATTGCTTACACAAGAACTTTCACTAATACAGATAGATGAAATGCTAGCTTGGACAAAAATTAACCCAATAGTAACAGAAGCATAAAAGTTGTCCTATTTTTCTGAAATTTTGTGTATAGCCTATGTTCGGACCCAAAAATCGATTAACAAAAAACAATTTTTTTGGAGGCCGAGAGTTATCAAAGTTACATAAATGTAACGTTGGTCACTAATGGGTCATTATTGGGTTAATGTATTTGTGCTTAGTTAACCCCAAACCCGTAATTAATGCTAAAGCCTCTTCAGCAGAGTGCGGCGTGTATGAAAAAAAAAGAAATTGCTGTTTGTTTCCTTGTCCTTATAGATTTAGGAGAACTATTTATTGCCAACGCAAATAGGTCCAAACACCTTGCGTAAGACTTTTCTCCCGAAAACTCCTAGCATTCTCTCATCTGATGTGGAAATTGTCTAAGCTTCGGCGCCATATGTAAGGACAGCCACGATGAAAGACGTGTAGAGGATGGTTTTTCTTTCTTGAAAGAGGGCTCGACTTCTCACTTGCTTACTTAGCCCGAAGAAAAACCTATTAGCAAGAGTTATCCTTCGCAATATCTCCAGGCTGCCGTCATTACTGATGTTAATGCTGGTTCCAAGATAGATAAAGATCTTCACTACTTCAAAAGCGTAGTTACCAACAGTGACGTGCTGTGCAAGACGCCGGGACTCCTTGTTTGCTGAAAATAAATGCTTAGTCTTGCCCTCATCACGACTTTCGACACGACTATCTTTCTAACTCTGAGAATGCTGAACAGCGTCACGACACTCCTGATCATACCACTCATTCCTCAGAGGCCGGTAGTAACCGATTACCTCCTCAACAACAGTAGTCATGGAGTGAGATATGTGTGTCCACTGTGCGCATGTATTACCAAGAAAGGAGTGTTCTGCAAAAGCAGATTCGATAAAGGAATTTGGTAAAGGCATTTGCTGTCTCTGGTGATTGCAGATTATTGACGTCAAGCTTTCTCTGTGTTGGACTTCGTTTGTCCTTTGCGACACATAAACGTGTTCGCACCTTAGCTAAAAAAGTAGTGATCCGAGTCAATGTTGGCACCACGGATCGATTTCACG
This sequence comes from Megamerina dolium, assembly GCA_963854835.1. Classification (NCBI taxonomy): domain Eukaryota; kingdom Metazoa; phylum Arthropoda; class Insecta; order Diptera; family Megamerinidae; genus Megamerina; species Megamerina dolium. Next base: position 17,810,908 of record OY978530.1, on the reverse strand, counting down.
TCCATCACATTGGAAGTATGCCTTCCGTCAATAATCACGAGATTAATTTGAGTTTTCGTTCGTTGATCTGGAGACGTCGCACTTTTAGAGCAACCCTTTTCAGTTCATTGTATTTTTTGAAGTGCGGTGATGTCGGCCTTTTTCAAGGACGTTAACCAGCTGGATAGAGGCACCTTCCCTCTAGAGGGACTGGATATTCCAGGTGCATATCCGTAAATCCTGGTCCTTATATCGTTTGCGGGGGTAGTCCTTATAAGAGGCATGGCTTGATTTTTCATTGGGTGAGATTAGGTGGTGGGTCCCAAGCCTAACACACAACCTCTAACCGAGGAGATTTTCGCCACTCACTTTAGCCGCTCCCAACGGGTGCCAGGAAGAAGCAGATCTTGCTACATGGTGGCACCCTCATTACAGAGTGACGGTGCCATCACATAGCGTGCAGAACAAACTACATGACATCCAGTGAGTTGGCTTGAGATGAGTTCAACGAGGATTGCGCTAGACCCATCCGGTTAAGACAGTTAGACACGTTACCTTGCGAAAATACCACCAGACCACCAACCTCCAATGTACCTGAACTTTTTTTGCCATTTCTTTTGAATTTGAGTTATGGTTTTTTTTTTCTTTCAGAAAGTCTAAATTACTAAAAATTCACTATATAACAAAGTAGCAATTACAAACACGCTACATATATTGAAACGTAACGCTTTGTTTTTAACTGATTTTTTTATATAAACTAGTTACCACTCAAATTAAATTGCATTCTAAATTTTTGATTGGCTTTTAACTAATTTTTTTACACGCACTCAATATCTGGCGTTACTATACCTCAGTAAATTCCACTATCTGAAGAAAAAGAAGTCGAATCATTTTTTAGGAATATATTTTGATACGAATAAGCTTGGTTTTGTAAAAATATTTCACACTTTTTTCAATTAAGTTCCCCTATGTTGTTCTAGACCGACCACTGTGCGTAGTCTACAGAACTGCTCATCCACAGAGAAAGAATGCTTGCCTATCGTGTGGGCCATTAGGAAGATAAGGCCATATCTTGAGGGCTATAAGTTCACTGTGATTATCGACCAATTATCACTGAAATGGTTAAATGCGATTGAAAGCCTTTCCGGCTGAATAGCAAGATGGGCATTGAAGCAACAGAAACACTCATTTGGCTATTTGGAATGTAGTTGTTACGCCGCTGTGAATAACTAATATGCAGCGCCGCCGCTTATGTACCGCCACCTTAGGGTTTTGCCTTCTTCTTTACTAGTTTATTCCTTTATCTCTCGATGTACTCATTTGCTCTCTATTGAAATTTCTCTTGCAATTGTATAGACTTGAAAATAACGGAATATTGTAATTTGTTTAGTTAATAGAAATCAAACATTTTAAAATATAGTTGAATCGTATGTTAATTAGTTTCTTTTTGATTGCACTTGTGAACAGGTATATCTCTTTTGGACAAAAAACACAAGTGTAAGAATATTGTAATATTTAATATTTGTAACACCTAATATAAATCATGAATAAATTTTAGATTTTAGCATCTCGCCGTTTCTGGCTTACTGCTGATTCATTTATAGCTGAAAATACTGTTTTTTCTACTGTGCTCACAGTAGTGACTATTGTACATTCATAGCAACCACAAGACGCTCTACTTATTGGGACAGACAAAGAAAGTAGTTGCATGTAAGTATTTGCAAAGGAAGATATACTTTCATGATGTGCTATAGGAGGTGAAGCAAAATCTAGAGAAATTTCAGGACTATCTTATCGAGAACGGTGAGTCTTACCATCACATCGGAGCACACATAGATGATGAGGATGCGATTCCATGGAAACTACAATATGTGTGGTAAAACCATTACGTAACAGAGTAATTGCAAGAAGTCAACGACAGTTTAACTGCCGGGCATATGGGTATCCGGAAAATAATCTCAAGGTACGTATGTCAGTGTCCAACTTGACAAATATACAAACCATACCATCAACAAGCTGCGAACGAAATGCTGGGCAACGGTGTGTGAAGACTTCGTTAGACCACTATCACAATTAATTTACGGTAAGGTAACCGCTGGCAGCCTTAGTAAGGCATTCCAGCCAGATTTGGCATCCCGAAAGTTGTAATCACCAATAATGGCGTACAGTTCATGAGTAGGCATCTCAAAAGGCTTTTACAGGATTACAGGATCAAGCAACAACCAACTGTCATCTACTACGTATATGGAATTGTTGTGTAACTACAGCGTACTTTGAGGTTAGTAATGGAACACAATATCCTCCGCATAACCGCAGCGACTCTTCTTGCATATGGCCATTCATTTGATGAAATTTTTCATCACATTTTCGCATAACAGCTCTAATACCGTCCTTGATTGTTTCAATGTCGCCGTCGTCTACGTCCACGTCCATAACATCCGTTTCAGATAAAAAAAAATCAGTCAACATCGTTCGGTAATGCAATCTATTAACTGAAATTATGAAATATGTCCCAATAACACCGCCACTCCAAAAAGCGCAGAAAACTGTAGCTCGTTGTGGATGGAGAGGTCGTTCAGCCATTCGTCTTGGGTTTTCGGAGCATTAGATGCGTCAGTTTTGCTTACTCACGTACCTAGACAGGTGAAAATGTGTCTCATCATTCAGAATAATTTTGTTTGAGAAATTGTGATCTTCTTCATGAATTACTAGGACCCAAATGTACGTCGTTTTCTATAGTCTGACGGCTTCAGCTCTTATGTCAACTGCACCTTATAAGCATGTCGGCCAAGATCTTTGTGTAAAATACGGTGCAAAGTGGCATTGGATAGGCCAAATTCCTCTGCTCGTTTTGAAATGGACAAACCTGGATTTACAGCCACACACACTATAGCTGCGGTATTTTCAATTGACCGAGCCTGACGAGCATAATTTGGAGCCTTTGCATTTCTAACTTATTGACGTTCTGTTGACTGATGATTATCCTCTTTACGAAGGCCTTAGACGCGTATCCTATGCTGACTAGAAAATTGTGGAAGAACGGGTAACAAAGTGGGTAAAAGACGGGATAATTCAACCCAGTACATCAAAGTGCACATTGCCCATTGAACTTGTTTCTAAAAAAGTTAGAACAAAAAGGGCTTCAGAAGAATCCCGATGTTTTCTTGAAATCATAACCATTTCAGAGTGTAGTTAATTAAACATATATAAATTAGCTCTTCTTAAAGTCCATACAAGATTGCTCAACTCAACCGGTAGATTTGTTTGCTATCCAGTTCCTTATATATAACGTCCTTTTATAAATGAATGTATGCACCAGTTTAATAATTGTTTAATTTATGTCATGTAATAAATTAATTAAAATATGTTATTAATTACTTACTTACTTACTTACTTATGTGGCCATAACAACCGAATATCGATTTAGGCCGAAAATAACATGCTTCGCCAGCCATCTCTGTTCTTCGCTAGCTGGCGCCAGTTAGAAATTCCAAGCGCCGTCAGGTTCTCCAGTACTTGGTCTTTCCACCGGAGGTTTGGTCTTCCTCTTTTGCGTCGTCCTCCAGCGGGTTCCGAATATAACACCTTCTTAGCTGGAGCGTGTTCTTCCATTCGCTCGACATGACCTAGCCAGCGCAGCCGCTGGATTTTGATGCGCTTTACTATGTCAATATCGGCATACAGCTCGTACAGCTCATGGTTGTACCTTATTCGGTACTCGCCACCAACGCAAATAGGTCCAAAGATCTTGCGTAGGACTTTTCTCTCGAAAACTCCAAGTATTCGCTCATCCGAGGTGGAAATTGTCCAGGCTTCAGCGCCATATGTTAGGACAGGCTTGATGAGAGACTTGTAGAGTGTAGTTTTCGTTCTTCGAGAGAGGGCTCGACTTCTCAATTGCTTACTCAGCCCAAAGTAACACCTGTTAGCAAGAGTTATCCTACGTATGATCTCCAAGCTGACGTCATTACTGCTGTTAATGCTGGTTCCAAGATAGACAAAGTCCCTTACTACTTCAAAAGCGTAGTTGTCAACAGTGACGTGCTGTCCAAGACGCCGGGACTCTTTGTTTGTTGACACTAGATACTTCGTCTTGCCCTCGTTCACCGTGAGACCCATCCGACGCGACTCTCTTTCCAACTCTGAGAATGCTGCACTGACTGCTCGCGTGTTCATGCCGATTATGTCAATATCGTCGGCATACGCTAACAGCATGACACTTTTGTTGAAGATAGTGCCATTATGTCGTAGATCAGCAGCTCGTATTATTTTCTCCATAATAAGATTGAAGAAGTCGCACGATAACGAATCACCTTGTCTGAAACCCCGTTCGGTATTAAACGGTGCGGAGAGGTCCTTCCCAATTTTCACTGCACAACGGGAGTTATGCAGTGTCATTCTACAAAGTCGAATGAGCTTTGCAGGAATACCGAACTCAGACATTGTTGCGTAGAGGTAATCCCTTACCGGACTGTCGAAAGCGGCTTTATAATCAACAAATAGGTGGTGTGTGTCGATCTGTTTTTCTTGGGTCTTCTCCAGGATTTGGCGCAGTGTGAAAATCTGGTCGATGGTGGATTTACCAGGTCTCAATCCACACTGATAAGGTCCAATCAGGTTGCTGAGCATAGGCCTCCGGTCTTAAACAACTCGGCAGGCAGGCCATCAGCACCTGCAGCTTTGTTGTTCTTCAGCCTTAAAATGGCCGTTTTAACCTCGTCATAGTCGGGTGGTGGAACATCAACACCATCATCTGTAATTGGAGTTATCGGGCAATCTCCTCCACTGGCGGAATTGTTCGTAGCATCGCCATTCAGTAACGTGGAGAAGTGTTCCCTCCATAGGCTCAGTACACTCTGGACATCCGTAACCAGATTCCCATTTCCATCACGACAAGAAGAGGCTCCGGGATTTAAACCTCCACTCAGGCGCTTGATCTTTTCGAAGAATTTTCGAGTCTCATTCTTGTCGGTACACATCTCTATCTCCTCACACTCACGTCTTTCCAACTCCCTCCTCTTGCGCCTGAAAAGACGTCTCTCTGCACTCCTTTTCTCTCTGTACCGCTCCTTAACAGCTCGCGTTGCGCCTGCACGCAGGGTTCTTCTGTAGGCGGCGTCTTTCTCTGCGGTAGCGTCGCGACACTCCTGATCATACCACTCATTCCTCAGAGGCCGGTAGTAACCGATTACCTCCTCGGCAGCAGTAGTCATGGAGTGGGATATATGTGTCCACCGTGCGCATGTATCATCAAGTGGGGGAGTGTTCTGCATAAGCAGATCCGATAGTCGAGAGGAAAATGCATCTGCTGTCTCTGGTGATTGCAGCTTACTGACGTCGAGCTTTCTCTGTGTGGGACTTCTCCTGTTATTTGCGACACATAGGCGTGTGCGCACCTTAGCTGCAACAAGGTAGTGATCCGTGTCGATGTTGGCACCACGGATCGATTTCACGTCCATCACACTGGAAGCATGCCTTCCGTCAATCACCACATGATCAATTTGGTTTCTTGTACGTTGATCTGGAGACAGCCATGTCGCTTTGTGGATGTCGAGATGCTGGAATCTGGTACCACCAATTACCATGTTTCGTGCTGCGGCGAAGTCGATCAGCCTCATTCCGTTATCGGAGGTGTTCTGGTGGAGGCTGAATTTTCCGACAGTTGGACCAAAGGTACCTTCCTTGCCCACCCTGGCATTAAAGTCGCCAAGCACGATTTTGATATCGTGACGGGCGCAGCGGTCATAAGCTTCTTCGAGGCGCTGAAAGAAGCTCTCCTTGGTCACATTGTCCTTCTCATCCATCGGAGCGTGGGCACATATAAGGCTGATGTTGAAAAATTTTGCCTTGATGCGGATTGTGGCCAGCCGTTCGTTCACAGGCGTGAACTGTGGGACAAGATGTCGTAGTCTCTTGCTAACCAAAAATCCACATCCTAATTCGTGCCTTTCAGCATGGCAGCTGTAGTAGATGTCACAGGACGCTCTTTTGGAGCAGCCCTGTCCTGTCCATCGCATTTCCTGGAGAGCGGTGATGTCAGCTCTGTATTTTTCGAGGACATCAACCAGCTGGATAGAGGCACCCTCCCTATAAAGGGATCGGACATTCCAGGTGCATATCCGTAAATCGTGGTCCTTTTTTCGTTTGCGGGGGTCATCAACAAAAGCGGTAGTCCTTATCCGAGGCATATTTGTTTTTTTCATTGGGGGGGTTTTTTATGTGGCGGGTCCCAAACCCAACGCACAACCTCTAACCGAGGAGATATTCGCCACTCACTTCAGCCGCCTCCCAGCGGGTGCCAGGAAGACGTTGCCCGGTGGTCGGCACATGGAGGGCCCCCATTAATAATAATGAAAGCGCCATCACAGAGTAAGCAGAGCAAGCTATATGACTACCCCTCAGTAACAAATAAAGGTATCATCACATAGCGCTAAGATCATACTACATGACAGCCAGTGAGTTGACTTGCGATGAGTTCAACAAGGATTGCGCTAGCCCCACCTGGTTGAGGCAGTTAGACACGTTACCTTGCGAAAACACCACCAGACCACCATGTTATTAATTAATGAAATTAATTAATGAAATATATACTACTAACTTTGGGTTAGTGGAGGTCGGAAAAATCCTCCATTGAACCCGCATCGAGGGTGCCGACTGGAAATAGATACCACAGTTTAGCCTGTACGATGTCAGGCGGTATCTAGCTAAGATAAGGGCAAGTTGGTGAGTGTTTGTTAATCTTCAATAGTACAGCATTCGGCAACGTACTCTTATCATGGTCGATCCGTGATCCGCGATCCGTGCCGAAAATCGGCCTGACTGGGGGCAATTTATTTCTTCGCAACTCGTGGGAACAACATTGATTGTAAAAACCCAAAAACCGGATGTCGATCCGAAAATCTGCGAGTTGCAGGGGTGTTAACGGGTGGAACGGCGAACAATAAGGCTTCACCAGAGGCCGAGCTGTTAGCTGCACCACTCGTTCCCACCTCTGGAAGTCAGAGCCAAATTCCTGCAATGGCGGACAGCACTGCCTCATACGAAGTAGTGCTGATAGCCACGGCGAGAAAAGTAGTGGAGGGGGGCGGAAAATGAGGCTTCTATAGAAGCCGAGCTTTTAGCCAGCCAAACATCAATGGCAGCATCTGTCGTAGCGGACGGAACGGGCCTCGGAAGACCTAAGCCGGCGGCTGCGACGGTGTTGAACGAAGAGGACGGTGTCACCAGGTCGGCAGGGAAGCCGGTTTGGAGGCAGCGTAAAATATCTGGCCGAAAATCTGATGGTGTGGACGAAGACGTTCCTAGTGGAGCAGAATCGTTAGCTCTATCAGGTATAAGCGAAGAGGACGGAGTCTCCAGAGCCTCGGAAGACCTAAGCCGGCGGCTGCGACGGTGTTGAACGAAGAGGACGGTGTCACCAGGTCGGCAGGGAAGCCGGTTTGGAGGCAGCGTAAAATATCTGGCCGAAAATCTGATGGTGTGGACGAAGACGTTCCTAGTGGAGCAGAATCGTTAGCTCTATCAGGTATAAGCGAAGAGGACGGAGTCTCCAGAGCAGAGCGAAAAATGTTGAAGAAACGAGAGCAGCAGAAGCGAAAGAGACAACGTAAAAAGGCCATGAAGTCGTCGGAGAATACCATTGAGCATCTCTGCGGCCAACTCAGTGGACTTCTGCAAGATGAGTCGACCTTGGAGGTGGAGAACTCGGGGAAGAGGTTCAGGGGCGATAGCTCCGGAACCACTTTGAAAATTTCAACGCCTGAGGAGCCTCATCCGAAGACGACGGAGGGGCCAATAGAGGTGGATGCTGGGAAGGATGGACAACCGTCCCTTGAGAAGGTTGATAATTCTTCCACGCAGACACCAAAAGGGGCTAATGACGGCCAATTATAAAGGCCGTCAGTCGCTCCGAAAGAGGCTCGAGGCCCAAGCCTAACACGGGTAGGGTAGCTCTGGGAACGACGGGGCAGGGAAATCCGACATCAAGGGGTGATGAACGGGGTGGGCAATCTGGTAAGATTGTTTATCCAGCGAACACACAGTCCTCTCATGCGGTACCTGAGCCGAGCGGTCTTGGCGGAGCGCCTAAACGTCGGGCTGAGCAGGCAAAGGGCGAGCCCACCATGGCGAAAGCTCAAGTAGCGGAACCTCGTTATGGGAGTCATGGACTTGTCACTAGAGGGGCGCCTGGAGGATACTCATCTGAGTACCTTCAAGATATCTTTGTTGGATGCCATGAAGTCCCTTGAAGACGATCTCAATGACATCGGATTTGTCAGCAGGGTAAGAATGGAGAGCGGATTGATTGTAGTAAGGTACAAAAATCAGCTATCCAAGCAATGGCTGCGGAGTACCTAACTGGTTTGTGGAAGGGCGCAAAGCTCAAATGTGACAGCCTAACTGCCTTGCCGGCAAAGAGGAAGATGATGATTGTTGCTCATGGCAATGCTGTGGCCAACAGCATCATCCTCAGAAGGCTGCAGCGCCAGAACGTCTGTGTGAAGGACACTTCCAAATGGAGTGTCATCCGCACAGAAGAGTTTGGCGAGGCAGAAAGGGCAGGTGTCGTACTCACCGTGCTGTGTCCTAAGGAGGACGCGGAGGCCATCAGGAACGCAGGGGGGAGACTCAACTGCTGTCTTGAACAGGCCGTCGTTAAATTTCAGAAAGATGCAGTATGAGGGGTGCGACGCGGCTCCTGGCGTGTGGCTAGTGGCAGATTCTGCAAGGAAGAAGCAATTAGGGTGGGAGGTGGGCCCGCGCTAGGAACCACTATATGCGTGTCAACTCAATATTCACGACAGCAAAGCAGCATCAGCAATGATGGTGCGGAGCTTCGACGAGGATGAGCTTGACATTTCACTGGTTCAGGAGCCCTGGATCCTTCATGGAAGGATTAAAGACCTATCTGCACAAAAGACTTCTTGGTTTTATTCAAAAACAGAGGGGAAGTTGAGGACATGCATTTTAGTTAGACATGGGATACGTGCGATTCTAATGTCTATTTTGTGCTCACCCGATCTTACATTAGTGAGAATAGGTGACGGTGCGGGATCATTTATGATCGCATCAGCATACCTTCTATACGATTCTCCAGACGGAAGCTCTAGTGAGATTCTGTGATGGTAAGGGGGTCGGTCTGATCTTAGGCTGCGATGCCAATGCGCACAGTTCTGTGTGGGGCAGCAGCAATAAAAACTATAGAGGAGAGTGTCTACTCGAATTTACAGAAAGATTTGGTCTACAAGTTGCCAATAGGGGAACAGAACCGACCTTTGTCGAAGCACGTCGTTGCGAGGTACATCAATGACTCTGACGAATGTCAAAATGTTGAATAGAATTTTGGATTGGAGGGTTGTGGATAGACTTACCATGTCTGACCACAGGGCCATTCAGTTTGGGGTTACGTCCGATAAAAGACATAGGAACTGTAGAATGGTAAGGATACCGAAACGAACGGATTGTACAAGGTACTGCGCAGTTCTTGAGGAATTATTACCAGGGAGGTTTAAGAGACCTAGAACAACCGCAGATGTTGAGTATCAGGTGAGGGCTATCAGCTCAGCCATGATCAAAGCATTTGAAGCTTCATGTCCTCTGGCGGTAGTGGACGAAGAAGATCCCACTCCATGATGGAATGGGAAACTGGATCCATGAAAAACGAGACAAGGAAGTCTTTTAATCGTCACATGAGAGGGGACTCCAACGCGTGGGACGACTACAAGTCAAAGAAAAGGGAGCTGAAGAAGACTCTACGCAACCGTAAAAGGAAATCGTGGAGGGAATTCTGCTTAAATATGCAAGATATGACCGATATATGTAGATTAAAGAGGATCATATCAAAGCACCCGGTGTCAAAGTTGGATTAATTCGCAAAACGAATGGATCCTTTACAGAGACAATCGGAGAGTCACTAAAATACTTGATGGAGGTGCATTTTCCAGGAAGCTTTGGATCGGAAGATCTTTGGGAAGCCACCCGCAAGGGTGCAAACAGGAATGAAAGACTGGAAGCTGAAAGGATAGTCACCAGAGATGGAGTGATAAACGCCATTAAGCGTTTTTCTCCATTCAAAACAGCGGGTATAGACGGAATATTTCGAGCACTACTTCAGTGGGGTGCAGAAGCTCTGGTAGACAGGTTTCTGGGAATATTTACTACTTGCCTGGCTACAGGATATATCCCGACTCAATGGAGAGAGACTAAGGTTGTCTTTCTTCCAAAGCCGGGAAAAAGGGACTACTCAGAGGCTAAATCTTTTCGGCCGGAAAGATTGACCTCCTTTCTGCTTAAATGTATGGAGGGAGTACTGGCGGACTACATGGAAAGAACAACACTTCTGGCACTATCACTGAGCAGGTGTCAGCACGCATACAGGGCTGGCAAATCCACTGAAACGGCCCTGCACGAACTCGTTCATGTAGCGGACAGGGAATTGTTTTGTGGAGCGATGTCTATGTCTACTTTTATGGATATAGAAGGTGCCTTCGATAAGATTGGTTTCGATAAGCTAATGATGGCCCTTGCTACTCGTGATGTCAGCCCAACCATTATAAGGTAGGTGGACAGCATGCTGAGGAAAAGGGCAATCAACTTTCAAAATGGGAGTTATAAACTCAGAGGTAGGGTAGTCAAATGGTGTCCACAGGGGGAGTATTATTGCCCATACTTTGGAACATCACGGTCAATTCCCTACTTCAGCTTCTGGACTCAACAGGCATACACACCGTCGGGTATGCAGATGACATAGAGGTACCGGTGAGCAGTAAGTTCTTGGACACTATTTATGATACCATGAGCGGTGCACTCAAAATGGTTGAAGGATGGTGCACGGAACAAGGTCTCTCTGTAAATGCTAGTAAGTCGGAAACAGTACTCTTTACTAAAAGGAGGACTGGACTAACAATATACCCTCTTAGGCTTTTTGGATCGAACATCAACGTCTCCAAAGAAGTAGAGTATCTAGGTGTCATCCTGGATAACAAGCTGATTTGGAATAGTCACGTCGATGACAAGATGGGTGGCCTTTGGTCACCCAAAAGACCGCGAAAAGGAAGTTAGATAGGTGCAAAGAATGGCTTGTATTGAGATTACCGGAGCTATCCGGACGACCCCAGTAGAAGCATTGGAAGTCTTTCTCGGGCTGCTGCCGTTGGACTTGCATATTATGAAGTCAGCGGCATTAACAGCATTACGTCTGAAGACAACCAATAATTGGTATGGATTCGGCACAGAGAGGGGGCACAGGGGCATCCTGTCACTGCTATATAGCAGTGTAAAGGAGGCGCAGATGCCAATGGAGGGAATGGGTTGGCTGAAGATGACTGAAAAGTCACACAGAACACTCATTGAAGACGGGCTCACAGATGATGTATGTGAGGAAAATGACATCAGTATTTTTACAAATGGTTCATTAATGGATGGCAGAGCGGGTGCTGGAATCTTCTCTAAAGAGTTGGGACTGGCATGCACACTGAATCTGGGAAGATACGTAACGGTCTATCAAGCAGAAATGCTTGGTCTAATGCATGCGCTAGACCATCTACTGGATGGAAAGGTGCAAGGTAAGAAAATCTTGATAGCACTTTATAACCAGGCGGTGGTCAGGCGGCTGCAACAACCTACGGTATCTTCTAAGTTGGAGCTCGAATATGTTCAGAAACTTAATGGGTGTGCTCGTAGTAATGCGATTACTCTTATGTGGGTGAAAGGACACATTGGTATAGAACAGAATGAAGCTGCAGGCGCCTTGGCTAGACAAGGATCTGAAGCTGAATTTTATGGATCGGAACCAGTAGTTGCTCTCAGCAGCGGGACGGTGAAGGCAAAGGTCGAAGAGTGGATAAAGAAACTCCATCTGATGAGATGTGCAGAACTTATCTACTTGTAGACAGGCAAAGGCTTCGTTGAGGCTATCAAAGGGCAGTGAATCGGGGATGGCTCTCAGTCTAGGACGAATGACTCTAAGCTGGTTGACTGCATTAATAACTGGGCATGGCAATTTCATGTACCACCTCAGCAAGATGGGTCTTGTTGATGAGGAGAATGCTGACATTTGCAGAATATGCATGGAAGAGGCAGAGACAGCGGCGCACATAGTGCTTTAGGGGACGAAAAGGGACCCATACAAGTGGTCTGATTCGGATAATCCCTAATATATATATATATATATATACTACTAACTTTCATTTGTGCAGAGTAAACTTTGGTGCAAGAAACTTTTTCAAACAAAGAAAATTTACCCGGTATTCACAAACAACTTCACTTCATAACGCGTTGTCAAAATCCGATTTTTCAACTATTCGGCACTGCCGTCGCGATATTGTGGTTTGCGTCATACAATTTGTATGGGAATGATAACTTTTTGACAGATACTAAACGCCGACGCTTTTGTTTAGGTATGGCTGTAACTGGACGAACTTTTGATTTTTATGAAACACAGGCGTAAAGGCTTAGAAAACCTAGAACTGAATACCTTTTAAAATATTGGGAGCGAAAATTAAAAATGCGGGATTTACAACAGATGGCGTAGTTCGGGATATAAGCATCAGACAATACTGAAACTATATTCATGTCATAACCTCATTCCATAGCTTTCATTTTCAGTATGTGTCATTTGCCCGGAGTGTAAACAACATAGTTTTTTTTGGCTCTCAATATGTCAAGTTTTGTGCCCACATACAGCATTTGCGGGAAGTTTTGATTTACTTCTTTAATTTGGAGAAAAGTGCAGCTGAATCGCATTGATTACTCTCCGAAGCTTATCCGGAGTGCGCTCTTTCAGTTTCAACATGCGAGAGGTGGTTTGTGCGTTTCAGAAGTGGTGATTTTGATGTGGAAGACAAAGAACGTCCAGGACAGCCGAAGAAGTTTGAAGATGCTGAATTGGAGGCATTACTCGATGAGGACTCGTGTCAAACGCAAGAAGAACTTGCCAAATTCTTCGAAGTTATACGCCAAGCAATTTCCCATCGATTGAAACTATTGGGAATGATTCAAAAGCAAGGAAATTGGGTACCGTACGAGTTAAAGCCGAGAGACGTCGAAAGGCGATTTTTCACTTGCGAACAGCTGCTCCAAAGGCAACAAAGGAAAGGTTTTTTGCATCGTATCGTTACTGGTGATGAAAAGTGGATCCACTACGACAATCCCAAGCGAAAAAATTCAGCTGCACTTTTCTCCAAATTAAAGAAGTAAATCAAAACTTCCCGCAAATGCTGTTTTGTGGGCACAAAACTTGACATATTGAGAGCCAAAAAAAACTATGTTGTTTACACTCCGGGCAAATGACACATACTGAAAATGAAAGCTATGGAATGAGGTTATGACATGAATATAGTTTCAATATTGTCTGATGCTTATATCCCGAACTACGCCATCTGTTGTAAATCCCGCATTTTTAATTTGCGCTCCCAATAGTTACAAATAATAATGCAATTGCTCAATACATACAAGGTGCGACAATTATATATTAAAACTCGAACCATATATCAGCAACCAAGCGCGCCATCTATGTGTCACATGCGTTTTGAAGCTTCAACCTTCCTCTACTAACTGTCAAAATTTCACGGCATTTGGTTGACATTTAATGTTTATTGACATTCATTTTACAAAACACGTGTTCGTTTGATGTTGAAATTTGAACATGGAGCAAAGAGCGGTCATTAAATTCCACGCAAAAATTGGTAAAAGTGCAACAGAATCATTTGGAATGATGCAGCAAGCGTATGGCGATGCTTGTTTATCAAGATCAAGTGTTTTTATATGGCATAAAAGGTTTGTGGATGGCAGAGAGTCGCTGGAAGATGAAATAAAAGAAGGAAGGCCAATTTCAGTGCGGACGCCGGAAGCGATTCAGGAAGTTGGTGATTTTATTACAGAAGACCGCAATGCTTCAGTGAAAATGATGGAAGAGACCTTAAACATCAACAGAGAAACTATCCGACTCATTCTTCAAGAGGATTTGGGCAAAACAAAGGTCTGCACGAGATTTGTTCCACACGCATTGACCGAGGACCAAAAATTAATGAGAGTCAGTCATTCTAGAGACATGGTTACAGCTGTAGAAAATGATCTAAACTTCCTGAAAACAATTGTTACGGGTGGTGAAACATGGTGTTTCCAATACGATCCAGAAACCAAGCGTCAAAGTGCGGAATGGAAATCAAAAAACTCACCAAAAGCCCCAAAAAAAACACGAAAGGTTCCATAAAAAATCAAAACAATGCTCATCACATTCTTCGATAGCAAAGCAATTATCCACAAAGAATTTGTTCCAACTGGTCAAACAGTTACTTCCGCATGTTACCTCGAAGTTTTGAAGCGTTTGATGTCCAGAATCCGTCGTGTTCGACCAGAATACCGCGATCCAAAAACTCGGTCTCTGTTGCACGATAATGCACCGAGTCACACAGCACTCATTGTTCGTCAATATTTGGCTCGGAATCAGGTCTGTTCCCTTCTTTTTGTTCCCAAAACTGAAATTGAAGTTGAAAGGATGCTTTTTTGATGATTTAATTTAATTTAATTTAATTTATTATTAATTTAATTTATTCCCGCCAAAAATGTTCACCACTGTATTTGACATAAGAATCACAGGATTCTGGTGGTGCTAATTAAACGACAACCGACAATAACTACCACATCTATTTGAATATTTCACTGAAATGGATTGTGCACAGATGTGTAAAAAAATACAAAAATGAGTGAAAAAAAATGGCCTTACAGTCGGCTGGGGCCGACCAAATTATACCCTGCATATGTAGAGGTATATATAAAAAGTTTGCTCGTATATCCCATCCTTTTCTTCCACTACTTTGTATAGGAGCTACATTAAGAACCAGGCTACCTCACCAATTTTTGAGGAATAATTTCTGCCTATAATACTAAACTACCTAGGTTGCAATGGGTTGACCTAGGCGTATTATTTAGTAAGTTAATGGTGTTTTAATGTTTAAGATAAATCCGAGATTTTGTACGGAAGCTATATAAAAAGTGGGCGTGGCTTACCTCTTTCTTGTATTAATTTTTCAATATCAATCCACTCCTTAAATTTGGTTGTCCTACGCTGAATAGTTCGTAAGTTATAGCGGTTTAAATTGTTAATTTTCCAAATTTTGTATGGAAGCCCCATTAAGAAGTGGGTGTGGCATATTGATTTTTTGTCAGATTATTTTCGACTACCATATTAGCTGAAGTAATAATTATAATTGTTCTAGACAGAAGTATGCAGAAGTTACAGCTATTTCAATTTAAAAGAATTTCACCCATTTTGTACAGGGGCTACGATAAACAGCGGGCGTGGTGTGCCCATTTCCTGTGAGCCTAGTTGTTCGTACAATACTAATTCACACCTTAAATCTCGTTATTCTACATTGAATAGTTTGCAAGTTATAACCGATATAATTTTTTTTAATTTCCGCAACTTTGTATGGCAGACCCCAAAATGAGTGGGTGTGACACACTGATTTTCTGCCATATTATTTCTCACTGCCATGTTAATCTAAGTGTCAATTATGGTTATTCTAGACAGAAGATTGTAGAAGGTACAGCAGTTTCAATTTAAAAGAAGTAAGACACTTTGTATGGGAGCTACGCTAGAAAGTAGGCGTGGCTCACTTACTTTTGGCGAGGTTATATAGGAGTATAATATAACTCTATGTGCAAAATATTGTTGTCGCAAGTGGTATATTATGTGAGTTATAGCAAGTTAAAGATTTTGAAAATTCCGAGGTTAGTCGCTTTGAATGCTTGGTGTGGGCGTGGCTATTGACCGATCACGCCCAATATCAATCCCCTCCGTACCCTTGGATGATAGGTTACTTGTGCCAAATTTCGTCGAAATAGCTCAATATTTACTCAAGTTATCGTGTGAACCAGCCAGGTGACAGACAGACGGACGGACGGACGGACGGACGGACGGACGGACATCGTTAAATCGAAAATTTAATCGACGCTGATCACGAATATATATCTATGTCTATATCTCCGGAGATTCCTTCAAGTGGACACAAACATCTGACCGAAATGAATATACAGCGCACGCTCGATAACGTGAACTAATTAAAACCAAGGCTGTTCAGGTTATCAAAAGTGTTCACGTTTTCGAATAGCAAAAAAGTCTATAGTCAATACATATTAACATGTTTAAATTCATATTTTATTGTACATTAATTTGCTCGCTAAAGATATGGATTATACATTTGAGATAATTTTTTTATTTAAAAAAATCAGTCATTTTTTTCTGTCTTCTGTTTTTCTACTAGTTGAAATACGGCTTTCTCCCTTAGGCGTTTCAGTACATTTATATCATTCTGATCGACGTCTTCATGACTAGCCCATAGCACCGCTTTGTTAAAAATCTTATAGAGCTTTCTTGCCTTGTTCACGTTTTAGAATAGTCAATGTAAAAAAAAGTTTGTTCACGTTTTGGGGTGTTCATGTTTTAGAGTGTTCACGTTATCGAGCGTGCGCTGTACCATGCATATTGCATTATGCAGGGTATAAAAATTGAAAGTAAACGAAAAAAGCAATAAAAATAAAATAAAAACATAAATATCAATAAGACCATTTTTTATTGCTAGAAAGAAAAATTCGTTGTTGATTACAATAGAAAACTCGAAATAAGCACTTATTATCCAATCCAATTTTTTTGTTTGCTGAAGGTTGTAGCCATTTAAATTGTTGAGTGGTAACGAACAACAACCAGAATTGACTGTCGAGTAAGTATTCATTTTGGAGATCATTTCTTATTTATTTCTAACAACAACAACAAGTATATCGTTGGAGCAATCAAAAACTAAAATCTTCTATTGAAACCACCAACATAGGGCTAAACAGATGCAGCAATAACACCACCTATAATGTTTTGCACCATTATTTTCATTTGATATTTACATAGCGGTAAGATGCAAATTTTTGTTTTGATTATATTTCATAGCAATTTATTTAAAATGCTGTTTTTTTCTCATTTTGTCGCTTGTACTTCGGTATTTTGTTTATCTGAACTCCACCAATGAGTTTTTTCATAAATACTGCACATATATGCCAGCATATATTTAATATAGTGCAAGCTTCAGTTTTTCGTCGTATGTAATTAACATCTCATATTTCTATTACAAATACATTATAAAGCAATTTCAAGATTTAAGTAGGAAAAAAAGTATATTTTGAAGATGAGCCCATCTTAAGGGATGAAAATAGACGTATGCTAATATACGGTGCACACAAATCACTGAAAGCTGGCACAAAATATACTCCAATTCTATACTCCATGTCTGGTTCAGTCACATCGATGTAAATCTGTGATATTGTTCTACAAAAAATAAAGAAACTTTATAAATAGATTAATACATTTCTTTTTAGATAAATAAATAAATATGCACACTTACCGAAATCCAAGTAAACAAAAATGAACACTTCAACGAAATGTTAAATGTATGGTGAAATAAATTTAATGATGTTTGTGTTTCTAACTGTAGAAATTTAATAATATTTTACACATACGAACTTATTTACATGTAAAGCTAGTAAATGCTAAATAATATACATTTTTTTTCAAATATAATAATTATAATAGTTTTATAAATTTATGAATGAATTTTAATATGACTACAACATTACAGTAAAACCCATTCAATTTTAATGATGTGTTACAATTTTCACAGGTGGAAAAATAGGCTTTTTATAATAGTACTAAATGTTTTCTGATTTCTCATAATTATAGAATTATAGTGAAATATGACGTAAAACAGTAAAAGTTGTAACTGGTTTGTGTTTGTTTGGCATTTTATTTAATAATTCCGTAAAATTAATAGTGTTTAATTGCATATATAATATATTATATTACAACTACTTTTCTACTACTTTTATACCTTTTTACACTTACAATTTTAAGTTGAAAGGGTATGTGAAAAGAAAATGCTAACCAAAAATGGACAGATGCTAAAGGAATAACAAGAATAGGTGGTGAGCTCACGGATAGAGTGTGTGTGAAAAAATACATATAGAAATGGAAATTTTCTGAGCGGGAGAGTTAGTTTCAGTTCTTTAGTTTTCTTTGGTAAAGGCGAACAAGCCACTACGTCATTTATCTTTGCTATAATCTCATATGATCCTTCCCAATGAGTCTGTAGCTTAGGAGACAGGCCTTTCATTCGTTGTGGATTATAAAGCATTACAAGCTCTCCTTCATAGACCCCTTTTGGATTTTCTTTCAAGTCATACCTGGCCTTCATCTTATCGCTTATCATCTGTGACCGCTCTCTGATGAACTGATGTACTTCATACAACTCTTCCCGCTTTTCGTTAGTGTAGTTACTTTCGGTTGATAGCGTTGATGTTGCGATTCCAAATTTTAAATCAGCTGGCAGTCTTAACTCGTTTCCAAAAATTGCCATTGCAACCGCCCCCGCATTTTGTGTGCATCGATATGCCACGAGGAACATTGGTATGTGTACATCCCAGTCTCTTTGGTATTTATCTACGACTTTCCTCAAGTATTCGTCCAAGGTACAGTTAAATCGTTTTACCATGCCATCAGATTGTGGATGCAAAGGCATTGTACGAGTTTTGTATACACCCAACATACGGCACATCTCTTAGAATACACTTACTTACTTACTTATGTGGCCATAACAACCGAATATCGATTTAGGCCGAAAATAACATGCTTCGCCAACCATCTCTGTTCTTTGCTAGCTGGCGCCAGTTAGAAATTCCAAGCGCCGTCAGGTTCTCCAGTGCTTGGTCCTTTCACCGCAGGTTAGGTCTTCCTCTTCTGCGTCGTCCTCCAGCGGGTTCCGAATATAACACCTTCTTAGCTGAAGCGTGTTCTTCCATTCGCTCGACATGACCTAGCCAGCGTAGCCGCTGGATTTTGATGCGCTTTACTATGTCAATATCGGCATACAGCTCGTACAGCTCATGGTTGTACCTTATTCGGTACTCGCCACCAACGCAAATAGGTCCAAAGTTCTTGTGGAGTACTTTTCTCTCGAAAACTCCAAGCATTCGCTCATCCGAGGTGGAAATTGTCCAGACTTCAGCGCCATATGTTAGGACAGGCATGATGAGAGACTTGTAGAGTGTAGTTTTCGTTCTTCGAGAGAGGGCTCGACTTCTCAATTGCTTACTCAGCCCAAAGTAACACCTGTTAGCAAGAGTTATCCTACGCATGATCTCCAAGCTGACGTCATTACTGCTGTTAATGCTGGTTCCAAGATAGACAAAGTCCCTTACTACTTCAAAAGCGTAGTTGTCAACAGTGACGTGCTGTCCAAGACGCCGGGACTCTTTGTTTGTTGACACTAGATACTTCGTCTTGCCCTCGTTCACCGTTATACCCATTCGACTCGACTCTCTTTCCAACTCTGAGAATGCTGCACTGACTGCTCGCGTGTTCATGCCGATTATGTCAATATCGTCGGCATACGCTAACAGCATGACACTTTTGTTGAAGATAGTGCCATTATGTCGTAGATCAGCAGCTCGTATTATTTTCTCCATAATAAGATTGAAGAAGTCGCACGATAACGAATCACTTTGTCTGAAACCCCATTCGGTATTAAACGGTGCGGAGTGGTCCTTCCCAATTTTCACTGCACAGCGGGAGTTATGTGTTCATTCCGCTCGCGTGTTCATTCCGATTATGTCAATATCGTCGGCATACGCTAACAGCATGACACTTTTGTTGAAGATAGTGCCATTATGTCGTAGATCAGCAGCTCGTATTATTTTCTCCATAATAAGATTGAAGAAGTCGCACGATAACGAATCACTTTGTCTGAAACCCCATTCGGTATTAAACGGTGCGGAGTGGTCCTTCCCAATTTTCACTGCACAGCGGGAGTTATGCAGCGTCATTCTACAAAGTCGAATGAGCTTTACAGGAATACCGAACTCAGACATTGTTGCGTAGAGGTAATCCCTTACCGGACTGTCGAAAGCGGCTTTATAATCAACAAATAGGTGGTGTGTGTCGATCTGATTTTCTTGGGTCCTTCCAGGATTTGGCGCAGTGTAAAAATATGGTCGATGGTGGATTTACCAGATCTGAAGCCACGCTGATAAGGTCCAATCAGGTTGTTGAGCATAGGCTTCAACCTTTCACACAGTATGCTCGATAGAACCTTGTATGCGATGCTCAGGAGATTTATTCCACGGTAGTTGGCGCAAATTGTGGGGTCTCCTTTTTTATGTACAGGACAGAGAGCACTGAGCCTCCAATCATCAGGCATGCTTTCATCCGACCATATTCTGCTTATGAGCTGGTGCATGCGGGTGAGCAGCTCATCGCCTCCGGTCTTAAACAACTCGGCAGGCAGGCCATCAGCACCTGCAGCTTTGTTGTTCTTCAGCCTTAAAATGGCCGTTTCAACTTCGTCATAGTCGGGTGGTGGAACATCAACACCATCATCTGTAATTGGGGTTATCGGGCAAACTCCTCCACTGGCGGAATTGTTCGTAGCATCGCCATTCAGTAACGTGGAGAAGTGTTCCCTCCATAGGCTCAGTACACTCTGTAACCATATTCCCATTTCCATCACGACAAGAAGAGGCTCTGGGATTCAAACCTCCACTCAGGCGATTGATCTTTTCTTGGAATACAACTGATTCGTATTTCGACCTTAGTCTGGGTGTAACTCTACCGGTACACCAAAACGAATAATCCATTGGTTGACGAATACATCCACAGCTGTACTGCCTTCTTGATTTTCAATGGGGTATACTTCAGGCCATTTACTGAAGTAATCTATAAGCACCAGAACATATTTGTTCCCTGCGTGGCTTATTGGAAATAGTCCAGCCATTTCCATAGCAATCCGCTCAAATGGAGCACCCTCGGTGTATTGGTGCATTTTACCTCTACTTTACTTAGTAGCACATTTGAACATTGCACATTGCTTCCACTTTCGAATCCAATCAGCGACATGGTCATGACATTCAAACCAATAAAATCGTTTCTTTATTTTCTCGACGGTTTGGTGATTCCCAAATGCCCTCCACTGGAAAGATTGTGATCCTTAGCTATGACTTTATTTATTCTTGCCTTGAGTACCGCTAGAAGACCACTAGTGATTTTTCCATTTTCACTTTCCCATGCTCGGAATAAACATCCTTCTCGTAAGTGCAGGCTTTGCCACTGTGGGCATACGCCCTGCTCCTTGTATTCCATAATCTTTACGAGATTTGGGTCGTTTTGCTGATCTTCTTGAACTCGTTAGATGGTCCATGACTTCTCCGGTAATATATTCGTAAGTATTATGTCGACGATGTGTTCCTTGCTTTCCACTCGAGAACAATGTTTACATCCCATTTTGTAAGGAAGACGAGATAGAGCATCCTCGTTGCCATGATATCCTCCTTTACGATACTCGATAGTAAAATCATAACTCTGCAGCCTTTTAATCCAGCGCGTCAATTGTCCTTCTGTTTTTTTAAATTGTAATAACCACCGTAGCGCTGCGTGGTCAGTTCGTAGATGAAATGACTGACCATACAAATATTTATGGAAATACTTTACACATTCCACTATTGCGAGCAACTCTCTTTGAGTGACACAGTAGTTTCTTTCTAACATCGACAGGATTTTACTGTAGTATGCTATTACTTTTTCTTGCCCATCTATGACCTGAGAGAGCACAGCACCTATTCCATAGCCACTCGCATCTGTGTCCAACAGAACCTTCTGACCAGGTACTGGATGCGCTAATACTGATGCTGAACAGAGTCTTTCTTTCAGTTGTTCGAATGATTTCTGTTGTTCCTCACCCCACACAAATGGTTTGTTCTTTCTTGTTAACTAAGGTAACATACTGCTGGCAATATTTGCAAATTTAGGAACAAATCGTCTATAGTAGGTACATAAGCCTAGGAAACTTCTTAACTCATGAAGATTCGACGGAATAGCCCATTCTTGTACTGCTGCTACTTTCTCCTCGTCGGTATGTACCACTTCTGTTGTTACTTTATGACCAAGATATTTAACTTCTCACCTGAAGAGTGAACAGTTTTTCATATTCAGTTTAAGACCTGCTTATTGTATATGCCCAAATACCTCTTTCAACTTTTCCAGATGGTCGAATCACGATAATGTCATCGAGCACGTTTTGCAGTGTAGTCCTCTGAGTACACGCTCCATCAGACGTTCGAAAGTAGCCGGCGAATTGCATAAGCCAAATGGCATCACTTCAAATTGCCATAGACTATCGCCAATACTGAAATCTGTTTTCTTTTGGTCCTCCTCACCAATTTCCACTTGCCAGTAGTCACTTTGCAAATCAAGAGTTGAGAACCACTTCACACTAGATAGCATGTCCAAAGTGTCATCGATTCTTGGTAGTGGATATCTTTCTTTTTCGAGATATCATTTAGCTTCTGTAATCCACGCAGCATCGAGTACTTCCATCCTTCTTCTTTACCAGCACAACTGCTGAACTCCGTGGACTCGCATTTCGGAAATCAGCTTAATGGTTTCATCTCTTTTGGCCAATGGGACACACGTGGTGCTTGACGAATTGTTCAATGAAGCCACAACATCGTAAACTCGTCGTGAAGGCGCACAAATACTGCGTGAGCTGCATGACGTGGTCTCATAAGATTGAACAGTGTGCCTCACTAGGCAGTTGCAAGAGCTGTTGACTAGCCCATCATATAGGCCATCAACAGGTAGACCCTGATTCTGCCTAATAATTTCTTCTTAATGCCCTTATGTATTGTACTATCTTTGATTGATTTGCGCCTGGTCTGTTTTTACTGGTATTGTGTACTTTACACCTGTTGTATATATAACATAAATGGTGGAATAATCAAATATGTTTTCTATGAATCTCGTTTCCTCAATGTTTGGGTCTAGCTTAATTGTTTCTAATATTTTGCTAACCCTTCTGTGGCTATCAGTTTCCTTATTGCTATTTTATTTGTTAACTATGTCGTAAATACGTATTCCAAATGATTAATTTAATTATATTTATTTTGAGCTCATGATTTATGATTCGTGTTGAACATTGAGACATACGCTGTGTTGTCCATCAAACTACTCAATGTCTCATTTGAATATATTCGAGGAAATACTTCTTGTTTCTCTACTATAACTGTTTCAAAATTTGTATTTACTTTAATGGGGACTACCTTCATAGATCTCCGAGGTAGTACAACTTCACTGGTGTGGAATACTCTATTAACTTCCTTGAACTATTTTAGAGGTATAGTCATCAAATTTTGTTTTCGCTCACTGAATAAAATGATCTTCTCTTTCATATTGTTGAGAATCGAACGGTTCCATAAATTGTCTCTTGCTAGAATACCGGCTTCATGTGTCCCTTTCTCTTCAGATGTCAAATGTAATTCTAAACTCAAATCTATAGTCCTCTCATGTTGGACTGCTATTGACCCTGATGTGGTGAAAAATCCTCCGAATATACCACTAAGATTTTTCTTTGAAGTTCGTTTTTTGCTAACATATTCATTAACTACTGACGATTTGTTAAACTTGTATCTACCCCAGAGTCTACTAATAGAATGGGTTTTTTGTTTCCTGACATAGAAAATCAGTGAACACATCATGTACAGCAGAGACTCCCACATAGTAGCCATGTTTGTTATAACTGGATGGGAAAGATAGGTCAACAATATCTCTGGACGCCTGAATAGCAACTTCCACCATGTTGCTATCTGCCGTTGAGGTGTCTCAACAAGCTAGACACGCATATCTGACACCGTCTTTCTCAGGTGGACTACTGCTAGCAATATTTTGCGGATCCCTTTTTAATTGCTGCTCCTGGCCCACCCGTAGTTTCGCTGAAATTTTTCTAAATTTTTAGGGTTTATAATAGTCAGCTATCCTGTATCCCGACTTCTTGCAAAAGACTTGTTCTTGCTAAATGATGTGCATGACAAAGTGAACTAATTACACTTTGCATTTACGATAGTATGGCGTATTTTTGCTTTTGAAACATTTTTCTCAGGTATTGCCCTTTTCTCGCAGATTGAACAGGTAAGAATATTTTTTTGGTTTCTCTCAACACTCTCTGTGGATTTATTTGAAAATTCCTATTCACACTTGAATAAAACTATTGCCATTCTGGTAAATTGGCGCCACGTTACCTAATTTAGCCTGGTAAGCTTAATACTGGTGTTGAGGGTAAGGACTTATGCTGTTCCGAAACAAATGTTAATTGCCAAAGTAATCTGATTGTATCGTTGTCCCCTCTGAAGCAGGCTGCTTGTGTTTAGAGCCTCAACTAATTTGTCCAACGTACCGAACAGGGCTGCTCTAAAAGAGTATCCTGCGATATATATCACAGTTGGCATGCAGAGAGGCTCAAACTCGGATGTGGATTTGTTGTGAGTAACAGACTACACCTAAAAGTTCAGACCTGTGAATGAGCAGGTGGAAACAATCCGCATTAAGGCAACATTTTTTAACATCAACCTTTTATGTGGCTACGCTTCGATGAATGAGAAGGATAGTGAGACCAAAGAGAGCTTCTTTAATCGCCTCGAAGAAGCTTATAACCGCTGCCCTCGCCACAGATTTCAGCATCTCGACATCAATAAAGCGAAGTGGCTGTCTCCAGATCAACGAACGAAAACCCAAATTAATCACGTGATGATTGACGGAAGGCATGATTCCAGTGTGGTGGGTGGGAAATCGATCCGTGGGGCCAACATCGACTAGGATCACTACCTTGTTAGCTAAGGTGCGACCAACACGGTCGATTGTTGTTTTGTTTCGGGCTCATCAACATGTATCCATGATTCATCACCTGTCACGACCTTATGAACGTTTTTCGAAGCACCTCGATCGATTTTTTCATAATTTCTTTGCAACAATCGACACGAGCCTTTTTTGAGCGATTGTTAAATTATGCGGGATCCAACGAGAACAAATCTTTCTGAAAGGTAAATGTTAATGCAATATCAAATGTACGACGGTGGAACTACTGCCCAAAGGTGCCTCTATCTCACGGTATGTCACATGATGATTATGCGTTATCAGTTTACGCACAGCATCGATGGTTTATGGCACAACGACCGATTTTGGACGAAATTCATCCTGGAGCGAACGGCGACTACGCTTTAATTCGTTAAACCAGTTATAAATGTTACAGTATCAGGACCATAAACACTATTCACATTTTCAGCCGTCTGGCTTGCGTTTTCGCCTTTATCGAAGAAAAACTGTAATATATCTCGTATTTTCTCTATACTGGTGTCCATCTTTGACGCGTGCTCAAACAATGCTGAGTCAAACAATCATAAAATTGCCTGAAAAGTTTATTTAGCACGAAATTTTGTCTTTCTAACTCCATCTAGCGTAACCCGATCGCACTTATACAACGCAAGATTCAGATTACTAAAGCCATCTATTGGGAAAATAATGCTTTTTTTTTACTACACCTGATATATTGTTATAATATCGCAATAATACTTTGTATATTAATACTGTACAATGTTAAATCAATATTGTATTGACTCGTTGTTCAGTAATTAATATTATTAGAAGTAATTTTCCTTACTTCAATTAAAACTTCCTGTACGAACACATTTTTGATTGTGTTTTATTTCTTCCGCTATTAATATATATTTTATATTATATATCTAACGCTCGTATAAGCGCACACTTTTTATTTAAATTTTTTAATAACTACAAGCTTTATTATTGCAAGTAAGGATTGAAAATTGTTTATTTCATTCTTTTATTTATATTCCAACTAAAATAATTTCAGTTTATAAGCATTCAACAAAATAAATAACAAAATTGAGAAAAATCATACTTTTTGTGAAGATATTCGTATAAGCGCAGGTAAAAAAAGTGGTATTTTAATAACAATTAAAGCTGCAGTTTTATACATTTTTCATTTTTGGCTTAACTAAAATAAATTTAAGGTAAGTCAAATCAATTTTGGTAGAAATTAAATGTTTTACATGAAATATTTGTAATTTAGATCACGCCCAAAGGAAGTTATTTAACAGAAGAAATGCGGGTAAAAATTGATTTATTAAAAGAGGACTCGTACTCAAATCGTTAGATTGCAGCCAGAATAGGAAGATCTGAGAATTTGATCCGAAATTTTTTTTAAAGAAGGCAGTAATTATGGAAATAAACCTGCAACAAGAGGCAATACCAAAATAAGGCGCCTTCAAAAAGGACAAATCCGGATAGAAGCAACTAAAGAAAAACTTAATTGCGACCAATTAAAGGAAAATAAAATCTCCCGATAACAGCCAGACAAATTGCCAGGGCTCTAAATGATTCGTCAAACATCAAATGGACGAAATTGAAGAGTAAGCCTCGTCTAACGGCAAAGCACAAAGAAGATCGTCTGAAATTTGCAAAAAATTATCATGGCAGATGGTAATTTTAACTTAGATGGCCCCGACTTTTACAGTTGCTTCTGGCACGATCTGACCAAATCAAATGTTGTGCGATCAAAGATGAATTTCGGAGGTGGAAGCGTTATGGTTTGGGGAGCGTTTTGTTATGATAGAAAGCTAAGTTTGACACCCATAGCTTGCCGCATGATCTCTGCGGCTTTTACAGATCTTCTCCAACAGAACCTCATTCCGTTTTTAAGGCTAGGAATGGAAAATGAGTACATTTTTCAACATTACAATGCTTCGATACACGCATCTAGAGAGACAAAAACATTGTTTGAAAGCCAGGAAGTTCGTTTACTTGACTGGATTGCAGCAGATTGCAGATTGCAACCCCATAGATAATCTATGGGGAATCCTGTCTGGTAAAGTTTACGGAAATGGAAGTCAGTAAAACAGCGTTAGTGAGCTCAAAAACGCTATACAGCAATGTTGGCTTGAACTCAGCTCAGATTTCTTAATGAATCTTATAAGATCGATGTCTAATCGCATCTTTCAAGTTACTAAAAATCGTGGTGGTCATACAAAATATTACAATCAATAAAAATTTATAAATTTTCTTGCTTTCAAGGAATAACTAGAGTGCGCTTAAACGAATGTCTTCACAAAAAGTATGCTTTTTCTCAATTTTGTTATTTATTTTACTGAACGCTTATGAACTGAAATTATTTTAGTTGGAATATAAATAAAACAATGAAATAAACAATTCTAAATCATTACCTGCAATAATAAAGCTTTCATTTATTAAAAAATTTAAGGAAAAAGTATGCGCTTATACGAATGTGTACCACTATATATGTATATATGTGTGTA
This sequence comes from Megamerina dolium, assembly GCA_963854835.1. Classification (NCBI taxonomy): domain Eukaryota; kingdom Metazoa; phylum Arthropoda; class Insecta; order Diptera; family Megamerinidae; genus Megamerina; species Megamerina dolium. The sequence goes on along the minus strand of OY978530.1, from coordinate 17,783,737 downwards.
TATAAAGGGTTATCCATTTTGCGGTTTCAAAAGTAAATGCAAATAAAACACATATAAAATATTTTTTATCATGATATTCTTTTTTATTATAAAGTTTGAACGTTGACATTATGTGTGAAATACTACATCATTTAAATGACCACCACGCGAATTGTTGCAAGCATCGATTCTTTTGAGGTAATTTTCGACCACTTTTTGACACATATTGGGCGGTATCTCAGCCATAACGTGACGAATGTTGGTTTTTAGGTGCTCAAGAGTTAAAGGTTTATCTGCATAAACACGGTCTTTCGCATAGCCCCACAAAAAAAAATCAAGCGGTGTCAAATCGCATGATCTTGGTGGCCACTTGATATCGCCACGACGAGAAATTACGCGGCCAGAAAATTTCTCTTGCAATAAAGCCATATTCGCTCGAGTTATGTGGTATGTGGCACCGTCTTCTCTAAGTCATATTCTTCAATAGCAGGCAAAAAAAAGTCGGTTATCATATGACCATAACGCTCCGAATTGACGGTGACAGTCGTTCCATCGTCGTTTTCGAAGAAGTAAGGTCCAATCACACCTCCGGACCAAAGAGCGCACCAAGCAGTGACTTTTTGTGGATGTAGTGGCCTCTCTTCAATTACTTGAGGATTCTCAGAACCCCAAATACGACAATTTTGTTTGTTAACATACCCACCGAGTGAGAAATGTGCTTCGTCGCTGAAGAAAATTTTGTTCGAAAAATCGCCGTCCACCGCCTGTTGTTCAAGCACCCATTCGACGTATCTACGACGTTGTGAATGGTCAGCTGGCTTCAGTTGTTGTGTGAACTGGATTTTATATGGATGTAAGTGTAGATCCAAATGCAAAATACGGCATAATGTGCCGTCAGACAGTCCTAATTCCTGAGAACGACGAGGAATCGACACATTCGGGTCTTCGGCAACACTTTCACTTACAGCAGCGATATTTTCGGTGGTACGAGCGAAACGATGATGCACAGGCCTTACAATATCTGTAACCGATCCAGTCTCTTCATATTTCTTCACAATTTTGCCAATTGCTTACGTAGTTGGACGATTATGTAAACCATAATCTCCTCTTAAAGCACGATATGTGGCTGTGGCAGAATCACCATTTTTGTAGTAGGTTTTTACAATTTTATTGCGTTGTGCGATAGTTAAGCGATCCATTATCGCAAATGTCAGACTTTGAACTGAAAAAGAAAGAAATTGTTTTAACAACTCAGTTTGACAGATGTCAAATTCTAGCCCTATACTATACGCTTTATATATATATATATATATATATATATATATATGTATATATATATATATATATATATATATATATATATATGTATATATATATATATATATATATATATATATATATATGTATATATATATATATATATATATATATTTTTTTTTTATATATATATATATGTGTATATATATATATATACATATGTGTATATATATATATATACATATATATTCCGGAAGAATTGCCAATTGCTTGCCAACAGGTGGGTACCGTTCGAAAGAATAATCTTTTCGGGATTAAACCCACGACCTGCAGATCAGAAGTCCAACACACTAACCACTGAGCTACTGCACTAGATTAAATTTAAAAAAAAATATATAAAAGACGTATAATAGGTTTATAAAGGTTTATAAAAGTTAACGATTGGACCAATCACTTATGCTCCAATTATTTCATACCCAATAAGAAGCACCATGCGGTATAAGGAGATAAAGGATCAACAAAACAGATTGAACAAAATGCATATTTAATGAACTTTTTTTGAACCTCTTCAAACGATTAATGTGAATTATATAAAAAGGATTTCAAATAAGGAAGGCATACATTTTTACTATTGCCAAAGTCCTCGGTGGTATTACGAGCGAAATAACTCTCTCTAGGTCCTTTACACGTGAAGGTCACCTCTGGCAACCGAGAGACAACCCGCTAAATTCCTAAAGAAATTGATATCGTTTTGATAAAGTTTAAAGTAGGCTCTTACATTTCCTCCATTCAGAAAACACTGTACAAATGAAACGAAATGCAATATATGATCGCAAACTGAACACGAAAAAACAACCTTTTACAAAATTGGAACGCATAAACTGCAAACAACAACACATCTCCAATAATAGAGATTGTTCTGTATTTAAAAAATGTAAAGCTATTCTAAAATAGAAAACAATCAACAAATGTACTTTCAAAAAAGCAACCGAATCAGTAAACAAAAACCACACAAATAAATTTACAATAGACTGCTCTATTAAAACTCTTGACGATTCAAGAACTAAATAATTAAAAATTAACACCGCAAATAAAAACAAATAACAACTCAACATTTATAAAAAATACAAAAATACCAGCACCTCCTACAACTCATCAAGCTCATAGCAGTAACAAAATATTAGACTTTAAATTGAATGAATAACATGTACCAACAGTAAACCAATTAGATAACAACAAAACCACAGCAAGACAGAAACTCAACTCTAAATTATATGATACACGCACAGAAAAGCAACACGTAGATAAAAGTAGAATCAAAACAAACTCTTCTGCAATAACAACTAAGAATAAGCACTCACTATCTAGTAATGAACCAAATCTATTTCATCTTAGCTCAGAATCTTATATGAAAATGTCTACGCCAGAATATTACATCACGCGCACTGTCTGGTGGTTTTGGTGCCACCAGACAGTGGCGAATGCCGGATCGGCTCTGCTCGAAACATTGGTTGAGAGGAGAAAGGAGGGGGGAAAAACACTTTTTTTTTATTTATTTTAATATGGTCTTGGATTTGCTGTGGTTCTCGTCACCCCAGTCAGCCACAGAATTGCCTCGGCAGCCTCGGGAGCGGCTCCCAGTCTCATATCGAAACGACCCCCGGTCGATTTCGGTGCTCCCAGGCATCCAAATGGCCGTTCACTCCCGTAAGGTCTTGGATTTTCTGTGGTTCTCGGCAACCCAGCCAGCCACAGAATTGGCAACACAGACAACCATGGCAGCGGCTCCCGGTTTTATACTGAATAGACTCACGGTCGATTTCGGTGCTCCTAGGCATCCAAATGGCCGTCCATCGGACCCCCAAATATCCACCAAGCGGATTATTTCCCCCACAACGTCTTTTTTCTTTCCTCATTTTTGTTCAACACGCTAGTTTCTTTTTTTGGTTATATGATTTTAAGATTCTATATTTTGTTAATTAACTTGCAATTTCCTTTTTTTCCCCAATTGATTATATTAATTTTAATTCAATTTTATATTTAACATTAATTTTAATTTTATTTAATTTAGAAAATTAATTTTATAATTTCTATTCAGCTCATAATTCATAATTAGAAACGTCTACATATATCTATTTAATTCAAAATATTAACAAGCCATTCATAATTTTAAGAGATTTTAATGATTGGAACTCTTCATGGCGCTCCCCAACGCAAAATAGAAAAAGGAAAATTGTAGACAAATTCATTCAAAATAATAACTTAATACTATTAAATGATAAATCTGCAACACATTTCTGAATGCACTCTACTCTCAAACACATAGACTTGACAATTTGTACACCCCAATAAACGTTGACTGCATTTGGTCAGTAGACAGATACTTACATGGGAGTGAACACTTTCCTGTGCTCATAACACTCTTGGCCAGTGACCTCAACTTTTCCCTCAAAAAAGAGCACTAAATTTATCACTGATTTAGCCGATTGGAAGAAATTCCAAACAGCAATTAACAAATATCTTACCGTTCTTCCAAACAACATGAATGTCAACCAGAAGGCAGCAATCATACAGAAAAGAATAAAACAGTCCGCAAGCGAATCAATTCCTCATAGTCCTAAATACAATAAACATTCAGTGTACTGGTAGAATACCACTTTAATGAAACTCAGACAAGAAAAACAAAAGCTATGGTAAATTCTAAAAATTAATCCAAACAATGAAAATTTAGAACGCTATAAACGAGCTAATGCCAAGTTTAATATAGAAACAAAATTTTAAAAAGGGAGCTGATTCGTTAGCTTTACAAAAGACATTAATCCCAACACTCCTTTAAAAAAGTTAGAATACTCTTTGGCAAAAAAGTTTATAGTAACGTATATGCAATCATAACTCACGGTGATAACTCAGACACATATCCAAAACAAAAGGGCAATTCACTAAGAAAAACATGGTCAAACTACTCAAGCGATATAACTTTCCTGTTGAACTAGAAAGAAAAGTAGATTTAATTCAGGACAACATAGTTTCAGCAAAGTCTAATATAATTCATCCTGGAATGTTGACAGCTGATGAAATTAAGTTGTACAAACTTGATTTTTATATCTTAAAATTAATAAGAGTAGGGATAATGACTTACAAAAATAATTCCATTATAATAGCAATAACAATTCCTGTAAACTATATAACAACCGAGTTAAATTTAATTACATCACTGCCTTCCAACAAACATTTAGAAATTAACGAAGCTAACGAATTTGTTGTAAAAATTGAAAATGTAACATATAAATATGAAGAAAATGCAGATCTAAAAAGTTTAAAACCAAGTACACACTATATATGGAAAAACAAATGTAGCCTTATATATAACGATAAATTTAAAATTGATGAAATAGATGATGAGACATTAAAAAAAATAAATATGTGGCACTTAAAGCCCCAAAGGGCTCATTGGCCGAGCTTCTCTTCCACCAAGTGCCGTAGCTCAGTGTTAGCTCATTAATAGTTAAAAATGCAGCGAACATTTCAATAGTAAACCATTGCGACAAAAGAAATATAACACTAAATGGAAAGTACTTAATAAGATTTGGAAATTGTGAAATCGAAATCAACAATGAAACGTACCTTAACCAAAAAGAAATAATTGACTATAAGTTTTTTTATCCGGTCAACAATTTAAACCGGATATTCGTGATAGTCACCAATAAGAGTGGACGTGTTTTGTATCTCTCCATTGATAGAGTCGAATAAGTGAATGATTTCGGTTTAAAAAATCAAATATATTGCGAAAAGACGCTAAATAATCTCAAGCAGTTATTTCTGTGGTTTTTTATTGCTTATACAAATAAGCAGAAAGAACAATAAAATCAAAGAAAAAAAAATAATAATTATAATATAGTTTGCAAACAGATTTTGTTTGTAATATGAGTGTTCAGCGCTCTCCTCTCCGGCAACGGCAATCGCCTGTTAATGTGTGTGTAAATCATAATTTGCAATCACCCGCGTAAACCCCCCCTATAAGTGTATTATCAAAAAATCAGTTGATACACAATGCACAAGTGAAAGTAACAGTGCAAATCTTTTGCATGCACATATTCCTCAGTCTAACACTACATAAAATTTTGCAACAATAACAAATACAGACAAACAAAATCATTTATTCTCTCGTGATATACTATCTCCCTCTATACCGTGGAGTGTACAATGCGCTTCTCCTGTCGTAACACCAACAGCTACAACATCAAAGCAAACAAATAACGGCCTTTATACTGATTTACTACTGACCCAATAGTAAAAGCAACTAGTGCGATGACTACTAAAGAACCAGTTGCTGTTCAAACTGGAATTGATCGCTATATTAGTGTAGTAAAGCGAAAAAGAAGTCCACAAAATTCAAAGCAAATGAATTCAACAAAAATTCAAAAGCAGAACACTGCCCCTATTAGTTCGGAAAATAGATACGCTCTGCTTTCAGGTGATGAAAGGACGAAAATATTATCCCCAAGAAAAATTTCAAACCCCCACCCATTTTCTTAAGAGAACGCAACTCAAATAAGTTGATTTCTAGAATTATAAGTCTTATAGGACCAAAGAATTACCACCTTATTCCTATTCGCAAAGGCCAAATTGAGGAAACGAAAGTACAAATCTACAGCGAAACTCATTATCGCAAAGTAATTGCAGAATTTGATGCTGGAAAAAGGAATTACTACACATATCAGCTAAAAAGTAGTAAGGGCTTAATCGTTGTACTCAAAGGCGTCGAACCCAACGTCGATATTAACGAAATCAAACTTGCCCTTCAGGAAGAAAGGTTTCAAGCCAAAACAGTATTCAACATTCTCAACAAGAGCAATATACCTCAACCGTAATATCGTATTGAGCTTCAGCCTGAAAAAAAACCCTAAAAAAGGTGAAGTACACCCCATATATAAAATTCGATATTTATTGCATCGCAAAATCACAATCGAAGAACCCCATAAGAGAACTGGACCTCCTCAGTGCAGCAACTGCCAAGAATATGGACATACTAAGACATATTGTACCTTGCCAGCTGTTTGTGTGATTTGTGTAGGTCTTCATAAATCAAACATATGCCCAAAGTCTAAAGGCGATGCTAGCATGAAAAAATGCAGCAATTGTGGAGGTAATCACACAGCAAATTATAGAGGTTGCCCAGTATATACAACCCTAAAGCTAAATTTCTCCGCTAGCAAACAACTTCTAAAACCAGTTGAGCCAACTCAGATAGCCAACTCAAGTAAGAGACAAAATCTTGATGCAACACAATTCTTCTCTGCAATCCCAAACAAGAATCAAACCAATTCATACTCTAGTGTGTTAAAACAAAACCCACACCAACAAAGCAATGTAAATAATAAGCAGAAGCACTCACTGCCCACCCAACAGCCAAGTACCATTGAAAATTTGCTTCAAACATTAATCCAGAATATGAACCAATTCATGAACTCAATGCAAACAATGGTGCAAGAAATTATGAAAAATGATGATGATGATGTTACTCCAAACATTGCTATCCAGACCATGAGTCGTCTCAAGATATGCCTCTGGAACGCCAACGGCTTAAGCCAGCACCATTTGGAGCTAATTCAATTCCTTGAATCCAACCAGATCGACATAATGATGATATCTGAGACCCATTTCACTGACAAAAATTGATACCGAATACCATATTACAAACTGTACACCACAAATCATCCGCATGGTAAGGCACCCGGAGGAACTGCCATATTGATAAAAAACAGAATAAAACATCATGTTCTCGAAGATTTCAGTAGAGTCTACATGCAAGCAACATCTATATGTCTGGAAGAATACATCTCTAAGCTAGTAATATCTGCGATATACTGTCCCCCAAGATACAGTATTGCCGAACAGCAATATAAAGAATTTTTCTCAACTCTTGGTAGCAAATTCTTGGTTGCTGGCGATTTCAACGCCAAACACACTCACTGGGGCTCCCGCTTAATAACTCCAAAAGGCAGAAGAATATGTTCAATCATCACTAACCACGGCTACGATGTTATTTCAAATTGTCAACCGACATTGGCCGACGGACAAGAGGAATATACCCGATCTCATAGACTTTGGAGTCGCCAAAGGTTTGCAGATGGAAAATATCTCCACAGAGTGTAATTATGATCTATCATCTGACCACTCACCAACGGTAATATCTATAAAATCACCAAGCCCCCAAGGAAATTGCGTTAGAAAGAAAATAGACTGGTTAAAATTCAAGAAACATATAAATTTCCATCTTCCTTTAAGTACTGTATTAAGAAATGGACACGATGTAGACTCAGCACTCGAAAAATTCAACCAGCTGCTCTCATTAGCTCTCAGCTCAGCCACCTGCAAGTAAGACAGCCACCTGCTAGTAAGACAGAAAAGAAGACTCCGAGGGCAATGGCAAGAATTCAGATCAACGAATCTGAAAACACAGCTACAGCACTGCACTCGAAAGTTAAAGCAAGCCTTAAAAAATAAAAACAACAAAGATTTAGAAGAGCACATAGCGATATTAACACCTGGTGAAGAGTCAGACTACTCTTTTTGGAAATCAGCAAAAACTCAAGTCGGCCAATTCTCACTGATTCCCCCATCCGTTTGAATGACGGTAATTGGGCTAGAAGCAACTGTGATAAGGGTTTGGCATTTGCAGACCACCTAAAAAGTGTGTTTGCACCCAATCCACCCTCTTCACAGTCCTCACTACCTAAATTAACTTCTCAACCTTGCTCAATAACGCTCGAAATTAAAAAAAGGACATATTCAAAGCAATTTATAAAGATTTAAACCCAAAAAAATCACCTGGTCCGATAAAATTACCGGTAAAATGATAAAAGAGCTACCTCCGGCTTCAGTAATTCATCTCATACACATTTTCAATGCTATCCTTCGTATTAAACACTATCCCAAATGCTGGAAAACTTCAAAAATTATTATGATACCAAAATCAGGAAAAGACCCTACAAAAGTTGCATCGTACAGACCTATCAGCCTCCTGCCTCTACTCTATAAAGTATTCGAAAAGCTATTTGCCATGAATTTAACTCCATTTATTAATCTCAACCAACTGATTCCCCAACATCAGTTTGGATTTAGAAAGCAGCACGGCACAGTAGAACAAGTCCACCGCATTGTAACTCTGATAAGGAACACTTTTGAAGAAAAAAAGTATTGCTCAGCTGTATTTCTTGATATCACTCAAGCTTTCGATAAAGTATGGCACGATCTCCTTATTTACAAACTCAAACTATTACTGCCTGCAAATATCTCCTCATTGCTTAGTAGCTACCTCACGAAAAGACAATTTCTCCTACATCACAAGGATTACACAACAAATCCATTGGATATTCACGCTGGCGTTCCTCAAGGAAGCGTTTTGGGCCCCTTACTGTATCTCTTATACACTTCAGATATGCCCAACAATAACTATACATTCATATCGACCTTTGCTGATGATACGGCAATATTGTGCCCTCGCTCTAACCCCATAGAAGCTACTAAACTCTTGCAGACTCATGTCGATTCTCTCGAAATCTGGCTAGCAAAATGGCGTATAAAAGTCAATGAATCAAAGAGCGTACATGTAACCTTCACGCTAAGGCTAGATACATGTCCCTGTTTTTGTTCTTCTTTTTTTTCTTACTTATATATATTTTTTTCTCGAACAATGCGAACAGTGCGCGCATTTTTTGTTCATTTTTTTATCTCGAGTGTTTTTTGTACTTTATAATATAATTAATAATTTCCATTCTGGAACATATTTTAATTCGTTTGAATAATAAATTGTGTCGGCAAGCAATTGGCAATTCTTCCGACAGTAACAACTTGCCATGAAAAAGCTTCTTAAAGAACTCTGTGACAAAGCTCAGAAAAAGTGATGTCACAAGAGTTCTGCCGTTCGGAACCGGCTAAAATAAGTAGGTCCCTTCTAATATTGTCCAAAACGCACAACAGTAATGGAAGAGAAGCTCGGCCAATGAGCCCTTTGGGGCTTTGTGTGGCCACATATTTATTTTTTATTTAATGCACTCCAAATATTCAGTAATTCATAATTCAGTTAAAAACCGACTCAAAAGGAAAAGAAAAAAAAGGAATCCAAAGGATGGTTCACACCTTCATTAACGCAGACAATTATATGCAAATCAGTATCAATACTGGAAGCAGAAATTAAGCCATTGCTTCACCATGGACATTAAAAAACGAATTAATTGACCTGTCGATCGCTAGGCATCCAAAAGAAAATACAAACACAGAAACACTCCGGAAAAGTTTCCTAAAACTACGTAATATATACAAGAACTGGAAGCTATTATTCACAGACTGGTCAAAATCTGGAGAAAGAATTGGCTATAGCAATGTAGATGAAACTGAAATTAAGAAAATAATGTATCTTGCATCATACAGCTCAATGTTTATATCAAAAACTGAAGCAAAACATGATGTTTGTATGCTAGCAGAAGGAACCGGAGGAAAATTTTTAATATATACAGATTCGCTTTCAGCTTTATACGCAATAAAGTGCACAAACAATAGATGGAACACTATAACCAATATCAAAGACATAATCATAGCTTATTGTAATAAAATTAAACTATTTTGGATAACCAGTCACATTGGAATTTCAGGTAATTCACTCACTGACGAAGCTGTAAAATTTGCTACCACAGCTCCTCTAAAACAGAAACTTTCCACAAACAGAAGAGACTTTAAAAAGCAATAGAAAAATCCTACGACCAAAAATTTGCGTTGAACTGAATATACACATTTCTACAAAGACATGAGCCCCTTTCGTACTCCGCCATGCTTCCCAGTGTTGTGTACTATTTTTCCACAACACTCACTAAGTACCTAACGGCTAGACTCAAGGATGTAACGCACAAGATTAGCACCTAGAACTAAGCTCCTAAAAATCCTTCGAGACTATCAGACTAGTTAGTTGAAATAAAACAATTATACTTTATCAATGATACTTGCGATTTTGGGTATTCGCTTTATTCCTGGTGTTACTTTAAATTTTGCACTTTTATACTAATACTGGAGGGCCTCGTAAGGATCGCAGTATTCACAATTTCTTACACTCTTACACTAATACTAGAGGGCCTCGTAAGGATCGCAATATTTTACAATTTCTTATACGCTAGCACTTCACAACTTAGATCAAGACTCACAACTGAAAAGCCACTGCTTTCAGCAAGCTGGCAGCTTATATACCATTTCTCTCATACTAGCCACATATCAATCTACCCACATACCGACATATATAATATACAATAATATATTCACACCACTTGTGTGTATGCATGTATGTGTTTATGTACACGATCGATGCACTCCACATGTGTGTATATATTAAGTGAGAAAGCAACTTTTTGATATTCACACACATGAGTAGTCCGCGTGAATTTAGTTATCATGTATGGTATGCTTACGTAAGTGCAGAACTACGAATTGTGTGGGGAAGTGGTTTGTCAGCATTTTCACACCCAACTGCAACTCAGTTGGGTGTGAAAATTATAAGTAATGGGTGTTTGTTACTCTTCAATAGTACAGCATCCAGAAACGTACTTCAAGGTGTTATGCTATCCGTACCAAAGATCTGCCTGGCTGGGGGTCTTTTTTTTTTTCAAATAGCCCAGTTGCTAACGTAAGCTTGCGGATACCTGGCGCCCTACATAATAAGTAGCCTTAACTTCGTATCACGAATCTCTGCGCAGGCGGACCTTTATTCCTTCACATCTTGTGGGAACAAAATTGATTGTACCGAATGTTATATATTCAATTATCAAACAATTACATTACTTATATTATATTTCATATATTCTATTACTTTAATTGCAGCTCTACATTTTGTATCCCAAATTGCAACTTTTTTAAAACTTGTAATTAAAACCCTAACAACAATTTGAATAAAGAAGTTGCACTACTTCATCATAACAACATCAAATTTATTACCGGTGCTGATAGCCAAGGGCGACAAAGTAGTAGAGAGGTGGAAAAAAATGAGGCTTCCAAAGAAGCTCAGTTTTTACCCACTCCAAAACCAGGTGTCATAGTGGACGGAATTCGGCATTGAAGCCGGACTGGAGGCAGCGCAAAACATCGGTTGAGATATCTGATGGTGCGGACAAAGAAGCTCCAAATGGGGTGGAATTGATAGCTTCATCAGCTATAAGTGAAGAGGACGAAGTCTCCAAAGCTGAGCGAACCCTGTTAAGAACCGAGAGAAGCAGAAGCGAAAGAGGCAAGGTAAAAAAGCCAGGAAGTCGTAGGGGAAGACCACTGAGCAGCTCTCGTCCTCACTCAGTGAACTTTTACCAAATGAGTCGACCATGAAAGTGAAGAACGCGAGGAAAAGGTTCATAGGCGATAGCCCTGGATGGTGTATGCTGGAAAGAGTGGACAACTTTCCCCTGAGGAGATTGATAATCCTGCCAGGTAAACATCTAAAAGGTAAGGAGATGGACATCCAGTTATAAAAGCCGTCAGTCGCTCCGAACGAGGTTCAAGTCAAGCCCGGGTAGGGTAGCTCTTGGGGCAGCGGGCAGGGGAAACTGGCATCGTGAAGTGATGATAGGGGTGGACCATCTGAAAAGATTGTTAATCCGGCGAACCCACAAATCTCGCATGCGATGCCTGGTCCAAGCGGTCTTGGAACAGTGCTTAATCGTCGGGCTGAGCAAGCAAAGAGCAATGTTGACGAACCCACCAGGGCGAGAAAAACCTACTCTCAAATAGCGGAAGCCAACCACGTTATGTCATTATGGACCTGTCATTAGAGGGTCGCATGGAGGAAACTCATATGAGTACCTTCAACGTATCTTTGTTGGATGATGTGGAGTCCTTTGAAGCCGTCGAAATGACATTGGATTTGTTGTCAGGGCAAAGGTGAAGAGGGAAATGTTTGTGTGACAAATGGCAGTGAAAGACGGTTGGGCATTCAACCGGTTTATGGAAGGATGTAAGTCTGAAATGTGATAGTCCAACTGTCTGCTGTGGATAGACTAACCATGTCTGACCACAAGGCCATTCAGTTTGAGATTTTGCACGATAAAAGACATAGAAACGACTGTAGAAGAGTAAGGATACCGATGAGAAAGGACTGCACAAAGTACTGTGAAGTTCTTGAGGAATTATTCCCAAGAAGGTTTTAGAAACCTAGAATAGCCGCAGATGTTGAGTATCAGGTGAAGGCTATCAGCTCAGCCATGATCACAGCATTTGAAGCTGCCTGTCTCCATACTGTACTGAACGAATGGGACCCCACTTCATGGTGAAATGGGAAACCGAAGTTCATGAAAAAGGAAACAAGGAAGGCTTTTAATCGTCACAAAAGAGGGGACCTCCAATGCATTGGACGACTATAAGTCTTAAAAAATGAAGCTGGAGAAGACTCTGCGTAACCGTTAAAGGAAAACGTGCAGGGAATATGCAAGATAAGTCCAATGAATGTAGATTACAGAGGATTATATCAAAGGACTACGTTTAAAAGTTGGGATTAATTTGCAAAACGGATGAATCTTTTACAGAGAAAATCGGGGATCCGGAAGATCCATGGGAAGCCATCCACAAGGGTGCAATAAGGGATAAAAAATCGGAATATGAAGGGTTAGTCACCAGATATGGCGTGCTAAATGCCATTAAGTGTTTCTCCTATTCAAAACAGGACAATGGATGGACAATTTCTGGCTCCACTTCAGTTTTGCGCAGAACCTCTGATAGACAAGCTTCTGGCAATATTCACTATTTGCCTGGCTACAAGATATGTCCCGACTCAATGGAGAGAGACTAAGGTTGTCTTTCTCCTAAAGCCGGGAAAAAAGGACTACTCAGAGGCTAAATCCTTCCGGCCGGTTAGCTTGCTTCCTTTCTTCTTAAATACATGGAGGGTGTACTGGCGGACTGTATGGAAATGACATTGCTTCTGACTAAACCACTGAGCAGGTGCCAGCATGCATATAGAGCTGGCAAATCCACTGAAACGGCCCTGACGGAACTCGTTCAGGCAGCGGAGAGAGAACTGTTTTGTGGAGGGATATCTATGTCTACTCTTATGCGTATAGAGGGTACCTTCGATAAGATTGGTTTCGACAAACTAATGATGGCCCTTGCTACTCGTGAAGTCAGCCCAACCAATATAATATGGGTGGACAGCATGCTGAGGAAAAGGGCCATGAATTTCAAAATGGGAGTTAGAGGCTCAGAGATAGGGTAGTTAAAGGATGTCTACAGGAGGCGTACTATCGCCCATCCTTTGGAACATCACGGTCGATTCCCTACTCCAGCTTTTGGACTCAAAAGGCATACACACCGTCGGGTATGCAGATGACATAGCGGTAACGGTGAGCGGTAAGTTCCTGGACACTATTTATGATACCATTAGAGGTGAACTCAAAATGGTTAAAGAATGGTGCACAGAACAGGGACTCTCCGCAAAGGCTTTTAAATCGGAAACAGTACTCTTTACTAAAAGGAGGATAGTGCTAACAATGGACCCCTTACACTTTTTGGATCAAACATCAACATCTCCAAGGAGGAAAAGTATCTAGGTGTCATCCTGGATAACAAGCTGACTTGGAATAGTCACATCGATGATAAGATCCAGAAAGGCAGGCAGGTATTGCATCAGTGAAGAGAGTGTGCGATCTCATATGGGGAATTACTCCAAGCAATGCACTGGATCTACGCAACGATGGTAAGACCCGTAATAGCGTATGCTGCTGTGGTCTGGTGACCTAAGGTCACCCAAAAGACCCCAAAGAGCAAGTTAGATAGGATTCAAAGAATGGCTTGTATTGGCATTACCGGAGTTATCCGGACGACGTCGGTAAAAGCATTGGAGATCTTTCTGCTGCTGATGCAGTTGGACTTTCATATTTTGAAGTCGGCGGTATTAACAGCATTACGTCTGAAGACAACTAATAATTGGTATGGATTCGGCATGGAGATTCTCTCACTGGTATATAGCAGTGTAAAGCAGAAGCAAATGCCAATGGAAGGAATGGGCAGGCAAAAGATCACCCATAGAACACTCATTAAGGACGGCCTCACATATGATGTATGTGAAGAAAATGACAGCAGTTTTTTCACTGATGGTTCATTAATAGACGGCAGGCGGGTGCTGGAATCTTCTCTAAGGAGTTGATACTGACACGCACTCTAAATCTGGAAAGATACGTATCGGTTTATTAAGCAGAAATGTTTGGTTTAAGCTTACGCTAGATCATCTACTGGACGGATAGTTGCAAGGTAAGAAAATCTAACACTCTCATATATACGAAAATCTACTTTACATTTCTTTTCCCACCCTAATACTTTATCAACAAACACATATGCCACGGCAATACATAAATACAACATATAAACAAACACCCAAACTGCAAATTACACATATAAATTAATAAATACATTTAAAACCGCGAAAATCTGCAAATAAATACCATACTGGCAAATTTTTAAATTCACTTTTCTGTTTGTGAAATCAAAGAATATTGAACTAAGGAATGTGTACCAATGCGATTGTAATCGACGAAAGACGAAGAATTTGGTGTGTTGGCGTGTCTTCCTCTTGATTTTGGTGGCTGCTGGATGGAACAAAATGACAAAATCTTCAACAAATTCAATCGCAAGCGCTGCGTTGCCGATTGAGTGCAATTAACAATGAAAAATATAGTATTTTTCTGAGCATACGTATATATACTTTTTATATAGGCAAATAGAAGGAAACGAAATTGAGAGGGTTTGCAAACGGTGGTTGATATGCGTGAGAAGTTTTTCACATTTTGATTGTATATATGCAGATATGTATGTACGTATGTACATTTATGGATAGAATAAAAAGTGATTTCACATACGTATTGGATATTGATAACGGATTTTTATTTTTCAGACAATAATATTATAATACTTAAATTTTTTGTAAATAATTTCAAAACTAATTTTTTTAAATAAAATAAGAATTTATGTTTTTAAAAATCAAATGAAATAAATAAAAAATAAATATTACTTAGAATAAATATTAAATAAATGAATATAAATTATGAAATATTATTGAATATGATCTAAGAATTTCAAAATTCATAAATGTTAACAATACAAAATCTGTACGCACGTTTTACTTTTGTATTTGCAGTCCGCTTTCGTCTTATTTCAATATCACATCACGTTGCATCTTTTGTTGTATAATCGAACCATTTGTTTAAAAATTAATAATAAAAAAATATAATAATTGATTCTTGTTTTCTATGCACCCTTGATATATTCAATTTCGTTTCGTACAAAATCGTGAAAATTATTTCACTTTTCATTTGAAATATTCAAAATCATTCGAATATATAATTTTTCATACAAAAATTTAAAGTAGCATTTTTCATATAAATAATATTTCTTCCTAATAAATAAATTTGGTGGTCTGGTGGTGTTTTCGCAATGTAACATGTATAAATGCGTTAACCGTGTGCGGCTAGTGCAATCCTTGTTGAACTCATCTCAAGTAAAATCACTGGATGTCATATAGTTTGTTCTGCGCGCTATGTGATGGCACCTTGATTCTGTAATGAGGGTGCCATCATGTAGTTAGCTCTGCTTGATATGTGATGTCGCCTTAATTTTTTAATGGGGGTCCTCCACGTGGCGACCACCAGGCAACGCCTTCCTGGCACCCGCTGCAAGATGGCTAAAGTGAGTGGCGAAAACCTCCTCGGTTAGATGTTGCGCGTTGGGCTTGGGACCCACCACATAAAAACTCTCACCCAATGAAAAATCAAACCGTGCCTCGGATAAGGACTGCCCTTTTTGTTGACGACCCCCGCAAACAAAATAAAGACCATGATTTACCATTATGCACCTGGAATATCCGGTCCCTCTATAGGGAAGGTGCCTCTATCCTCTGTCCTCGAAAAGCACAAGGCTGATATTACCGCACTTCAGGAAATCCGATGGAGGGTTGCTTTAAAACAACATCTTGTGATATATATTACAGTTGCCATCCGGAGAGGCACAAACTCGGATGTGGATTTGTTGTCACTAAGAGACTGCGACATCTTGTCTCGTAGTTCACACCTGTAAATGAGTGGTTGGTCACAATCCCCATTAAGGCAAAATTTTCAAACATCAGACTTATATGTGCCCACGCTCCGATGGATGAGAAGAAAGATGCTACTAAAGGGAGCTTCTCTCAGCGCCTCGAAGAAGTTTATGACCGCTGCCTCTGCCACGATATTAAAATTGTGTTTGGTGACTTCAATGCCAGGGTGGGCAAGGAAGGTATCTTTGGTCCTGTCGGATCTGTCGGAAAATTCAGCCTACACCAGAATACCTCCGATAGCGGAATAGGGTGGATCGACTTCGCCGCAGCACGAAACATGGTAATTGTTAGTACCAGATCCCAACATCTCGATATCCACAAAGTGACATGGCTGTCTCCAGATCAACGAACAAAAAATCAAATTGATCATGTGGTGATTGACGGAAGGCATCATTTCAGTGTGATGGAAGTGAAATCGTTCCGTGGTACCAACATTGACTCGGATCACTGCCTTGTTAGCTAAGGTGCGAACACGTTTATGTGTCGCAAAGAACAAACGAAGTCCCACACAGAGAAAGCTTGACGTCAATAAGCTGCAATCACCAGAGACAGCAAATGCCTTTACCACTCGATTATCGGATCTGCTTTTGCAGAACACTTCCCTCTTGATGATACATGCGCACAGTGGACACACATATCTCACTCCATGGCTACTGTTGCTGAGGAGGTAATCGGCTACTACCGGCCTCTGAGGAATGAGTGGTATGATCAGGAGTGTCGCGGCGCTACCGCAGAGAAAGACGCCGCCTACAGGAAAACCCTGTGTGCAGGTGCCACGAGAGCTGTTAGTGGTAGCACAGAGAGAAGAGTATTTTTTTTGGCGCAAGAAGAGAGAGAAGGAGAGAAGCGAGTGTAAGGAGATAAAGATCAGTGGGGACAGGAATAAGATTTGTAAATTCTTCGAGAGACAACAATGTGAGTTTGCTTAAAGATGTCCAGAGTGTACTGAGCGTTACTGAATGGTGACCCCTCGAACAATCCCGCCTGCGGAGAAGATTTCCCAAAATCCCCAATTATATATGATGGTATAGACGTTCAACCACCCGACCATGATGAGATCAGAGAGGTCATTTCTAGGCTGAAAAACAACAAAGCTTAAGGTGGTGATGGCCTGCTTGCCAAGTTGTTTAAGACCGGAGACGATGAGGTGCACACCAGCATGCACCAGCTCATAAGCAGAATATGGTCGGATGAAAACATGCCCGATGTTTGGAGGCTCAGTGTACTCTGTCCCTAACATAAGAAAGAAGACCCCACAATTTGCGCCTACTACCGTGGAATAAGTTTTCTTTACATATCATACAAGATTCTATCGAGAGTACTGTGTGAAAGGTTGAAGCCTATTCCTAATAATCTCATTGGACCTTATCAGTATGGCTTCAGAATGACACTGTGTAACCCCCGTGGTGCAGTAAAAATTGGGAAGGACCTCTCCCCTGCGTTTAATACCAAACAGGATTTCAGACAAGAAGATTCGTTTTCGTGCGACTTCTTCAAACTTATTATGGAGAAAATATTATGAGCTGCAGGTTTATGACATAATGGCACTATCTTCAATAAAAGTATCATGCTGTTAGCGTGTGCCGATGATATTGTTATAATCGGATGGGTCTTACGGTGAACGAGGGCAAGACGAAGTATCCCGGCGTCTTGGACATCACGTCACTGTTGACAACTACGCTTTTGAAGTAGTAAGGGACTTTGTCTATCTTGGAACCAGCATTAACACCAGTAATGACGTCAGCCTGGAGATATTGCGAAGGATCACTCATGCTAACAGGTACTACTTTGGGCTAAGTAAGCAATTGAGAAGTCGGGCCCTATCTCGCGAAACGAAAGCCACCCTGTACACGTCTCTCTTCATGCTTGTCCTTACATATGGCGCCGAAGCCTGGACAATTTCCACCTCGGATGAGCGAATGCTTGGAGTTTTTGACAGAAAAATCCTACGCAAGACCTTTATCCCAGTTTGTGCTCATACTTACTAACCTACACACACACACACAGACACACACAAATATGTACACGAATCATATTCTCTTATTAAATTCTCATCTTAAATTGAAAGCGTACAAAATACAGCTTGTGCAAAAACAAGTCATCGAAAATTGGACTCAACGGATAGACCATTTGAGACGTAGCCGCGGCCAACATTTGAAACACATAATCTCAAAAAATAAATGCCAAAGAATGTTCTTTCAAATGATAATAAACATTCCCCATTCAATATGCATTTTCTGTGTTTTTTTTTTCTTCAAAAAAGTTGGGAACATCGAAATGGATCACGCTTTTTATATATACAGTGGCTCACAGCTTATTTCGTACAGTGTATATATTTTTATGTACATGGCTGTAACATCGAAACTAAAAAACTTATCGATAAGTTTTGAATGTAGATGTCTGTGTATGTGTTTAGTAAACCTAATAAGAAAACGGGGAACCCCAAAAATTTTTCTTTTTGTTATGCAAGAGAGAAAAACTATTGATCAGCTGATTTTCAGCTCACATCTTATTTCGTACACAAACTTCAATGTAAGTAAGTTTCATTCTGCCGCGCAGTTACAAAGTTTTTTTGAATTGTATGAGTTTTTGGACCTTTTTAACTATTATAACAATTTTTATTATTATTATTTTAAATAGTTAAAGTGCTGTAAATTAAACATTTAGCTTTATGGGTCATCGTACAACGATGGAACAGCGTAAACTGGTAATTAACCATTTTAGGAAAGGTCAGAGTGTGCAAAAAATTGCTGAAATGACAAATTTAAGTGCCTCAACTGTCCAATACATCATTCAACGCTTCGTTCGCGAAAATCGGTTGGAGAACAAGGGCAGAGAAGCACCTAATAAGATTTTCAACGCATCAGACGAGCGTTATATTGTACGAAAAATTAAGAAAAATCCAAAGTTATCCGCTCCGAAGTTGGCTGCAGAGGTTCAGCGTGAAATAGGAAAATCATCCAGTGCTGAAACTGTCCGACGTGTGCTGCGCAATCATGACTTGAACGGTCGAGTAGCCCGAAAGAAACCATTCATTTCGAAAATGAATATACAACGCCGACTTGACTTCGCCAAAGAGCATATTATTAATACTCCTGCGTTCTGGAATACCGTTATTTTCGCGGATGAGTCTAAGTTTAATATTTTTGGCTCGGACGGAATGTCATATGTTTGGCGTAAAGCGAATACCGAGCTAAACAAGGAGAACCTTAAGCCCACAGTGAAGCATGGTGGCGGTAGCGTGATGGTTTGGGCCTGTATGTCAGCAGCCGGAGTAGGTGAATTGGTTTTTATTGAGGAAACAATGGACAAAATGAAGTACCTCGAGATTCTGAAAAACAATTTACTTCAAAGTGCAGACAAACTGGGTTTGCGGGAAGAATTTCGGTACTACCAAGATAATGACCCAAAACATAAATCTGGGATTGTGCAATCTTGGCTTATTTGGAACTGCCCACACTTGATGTCTCCACCACCACAGTCACCTGACATGAATGTGATTGAAAATCTTTGGTCTATTTTGGACAATAAAATAAGAACACACAAGATTTCTAATAAGCAAGACCTAAAGAAGGTACTGATGGAAGAATGGAAAAAAATCACACCAGACATCACTCAAAAATTGGTGGATTCAATGCCAAATAGACTCCAGGCTGTCATTAACGCTAAGGGATGTCAACTAAATATTAAAATCAACTTACTTTGTTTTTAGTTTGAACTTAAAGAGACTGTACGAAATAAGCTGTGACATGAATTTTCCTATTTTTTTCTTATTTTATTTTTTTATAGTGTCAAACACTAAAATTTTGAAAAAGTAAATTTTGGAAAATAAAAAACAAACCTTCCTTTCTAAAATGGCATTTATATTTTGTTCAAATTTTTGCTATATTAGGAATTACGACTGCAGCAATTTTTAAACTGTCACTGTACGAAATAAGCTGGGAGCCACTGTATATATATGTTCGAGATAAGTCTGATTATAATTACAGTAAGTGTTACATTTTAACTATACTAGATATTTGTGTGGTTATGTAATTCTTCAATTTCTTTAATGTTCGAATATGAGTTTTAGAAAATTTTAATGAATAGGGTGGTGGTATTTTCTGTTTTATTTCACAAAATAAAACAGAAATTCTATTAAATCAAATGATTCTACTTAAATCAACCCTGTTCGATACAAAAACAATTTATTTAATCTATACTTCTATTTACAATGAGCAATGGGTGCCATAGCTCAGTGTTGACGTTCTGAACTGCAGGTCGTGGATTCAATCCCCGGCTTCTTATCTCTGTGGTAAGCTTAGAAAAGTGATGCCACAGGAGTTCTGCCGTTCGCAACTGGTTTAAATAAGTAGGTCCCTGCTAATACTGTCCAACATTTAACACGTACGACTGTAATGGAAGGGAAGCTTAGGCAAAGAGGCCGGGGATTATATGTGTCACATATTTATTTTATTATTTTTATTTAATACATTTGATACTTTTAACTTGCTATCATGTGATGTTGCCTAGATCACTTTCGGATTCATTGTTCAACAAATTAGCCCTATTTTTACTCTGTGGCAACACTCCAGAAACTTCCTTTATGGTAATCAAGTTTCTTTTCTTTCTTTCTCTTTGGCTTGTTCTAGTTATCAAATATTTGTTTTGCTAACATTCGTTTTGATGCTACCATTATTTATGCTATTAACAATTTGTTATGAATAACCATCAATACTTGTACATACGATTATTAATTGTAGCACAATTCCGGCTTCTTTTTAAATGTTTTAGCATCATATTTTCCTCGTAGGCGAAAAAATTATCGCTAGTTTGTATTACGTATTCTGGCTATTAGTCTAATTACAAAAATTCTGAAAGAGGGTGATTCCATCAGCTCTACTCTTAATAATTTCAGTTTGTAAAAATCTATTTTGTATTGTTCGATTTTTTGCCTTGTTAAAATGCTGGAGTGCAGAATGTTATTGTTTGATGCCACTATGTTGATCTGAATTTTATCTATTTTTCTTTCTAAATATTTCAGTTTCAAATGTTGATCAATATATAAAGTTGTACAAAGGATTTCATAATCTTCCACCTGCATTTGTGAAGTATCCTTTTAAAATCCAATTTGGTCCTCTTCAATCGCGTTTTTCATAAAATTAAAAGTGTTATTAGAGTGTGAATTTATTATAATTTATTCATTTAACGCTTGAATTGAATTGCCTTTATTTTTTACTGTTATTGACAAATGTTCAAGAATTTCTATGGCGATATTGCCCATAGTTTCAAACAGCAATTTTTGAGCTTACCCCAAGATATTAAATAAGCCTCTTTTAACTCTTATTCCTCCTGGTGAAATTGAAAGGTTTAGAAAGTCTTTGTGACTAGTGTTAAAGTTGTTAATGTTTTCCCCGATTTGATTTATTATGTTAATTACCGTATTTGTTGTATTTAGTATGTCTATTTTTATCATTTTAATTTGTATATAGCCTCTTTGTTCGTGATCGGGATCGATTTACAACAACGTTCGAGTTTTTATTATCGATAGTATGGTTATTGCTTTCATATTGAAAATTATAGTATTTTGTCTAAAAATTTAAAAGGTGGCTAAGTGCATTTTCTTGAATATTTTTGTATAGCATGTTTTCTAAATTTCTTATTAATTAAATTTTGGTGGAAAGTTTCTATTCAATTATTATGGTACTGTTTACATTTTTGTCCGATCTGAATAGAATTCGTAGGATTTTAAATTTGTTTTTCCTTTTTTGATTTTTAAATAAACCCTTCTCTCCTACTTTGAAAGTTATCTGGAGGATGCCCTTGTCATGCAGTTTTTTGGCGGTTTCCTTTGCTTTTTCCTGATTTTTTTTTATTAGTTCATGGGATATCTGTAGTTGGTATTTTAATAGCTTGGGTTTAACTTTAGCATACTCTCTGCAGCATATCGGCCGGTATCTCACGGCTAAATTCTTCAATATTGGCTTCCAGTGCGTCAACCGTTGCGAGTTTGTCGCTATAGACATTAGCCTTAACATATCCCTAGAAAAAATAGAATAAAGGCTTTAAATCACACGATCTAGGCGGCCAATTCACCGGTAAATAAACTGTTCATCGAACTCGCCTCTCAATTGGGCTATTGTTTCGTATGCTGTGTGGCATGTGGCACCGTCTGTTGAAACCACATGTCAGCCAAGTTCAGTTCATTACATATTGCATTTTGCAAAAAAAAAAAAATTGTAATCATCGCACGGTAACGTTCGCGGTTCACAGTAACATTCCTGCCTTCGTCGTCTTTGAAAAAGTACGGTCCAATGATGCTACTGGCCCATAATCTACACCAAAAAGTGCATTTTTCGGGATGCATTGGAAGTTCTTGCAATGCTTCTGACTACTCTTCAAATACGGCAATTTTGATTGTTCACGTATCCATTCAAGCAGAAATGACCTTCATCTCTGAACACAAGAAAGTGCACGATGCACTTTTTATCCGAGCATAAATTTTGATAATACATACAATTCAATAATCTGCAAGCGTTGTTCGTTTGTAATTCGATTCATGGTTGAATTATAGACCAAACTGAACATGTTTGACGGTAATGTGTTACACGAAAACAGCTGAGCTGCCAAAAACAGTGTTGCCAAAAATAAAGTTGGTAAAAGATCTCCCGTTGTTGTTGTGTTCTTTTTGTTGTCGTATGTACACTATTGTAGTGAATATGCATTGCTGATACTAACTACTGGTTCCAATTTTATCCCTATTTTTTGACAAATCTAAAAATTATTCTGCGGCTGTATTCTGCATTCCGTATTATACCATTTTATATGAAATTTTCTAACACTTCTTATCTTATCTGTGTCTAAGAATACTTTTGATGTAAAATTTGTACCATTATCAGTAACTAAAACTATCGGTATGTTGTAGCGTGTAACCGTAGTAGACCCTGCATCAGGAGTAGTTACATAAATAAAGAATTTTGAAAAATCACTTATTTCCCGATGTGTTTTCTGGAAGAATTCCGACCATGCCCATGTAAACCCTTTCGAATGACCTTAGAGGTGTGGCGGTCAATATCAATGGCATTTCGGTAAGCCTTGAGTTTTTGTTAATTTGACATTTTTTAGAATTGTTTATATAATTTTTAATATGGATACACATATTTTTTCATCTACATATATTGTCTTATAATTCATAAAGAAGTTTTCAGTGGACCCTGACTCACTCCTAGGTGTGAATGGTGGAAATGGTGCAGTACCGTTATTATGTCCTTTTCATCGGTGAGCACCTCCGCATTCTGGTTTTCCCTATTTTTTGCTTCCTTATGCAGATTTCCTTATGCAGGTGGGTGCCGTAGCTCAGTGGTTAGTGTGTTCGCCTTCTGATCTGTAGGTCGTGGTTCAATCCCCGGCTGATGCATAGCAAATTAAATATCGATAAGATTTTTCTTTCGAATGGTACCCACCGGTCGGCAAACAATTGGCAATTCTTCCGACAGTAACAACTTGCATTGAAAAAGCTTCTAAAAGAACTCTGTGACAAAGCTCAGAAAAAGTGATGTCACAAGTGTTCTGCCGTTCGGAACCGGTTAAAATAAGTAGGTCCCTTCTAATATTGTCCAAAATTTAAGACGCACAACAGTAATGGAAGAGAAGCTCGGCCAATGAGCCCTTTGGGGCTTTAAGTGCCACATATTTATTTTATTTTTATTTATGCAGATTTCGTTCGTCTTCGGAAATTCCTCCAGGTTTTTCTGTATTTTCGTCTTCAGAGTTTTTCCTGCCATAAAACGAGTTTTAAGCATAGCAACTTAAGGTTCTGCCTGTGGTACTCTGCTGAGTGCATCCGCATTTAAATACTTTTTATATGGTTTATAAATGATCTGAAAAAAATGGCCCAAATTATACCCTGCATATGTATATAAAAAGTTTATTAGAATATGCATCTTTTTCTTTACTCCCACTACTTTGTATGGGAGCTACATTAAGAAGTAGACGTGGCTCACCAGTTTGGGAAACAATTTTTGTATATAATACTAATTTACACCCGAAATATGGTTGATTTTGACGAAATACTTTGTAAGTTATGGGGGTTTTAAAAGGGATGATATAAAGGAGATTTTCAAGATAATTCCGAGGCTTAGTTTGAGAACTATAAAAAAGTGGGCGTGGCCTACCTCTTTCTTGTAAATCTAATTAACTTTGCAATAATAATCCACATCTTAAATTTGGTTGTTCTACGCTAAATATTTCGTATGTTATAGCGGTGTTTCGTCAAGCATAATGTATACATATTAATGTTAGACAATGTATATCATTATGTTACAAATTTTCTCGCTATATATTTATAACCTACATACTTACCTATATATGAATTTAAAAAAAATAAATAAATATGTGGCACATAAAGCCCCAAAGGGCTCATTGGCCGAGCTTCTCTTCCATTACTGTTGTGCGTCTTAAATTTTGGACAGTATTAGAAGGGACCTACTTATTTTAGCCGAACGGCAGAACACTTGTGACATCACTTTTTCTGAGCTTTGTCACAGAGTTCTTTAAGAAGCTTTTTCATGGCAAGTTGTTACTGTCGGAAGAATTGCCAATTGCTTGCCGACAGGTGGGTACCGTTCGAAAGAAAAATCTTATCGATATTAAATTTGTTATGCATCAGCCGGGGATAGAACCCACGACCTACAGATCAGAAGGCGAACACACTAACCACTGAGCTACGGCACCCACCTGTTTATTACCTACATACTTACCTATACATGAATTTATTACTTACATAACTACTTACCTCTACATATTTGAATATTATATACTGAAATACTTGTACATATTTACCTCTTTTGAATCCGTTATTTTTAGTTTTAATAGGCTAAGTGAAAAATTGAAATAAGAAATAAAGTTAGTCTTAATTAGTGATTGGCAAATTCATCTTGAATAACCTCAAGATTTTTCATGGCGCCCGAGCAGGGACATTCCCGTTAAAGTGAATATAAGTTTATAAAATCTAAAAATAATATACAGTGGCTCACAGCTTATTTCGTACAGTGTATATATTTTTATGTACATGGCTGTAACATCGAAACTAAAAAACTTATCGATAAGTTTTGAATGTAGATGTCTGTGTATGTGTTTAGTAAACCTAATAAGAAAACGGGGAACCCCAAAAATTTTTCTTTTTGTTATGCAAGAGAGAAAAACTATTGATCAGCTGATTTTCAGCTCACATCTTATTTCGTACACAAACTTCAATGTAAGTAAGTTTCATTCTGCCGCGCAGTTACAAAGTTTTTTTGAATTGTATGAGTTTTTGGACCTTTTTAACTATTATAACAATTTTTATTATTATTATTTTAAATAGTTAAAGTGCTGTAAATTAAACATTTAGCTTTATGGGTCATCGTACAACGATGGAACAGCGTAAACTGGTAATTAACCATTTTAGGAAAGGTCAGAGTGTGCAAAAAATTGCTGAAATGACAAATTTAAGTGCCTCAACTGTCCAATACATCATTCAACGCTTCGTTCGCGAAAATCGGTTGGAGAACAAGGGCAGAGAAGCACCTAATAAGATTTTCAACGCATCAGACGAGCGTTATATTGTACGAAAAATTAAGAAAAATCCAAAGTTATCCGCTCCGAAGTTGGCTGCAGAGGTTCAGCGTGAAATAGGAAAATCATCCAGTGCTGAAACTGTCCGACGTGTGCTGCGCAATCATGACTTGAACGGTCGAGTAGCCCGAAAGAAACCATTCATTTCGAAAATGAATATACAACGCCGACTTGACTTCGCCAAAGAGCATATTATTAATACTCCTGCGTTCTGGAATACCGTTATTTTCGCGGATGAGTCTAAGTTTAATATTTTTGGCTCGGACGGAATGTCATATGTTTGGCGTAAAGCGAATACCGAGCTAAACAAGGAGAACCTTAAGCCCACAGTGAAGCATGGTGGCGGTAGCGTGATGGTTTGGGCCTGTATGTCAGCAGCCGGAGTAGGTGAATTGGTTTTTATTGAGGAAACAATGGACAAAATGAAGTACCTCGAGATTCTGAAAAACAATTTACTTCAAAGTGCAGACAAACTGGGTTTGCGGGAAGAATTTCGGTACTACCAAGATAATGACCCAAAACATAAATCTGGGATTGTGCAATCTTGGCTTATTTGGAACTGCCCACACTTGATGTCTCCACCACCACAGTCACCTGACATGAATGTGATTGAAAATCTTTGGTCTATTTTGGACAATAAAATAAGAACACACAAGATTTCTAATAAGCAAGACCTAAAGAAGGTACTGATGGAAGAATGGAAAAAAATCACACCAGACATCACTCAAAAATTGGTGGATTCAATGCCAAATAGACTCCAGGCTGTCATTAACGCTAAGGGATGTCAACTAAATATTAAAATCAACTTACTTTGTTTTTAGTTTGAACTTAAAGAGACTGTACGAAATAAGCTGTGACATGAATTTTCCTATTTTTTTCTTATTTTATTTTTTTATAGTGTCAAACACTAAAATTTTGAAAAAGTAAATTTTGGAAAATAAAAAACAAACCTTCCTTTCTAAAATGGCATTTATATTTTGTTCAAATTTTTGCTATATTAGGAATTACGACTGCAGCAATTTTTAAACTGTCACTGTACGAAATAAGCTGGGAGCCACTGTATATATATGTTCGAGATAAGTCTGATTATAATTACAGTAAGTGTTACATTTTAACTATACTAGATATTTGTGTGGTTATGTAATTCTTCAATTTCTTTAATGTTCGAATATGAGTTTTAGAAAATTTTAATGAATAGGGTGGTGGTATTTTCTGTTTTATTTCACAAAATAAAACAGAAATTCTATTAAATCAAATGATTCTACTTAAATCAACCCTGTTCGATACAAAAACAATTTATTTAATCTATACTTCTATTTACAATGAGCAATGGGTGCCATAGCTCAGTGTTGACGTTCTGAACTGCAGGTCGTGGATTCAATCCCCGGCTTCTTATCTCTGTGGTAAGCTTAGAAAAGTGATGCCACAGGAGTTCTGCCGTTCGCAACTGGTTTAAATAAGTAGGTCCCTGCTAATACTGTCCAACATTTAACACGTACGACTGTAATGGAAGGGAAGCTTAGGCAAAGAGGCCGGGGATTATATGTGTCACATATTTATTTTATTATTTTTATTTAATACATTTGATACTTTTAACTTGCTATCATGTGATGTTGCCTAGATCACTTTCGGATTCATTGTTCAACAAATTAGCCCTATTTTTACTCTGTGGCAACACTCCAGAAACTTCCTTTATGGTAATCAAGTTTCTTTTCTTTCTTTCTCTTTGGCTTGTTCTAGTTATCAAATATTTGTTTTGCTAACATTCGTTTTGATGCTACCATTATTTATGCTATTAACAATTTGTTATGAATAACCATCAATACTTGTACATACGATTATTAATTGTAGCACAATTCCGGCTTCTTTTTAAATGTTTTAGCATCATATTTTCCTCGTAGGCGAAAAAATTATCGCTAGTTTGTATTACGTATTCTGGCTATTAGTCTAATTACAAAAATTCTGAAAGAGGGTGATTCCATCAGCTCTACTCTTAATAATTTCAGTTTGTAAAAATCTATTTTGTATTGTTCGATTTTTTGCCTTGTTAAAATGCTGGAGTGCAGAATGTTATTGTTTGATGCCACTATGTTGATCTGAATTTTATCTATTTTTCTTTCTAAATATTTCAGTTTCAAATGTTGATCAATATATAAAGTTGTACAAAGGATTTCATAATCTTCCACCTGCATTTGTGAAGTATCCTTTTAAAATCCAATTTGGTCCTCTTCAATCGCGTTTTTCATAAAATTAAAAGTGTTATTAGAGTGTGAATTTATTATAATTTATTCATTTAACGCTTGAATTGAATTGCCTTTATTTTTTACTGTTATTGACAAATGTTCAAGAATTTCTATGGCGATATTGCCCATAGTTTCAAACAGCAATTTTTGAGCTTACCCCAAGATATTAAATAAGCCTCTTTTAACTCTTATTCCTCCTGGTGAAATTGAAAGGTTTAGAAAGTCTTTGTGACTAGTGTTAAAGTTGTTAATGTTTTCCACGATTTGATTTATTATGTTAATTACCGTATTTGTTGTATTTAGTATGTCTATTTTTATCATTTTAATTTGTATATAGCCTCTTTGTTCGTGATCGGGATCGATTTACAACAACGTTCGAGTTTTTATTATCGATAGTATGGTTATTGCTTTCATATTGAAAATTATAGTATTTTGTCTAAAAATTTAAAAGGTGGCTAAGTGCATTTTCTTGAATATTTTTGTATAGCATGTTTTCTAAATTTCTTATTAATTAAATTTTGGTGGAAAGTTTCTATTCAATTATTATGGTACTGTTTACATTTTTGTCCGATCTGAATAGAATTCGTAGGATTTTAAATTTGTTTTTCCTTTTTTGATTTTTAAATAAACCCTTCTCTCCTACTTTGAAAGTTATCTGGAGGATGCCCTTGTCATGCAGTTTTTTGGCGGTTTCCTTTGCTTTTTCCTGATTTTTTTTTATTAGTTCATGGGATATCTGTAGTTGGTATTTTAATAGCTTGGGTTTAACTTTAGCATACTCTCTGCAGCATATCGGCCGGTATCTCACGGCTAAATTCTTCAATATTGGCTTCCAGTGCGTCAACCGTTGCGAGTTTGTCGCTATAGACATTAGCCTTAACATATCCCTAGAAAAAATAGAATAAAGGCTTTAAATCACACGATCTAGGCGGCCAATTCACCGGTAAATAAACTGTTCATCGAACTCGCCTCTCAATTGGGCTATTGTTTCGTATGCTGTGTGGCATGTGGCACCGTCTGTTGAAACCACATGTCAGCCAAGTTCAGTTCATTACATATTGCATTTTGCAAAAAAAAAAAAAATTGTAATCATCGCACGGTAACGTTCGCGGTTCACAGTAACATTCCTGCCTTCGTCGTCTTTGAAAAAGTACGGTCCAATGATGCTACTGGCCCATAATCTACACCAAAAAGTGCATTTTTCGGGATGCATTGGAAGTTCTTGCAATGCTTCTGACTACTCTTCAAATACGGCAATTTTGATTGTTCACGTATCCATTCAAGCAGAAATGACCTTCATCTCTGAACACAAGAAAGTGCACGATGCACTTTTTATCCGAGCATAAATTTTGATAATACATACAATTCAATAATCTGCAAGCGTTGTTCGTTTGTAATTCGATTCATGGTTGAATTATAGACCAAACTGAACATGTTTGACGGTAATGTGTTACACGAAAACAGCTGAGCTGCCAAAAACAGTGTTGCCAAAAATAAAGTTGGTAAAAGATCTCCCGTTGTTGTTGTGTTCTTTTTGTTGTCGTATGTACACTATTGTAGTGAATATGCATTGCTGATACTAACTACTGGTTCCAATTTTATCCCTATTTTTTGACAAATCTAAAAATTATTCTGCGGCTGTATTCTGCATTCCGTATTATACCATTTTATATGAAATTTTCTAACACTTCTTATCTTATCTGTGTCTAAGAATACTTTTGATGTAAAATTTGTACCATTATCAGTAACTAAAACTATCGGTATGTTGTAGCGTGTAACCGTAGTAGACCCTGCATCAGGAGTAGTTACATAAATAAAGAATTTTG
This sequence comes from Megamerina dolium, assembly GCA_963854835.1. Taxonomy (NCBI): domain Eukaryota; kingdom Metazoa; phylum Arthropoda; class Insecta; order Diptera; family Megamerinidae; genus Megamerina; species Megamerina dolium. The sequence goes on along the minus strand of OY978530.1, from coordinate 17,753,726 downwards.
AAAAATCACTTATTTCCCGATGTGTTTTCTGGAAGAATTCCGACCATGCCCATGTAAACCCTTTCGAATGACCTTAGAGGTGTGGCGGTCAATATCAATGGCATTTCGGTAAGCCTTGAGTTTTTGTTAATTTGACATTTTTTAGAATTGTTTATATAATTTTTAATATGGATACACATATTTTTTCATCTACATATATTGTCTTATAATTCATAAAGAAGTTTTCAGTGGACCCTGACTCACTCCTAGGTGTGAATGGTGGAAATGGTGCAGTACCGTTATTATGTCCTTTTCATCGGTGAGCACCTCCGCATTCTGGTTTTCCCTATTTTTTGCTTCCTTATGCAGATTTCCTTATGCAGGTGGGTGCCGTAGCTCAGTGGTTAGTGTGTTCGCCTTCTGATCTGTAGGTCGTGGTTCAATCCCCGGCTGATGCATAGCAAATTAAATATCGATAAGATTTTTCTTTCGAATGGTACCCACCGGTCGGCAAACAATTGGCAATTCTTCCGACAGTAACAACTTGCATTGAAAAAGCTTCTAAAAGAACTCTGTGACAAAGCTCAGAAAAAGTGATGTCACAAGTGTTCTGCCGTTCGGAACCGGTTAAAATAAGTAGGTCCCTTCTAATATTGTCCAAAATTTAAGACGCACAACAGTAATGGAAGAGAAGCTCGGCCAATGAGCCCTTTGGGGCTTTAAGTGCCACATATTTATTTTATTTTTATTTATGCAGATTTCGTTCGTCTTCGGAAATTCCTCCAGGTTTTTCTGTATTTTCGTCTTCAGAGTTTTTCCTGCCATAAAACGAGTTTTAAGCATAGCAACTTAAGGTTCTGCCTGTGGTACTCTGCTGAGTGCATCCGCATTTAAATACTTTTTATATGGTTTATAAATGATCTGAAAAAAATGGCCCAAATTATACCCTGCATATGTATATAAAAAGTTTATTAGAATATGCATCTTTTTCTTTACTCCCACTACTTTGTATGGGAGCTACATTAAGAAGTAGACGTGGCTCACCAGTTTGGGAAACAATTTTTGTATATAATACTAATTTACACCCGAAATATGGTTGATTTTGACGAAATACTTTGTAAGTTATGGGGGTTTTAAAAGGGATGATATAAAGGAGATTTTCAAGATAATTCCGAGGCTTAGTTTGAGAACTATAAAAAAGTGGGCGTGGCCTACCTCTTTCTTGTAAATCTAATTAACTTTGCAATAATAATCCACATCTTAAATTTGGTTGTTCTACGCTAAATATTTCGTATGTTATAGCGGTGTTTCGTCAAGCATAATGTATACATATTAATGTTAGACAATGTATATCATTATGTTACAAATTTTCTCGCTATATATTTATAACCTACATACTTACCTATATATGAATTTAAAAAAAATAAATAAATATGTGGCACATAAAGCCCCAAAGGGCTCATTGGCCGAGCTTCTCTTCCATTACTGTTGTGCGTCTTAAATTTTGGACAGTATTAGAAGGGACCTACTTATTTTAGCCGAACGGCAGAACACTTGTGACATCACTTTTTCTGAGCTTTGTCACAGAGTTCTTTAAGAAGCTTTTTCATGGCAAGTTGTTACTGTCGGAAGAATTGCCAATTGCTTGCCGACAGGTGGGTACCGTTCGAAAGAAAAATCTTATCGATATTAAATTTGTTATGCATCAGCCGGGGATAGAACCCACGACCTACAGATCAGAAGGCGAACACACTAACCACTGAGCTACGGCACCCACCTGTTTATTACCTACATACTTACCTATACATGAATTTATTACTTACATAACTACTTACCTCTACATATTTGAATATTATATACTGAAATACTTGTACATATTTACCTCTTTTGAATCCGTTATTTTTAGTTTTAATAGGCTAAGTGAAAAATTGAAATAAGAAATAAAGTTAGTCTTAATTAGTGATTGGCAAATTCATCTTGAATAACCTCAAGATTTTTCATGGCGCCCGAGCAGGGACATTCCCGTTAAAGTGAATATAAGTTTATAAAATCTAAAAATAATATACAGTGGCTCACAGCTTATTTCGTACAGTGTATATATTTTTATGTACATGGCTGTAACATCGAAACTAAAAAACTTATCGATAAGTTTTGAATGTAGATGTCTGTGTATGTGTTTAGTAAACCTAATAAGAAAACGGGGAACCCCAAAAATTTTTCTTTTTGTTATGCAAGAGAGAAAAACTATTGATCAGCTGATTTTCAGCTCACATCTTATTTCGTACACAAACTTCAATGTAAGTAAGTTTCATTCTGCCGCGCAGTTACAAAGTTTTTTTGAATTGTATGAGTTTTTGGACCTTTTTAACTATTATAACAATTTTTATTATTATTATTTTAAATAGTTAAAGTGCTGTAAATTAAACATTTAGCTTTATGGGTCATCGTACAACGATGGAACAGCGTAAACTGGTAATTAACCATTTTAGGAAAGGTCAGAGTGTGCAAAAAATTGCTGAAATGACAAATTTAAGTGCCTCAACTGTCCAATACATCATTCAACGCTTCGTTCGCGAAAATCGGTTGGAGAACAAGGGCAGAGAAGCACCTAATAAGATTTTCAACGCATCAGACGAGCGTTATATTGTACGAAAAATTAAGAAAAATCCAAAGTTATCCGCTCCGAAGTTGGCTGCAGAGGTTCAGCGTGAAATAGGAAAATCATCCAGTGCTGAAACTGTCCGACGTGTGCTGCGCAATCATGACTTGAACGGTCGAGTAGCCCGAAAGAAACCATTCATTTCGAAAATGAATATACAACGCCGACTTTACTTCGCCAAAGAGCATATTATTAATACTCCTGCGTTCTGGAATACCGTTATTTTCGCGGATGAGTCTAAGTTTAATATTTTTGGCTCGGACGGAATGTCATATGTTTGGCGTAAAGCGAATACCGAGCTAAACAAGGAGAACCTTAAGCCCACAGTGAAGCATGGTGGCGGTAGCGTGATGGTTTGGGCCTGTATGTCAGCAGCCGGAGTAGGTGAATTGGTTTTTATTGAGGAAACAATGGACAAAATGAAGTACCTCGAGATTCTGAAAAACAATTTACTTCAAAGTGCAGACAAACTGGGTTTGCGGGAAGAATTTCGGTACTACCAAGATAATGACCCAAAACATAAATCTGGGATTGTGCAATCTTGGCTTATTTGGAACTGCCCACACTTGATGTCTCCACCACCACAGTCACCTGACATGAATGTGATTGAAAATCTTTGGTCTATTTTGGACAATAAAATAAGAACACACAAGATTTCTAATAAGCAAGACCTAAAGAAGGTACTGATGGAAGAATGGAAAAAAATCACACCAGACATCACTCAAAAATTGGTGGATTCAATGCCAAATAGACTCCAGGCTGTCATTAACGCTAAGGGATGTCAACTAAATATTAAAATCAACTTACTTTGTTTTTAGTTTGAACTTAAAGAGACTGTACGAAATAAGCTGTGACATGAATTTTCCTATTTTTTTCTTATTTTATTTTTTTATAGTGTCAAACACTAAAATTTTGAAAAAGTAAATTTTGGAAAATAAAAAACAAACCTTCCTTTCTAAAATGGCATTTATATTTTGTTCAAATTTTTGCTATATTAGGAATTACGACTGCAGCAATTTTTAAACTGTCACTGTACGAAATAAGCTGGGAGCCACTGTATATATATGTTCGAGATAAGTCTGATTATAATTACAGTAAGTGTTACATTTTAACTATACTAGATATTTGTGTGGTTATGTAATTTTTCAATTTCTTTAATGTTCGAATATGAGTTTTAGAAAATTTTAATGAATAGGGTGGTGGTATTTTCTGTTTTATTTCACAAAATAAAACAGAAATTCTATTAAATCAAATGATTCTACTTAAATCAACCCTGTTCGATACAAAAACAATTTATTTAATCTATACTTCTATTTACAATGAGCAATGGGTGCCATAGCTCAGTGTTGACGTTCTGAACTGCAGGTCGTGGATTCAATCCCCGGCTTCTTATCTCTGTGGTAAGCTTAGAAAAGTGATGCCACAGGAGTTCTGCCGTTCGCAACTGGTTTAAATAAGTAGGTCCCTGCTAATACTGTCCAACATTTAACACGTACGACTGTAATGGAAGGGAAGCTTAGGCAAAGAGGCCGGGGATTATATGTGTCACATATTTATTTTATTATTTTTATTTAATACATTTGATACTTTTAACTTGCTATCATGTGATGTTGCCTAGATCACTTTCGGATTCATTGTTCAACAAATTAGCCCTATTTTTACTCTGTGGCAACACTCCAGAAACTTCCTTTATGGTAATCAAGTTTCTTTTCTTTCTTTCTCTTTGGCTTGTTCTAGTTATCAAATATTTGTTTTGCTAACATTCGTTTTGATGCTACCATTATTTATGCTATTAACAATTTGTTATGAATAACCATCAATACTTGTACATACGATTATTAATTGTAGCACAATTCCGGCTTCTTTTTAAATGTTTTAGCATCATATTTTCCTCGTAGGCGAAAAAATTATCGCTAGTTTGTATTACGTATTCTGGCTATTAGTCTAATTACAAAAATTCTGAAAGAGGGTGATTCCATCAGCTCTACTCTTAATAATTTCAGTTTGTAAAAATCTATTTTGTATTGTTCGATTTTTTGCCTTGTTAAAATGCTGGAGTGCAGAATGTTATTGTTTGATGCCACTATGTTGATCTGAATTTTATCTATTTTTCTTTCTAAATATTTCAGTTTCAAATGTTGATCAATATATAAAGTTGTACAAAGGATTTCATAATCTTCCACCTGCATTTGTGAAGTATCCTTTTAAAATCCAATTTGGTCCTCTTCAATCGCGTTTTTCATAAAATTAAAAGTGTTATTAGAGTGTGAATTTATTATAATTTATTCATTTAACGCTTGAATTGAATTGCCTTTATTTTTTACTGTTATTGACAAATGTTCAAGAATTTCTATGGCGATATTGCCCATAGTTTCAAACAGCAATTTTTGAGCTTACCCCAAGATATTAAATAAGCCTCTTTTAACTCTTATTCCTCCTGGTGAAATTGAAAGGTTTAGAAAGTCTTTGTGACTAGTGTTAAAGTTGTTAATGTTTTCCCCGATTTGATTTATTATGTTAATTACCGTATTTGTTGTATTTAGTATGTCTATTTTTATCATTTTAATTTGTATATAGCCTCTTTGTTCGTGATCGGGATCGATTTACAACAACGTTCGAGTTTTTATTATCGATAGTATGGTTATTGCTTTCATATTGAAAATTATAGTATTTTGTCTAAAAATTTAAAAGGTGGCTAAGTGCATTTTCTTGAATATTTTTGTATAGCATGTTTTCTAAATTTCTTATTAATTAAATTTTGGTGGAAAGTTTCTATTCAATTATTATGGTACTGTTTACATTTTTGTCCGATCTGAATAGAATTCGTAGGATTTTAAATTTGTTTTTCCTTTTTTGATTTTTAAATAAACCCTTCTCTCCTACTTTGAAAGTTATCTGGAGGATGCCCTTGTCATGCAGTTTTTTGGCGGTTTCCTTTGCTTTTTCCTGATTTTTTTTTATTAGTTCATGGGATATCTGTAGTTGGTATTTTAATAGCTTGGGTTTAACTTTAGCATACTCTCTGCAGCATATCGGCCGGTATCTCACGACTAAATTCTTCAATATTGGCTTCCAGTGCGTCAACCGTTGCGAGTTTGTCGCTATAGACATTAGCCTTAACATATCCCTAGAAAAAATAGAATAAAGGCTTTAAATCACACGATCTAGGCGGCCAATTCACCGGTAAATAAACTGTTCATCGAACTCGCCTCTCAATTGGGCTATTGTTTCGTATGCTGTGTGGCATGTGGCACCGTCTGTTGAAACCACATGTCAGCCAAGTTCAGTTCATTACATATTGCATTTTGCAAAAAAAAAAAAATTGTAATCATCGCACGGTAACGTTCGCGGTTCACAGTAACATTCCTGCCTTCGTCGTCTTTGAAAAAGTACGGTCCAATGATGCTACTGGCCCATAATCTACACCAAAAAGTGCATTTTTCGGGATGCATTGGAAGTTCTTGCAATGCTTCTGACTACTCTTCAAATACGGCAATTTTGATTGTTCACGTATCCATTCAAGCAGAAATGACCTTCATCTCTGAACACAAGAAAGTGCACGATGCACTTTTTATCCGAGCATAAATTTTGATAATACATACAATTCAATAATCTGCAAGCGTTGTTCGTTTGTAATTCGATTCATGGTTGAATTATAGACCAAACTGAACATGTTTGACGGTAATGTGTTACACGAAAACAGCTGAGCTGCCAAAAACAGTGTTGCCAAAAATAAAGTTGGTAAAAGATCTCCCGTTGTTGTTGTGTTCTTTTTGTTGTCGTATGTACACTATTGTAGTGAATATGCATTGCTGATACTAACTACTGGTTCCAATTTTATCCCTATTTTTTGACAAATCTAAAAATTATTCTGCGGCTGTATTCTGCATTCCGTATTATACCATTTTATATGAAATTTTCTAACACTTCTTATCTTATCTGTGTCTAAGAATACTTTTGATGTAAAATTTGTACCATTATCAGTAACTAAAACTATCGGTATGTTGTAGCGTGTAACCGTAGTAGACCCTGCATCAGGAGTAGTTACATAAATAAAGAATTTTGAAAAATCACTTATTTCCCGATGTGTTTTCTGGAAGAATTCCGACCATGCCCATGTAAACCCTTTCGAATGACCTTAGAGGTGTGGCGGTCAATATCAATGGCATTTCGGTAAGCCTTGAGTTTTTGTTAATTTGACATTTTTTAGAATTGTTTATATAATTTTTAATATGGATACACATATTTTTTCATCTACATATATTGTCTTATAATTCATAAAGAAGTTTTCAGTGGACCCTGACTCACTCCTAGGTGTGAATGGTGGAAATGGTGCAGTACCGTTATTATGTCCTTTTCATCGGTGAGCACCTCCGCATTCTGGTTTTCCCTATTTTTTGCTTCCTTATGCAGATTTCCTTATGCAGGTGGGTGCCGTAGCTCAGTGGTTAGTGTGTTCGCCTTCTGATCTGTAGGTCGTGGTTCAATCCCCGGCTGATGCATAGCAAATTAAATATCGATAAGATTTTTCTTTCGAATGGTACCCACCGGTCGGCAAACAATTGGCAATTCTTCCGACAGTAACAACTTGCATTGAAAAAGCTTCTAAAAGAACTCTGTGACAAAGCTCAGAAAAAGTGATGTCACAAGTGTTCTGCCGTTCGGAACCGGTTAAAATAAGTAGGTCCCTTCTAATATTGTCCAAAATTTAAGACGCACAACAGTAATGGAAGAGAAGCTCGGCCAATGAGCCCTTTGGGGCTTTAAGTGCCACATATTTATTTTATTTTTATTTATGCAGATTTCGTTCGTCTTCGGAAATTCCTCCAGGTTTTTCTGTATTTTCGTCTTCAGAGTTTTTCCTGCCATAAAACGAGTTTTAAGCATAGCAACTTAAGGTTCTGCCTGTGGTACTCTGCTGAGTGCATCCGCATTTAAATACTTTTTATATGGTTTATAAATGATCTGAAAAAAATGGCCCAAATTATACCCTGCATATGTATATAAAAAGTTTATTAGAATATGCATCTTTTTCTTTACTCCCACTACTTTGTATGGGAGCTACATTAAGAAGTAGACGTGGCTCACCAGTTTGGGAAACAATTTTTGTATATAATACTAATTTACACCCGAAATATGGTTGATTTTGACGAAATACTTTGTAAGTTATGGGGGTTTTAAAAGGGATGATATAAAGGAGATTTTCAAGATAATTCCGAGGCTTAGTTTGAGAACTATAAAAAAGTGGGCGTGGCCTACCTCTTTCTTGTAAATCTAATTAACTTTGCAATAATAATCCACATCTTAAATTTGGTTGTTCTACGCTAAATATTTCGTATGTTATAGCGGTGTTTCGTCAAGCATAATGTATACATATTAATGTTAGACAATGTATATCATTATGTTACAAATTTTCTCGCTATATATTTATAACCTACATACTTACCTATATATGAATTTAAAAAAAATAAATAAATATGTGGCACATAAAGCCCCAAAGGGCTCATTGGCCGAGCTTCTCTTCCATTACTGTTGTGCGTCTTAAATTTTGGACAGTATTAGAAGGGACCTACTTATTTTAGCCGAACGGCAGAACACTTGTGACATCACTTTTTCTGAGCTTTGTCACAGAGTTCTTTAAGAAGCTTTTTCATGGCAAGTTGTTACTGTCGGAAGAATTGCCAATTGCTTGCCGACAGGTGGGTACCGTTCGAAAGAAAAATCTTATCGATATTAAATTTGTTATGCATCAGCCGGGGATAGAACCCACGACCTACAGATCAGAAGGCGAACACACTAACCACTGAGCTACGGCACCCACCTGTTTATTACCTACATACTTACCTATACATGAATTTATTACTTACATAACTACTTACCTCTACATATTTGAATATTATATACTGAAATACTTGTACATATTTACCTCTTTTGAATCCGTTATTTTTAGTTTTAATAGGCTAAGTGAAAAATTGAAATAAGAAATAAAGTTAGTCTTAATTAGTGATTGGCAAATTCATCTTGAATAACCTCAAGATTTTTCATGGCGCCCGAGCAGGGACATTCCCGTTAAAGTGAATATAAGTTTATAAAATCTAAAAATAATATACAGTGGCTCACAGCTTATTTCGTACAGTGTATATATTTTTATGTACATGGCTGTAACATCGAAACTAAAAAACTTATCGATAAGTTTTGAATGTAGATGTCTGTGTATGTGTTTAGTAAACCTAATAAGAAAACGGGGAACCCCAAAAATTTTTCTTTTTGTTATGCAAGAGAGAAAAACTATTGATCAGCTGATTTTCAGCTCACATCTTATTTCGTACACAAACTTCAATGTAAGTAAGTTTCATTCTGCCGCGCAGTTACAAAGTTTTTTTGAATTGTATGAGTTTTTGGACCTTTTTAACTATTATAACAATTTTTATTATTATTATTTTAAATAGTTAAAGTGCTGTAAATTAAACATTTAGCTTTATGGGTCATCGTACAACGATGGAACAGCGTAAACTGGTAATTAACCATTTTAGGAAAGGTCAGAGTGTGCAAAAAATTGCTGAAATGACAAATTTAAGTGCCTCAACTGTCCAATACATCATTCAACGCTTCGTTCGCGAAAATCGGTTGGAGAACAAGGGCAGAGAAGCACCTAATAAGATTTTCAACGCATCAGACGAGCGTTATATTGTACGAAAAATTAAGAAAAATCCAAAGTTATCCGCTCCGAAGTTGGCTGCAGAGGTTCAGCGTGAAATAGGAAAATCATCCAGTGCTGAAACTGTCCGACGTGTGCTGCGCAATCATGACTTGAACGGTCGAGTAGCCCGAAAGAAACCATTCATTTCGAAAATGAATATACAACGCCGACTTGACTTCGCCAAAGAGCATATTATTAATACTCCTGCGTTCTGGAATACCGTTATTTTCGCGGATGAGTCTAAGTTTAATATTTTTGGCTCGGACGGAATGTCATATGTTTGGCGTAAAGCGAATACCGAGCTAAACAAGGAGAACCTTAAGCCCACAGTGAAGCATGGTGGCGGTAGCGTGATGGTTTGGGCCTGTATGTCAGCAGCCGGAGTAGGTGAATTGGTTTTTATTGAGGGAACAATGGACAAAATGAAGTACCTCGAGATTCTGAAAAACAATTTACTTCAAAGTGCAGACAAACTGGGTTTGCGGGAAGAATTTCGGTACTACCAAGATAATGACCCAAAACATAAATCTGGGATTTGCAATCTTGGCTTATTTGGAACTGCCCACACTTGATGTCTCCACCACCACAGTCATCTGACATGAATGTGATTGAAAATCTTTGGTCTATTTTGGACAATAAAATAAGAACACACAAGATTTCTAATAAGCAAGACCTAAAGAAGGTACTGATGGAAGAATGGAAAAAAATCACACCAGACATCACTCAAAAATTGGTGGATTCAATGCCAAATAGACTCCAGGCTGTCATTAACGCTAAGGGATGTCAACTAAATATTAAAATCAACTTACTTTGTTTTTAGTTTGAACTTAAAGAGACTGTACGAAATAAGCTGTGACATGAATTTTCCTATTTTTTTCTTATTTTATTTTTTTATAGTGTCAAACACTAAAATTTTGAAAAAGTAAATTTTGGAAAATAAAAAACAAACCTTCCTTTCTAAAATGGCATTTATATTTTGTTCAAATTTTTGCTATATTAGGAATTACGACTGCAGCAATTTTTAAACTGTCACTGTACGAAATAAGCTGGAAGCCACTGTATAATTAAAATCACGCGAATAATTAAATATATACAATCGTTTGTGAAAAAATTGGCTGTACATAGAGAGCTGAGGAAGGGGCTACCATTCCTTTTACAAATTACAGTTCTTGGAAAGTGAAGATGACTTGATTGCAATTGAGCAGAGTTTTATTAAAGTTCCCGTAAATCTAACACCAACGTCAGCATCACAACGTTTTTTCATATTGCAATACATAGGCATCTACGTAAAGTCAGGCAAGTCAATTTTTACACTTGTTGTGTACAAAAGTGCTTATATCACCATTGCTATCGTTGTTGTCATCGAAGTAGCTATTTGTTGCTGCCATCGCCAGTGCATCTATTGCTGTTAGCATTTCCACCACTGTCGTCTTTGCTGTTTTTGTTGTTGCCATTACCGCTGTTCTTATTGCTGCCTTCGTTGCTGATCCTGTTGCTGCCGGCTTGCTGTTATCATGCAATGGTGTGCAGCTGTATTTTATGCAAGAAGGAAGTCGGGGCTGTTAGAACCCCATTACATAAAAAAGAGGTATAGAGTGCAATAAATGAAAGTTGTTGTTTTTTGTGTGATTATTTGTTCCACTTTAAAGTATATTGTCAAAATATTACGAGAACAACAACAACATCATTTCATTTTTGGCATCTCTCTGTAATCACATTCTTATATGCAATTATAACTACATACTTATATACATAAACATACATTTGTGCACTGCGTTAGAAGTGAATCAGAGATTACGGTGGGGCAAAATTGTTGAAGTGATAGTTTTTTTTGCGATTTGTATAAAAACATGCTATTTATCGTTTTTAAAAAAGAAATATAATAAAGAGAATAAACAAAATAATTGAAATTGAAAACTACTAATGAACAACTAGTTTTTTCGTTTGTTCTGGAAGTACGAGTTAGTGATTCAAAAATTAACAATTGAACACAATAAATAAATTTAGTTATACACTCAGATCACATTTTCGTTACGCTGATCGAGTTATTCTTTCGTTAATTGTGCTGCAGTTCTGCATTTGATTTGGTATAACTTATAGTGCATTAACTGGTTACGCATAGAAGCATATCTTTTCGAGCCGTACTCAATTATTCGCTGCTTACTGTCGTTTTCATTCTTGCTGATTCTGGTGAAGTCAGCTATTTCTTTCGCTCTCGTTTTCGTTTTGCTGACAGACTTCCAGATCCTTTTCCGTTTAAATACAAGCCACAGGTCAAAGCAGCGAACATGTCGAATATTTAAATTATATACATAGTTTCAAAAAATGAGTAAGCCAAAATCTACTATTTCGAGTCTTTCTCCAAGTAAGGCGATGATTGATTTAAAATCCTTGAAGCGCCAAAGGACAGTTGCTAAAAGCAGCATACTACGCATAAAAATGGGGCTTCTTGAAAAAACCATGTCACTAGATCCCATCGATTTGGAGTGCCGACTTGAGATACTGAATTCATATAGCGAGAAGCTTATGAAGTATCAGTCGAAGATAGAAGAAATTGATGAGGAAGACATGGCACGTGGAGAGTTAGAGGACATAATTGTCGAAACAAAGTCGATAATGAAATCGATATTGGCGAAAAATAAGTCCTCGATTGCTGAAGCATCATTTATTGCACCCCACAGTTCGCGACTGCCTAAGATGTTACTGCCCAAATTTAGAGGAGAATACTCTGAATTTAAAAGTGTTATGAGTTTGTTTGAGAGTTTAGTGCATAACGATCCAACAATCCCAGATATAGAAAAATTTAATCATTTTGTGTCCTGTTTATCTGGTGAGGCCTTGGGCACAGTGAAGTTTTTCCAAATTTCGGAAGAAAACTATCCAAAGGCACTGGCTAGTTTAAAGAAAGTCTATGACAATAAATGTCTGATATTTTTTAATACAATTTCAAAGCTCTTTGATCTTTCGAAAATTCAGAGACCTTCTGCATCCTTTTTGCGATCTATGATCGACACAGTGTCTGCGGTATACGATTCGCTTTTATCGCTGGGTGACGATAAACATATTTCAAACGCGATGATAATTCACATGGTCATGTCGATGGTTGATCCCACTTCTCGGTCAAAGTGGGAGGAGCAACTTGATTACGATAGCTTGCCGCTTTGGGCTGACTGTGAAGCAATGCTCAATAAGAGATACCAGCACTTATTTGGTGAAGAAGCTTCCTCATCACAGACGCGGCCTTCCAGACATTCGACAGAGGGGAAGAACTCAACAAGTGGAAAGATCATCATCATAAAGGTATCATTTGTGGCGGCAAATTCGAAACAGCCAACTTGCCTTCACTGTGGTTCAAAGAATCATTACAAAAATGCCGTGGCAATGTGGGTGCCATAGCTCAGTGGTTAGTGTGTTCGCCTTCTGATCTGTAGGTCGTGTTTCAATACCCGGCTGATGCATAACAAATTTAATATCGAAAAGATTTTTCTTTCGAACGGTACCCACCTGTAGGCAAGCAATTGGCAATTCTTCCGACAGTAACAACTTGCCATGAAAAAGCTTCTAAAAAGAACTCTGTGACAAAGCTCTGAAAAAGTGATGTCACAAGTGTTCTGCCGTTCGGAACCGGCTAAAATAAGTAGGTCCATGCTAATACTGTCCAAAATTTAAGACGCACAACAGTAATGGAAGAGAAGCTCGGCCAATGAGCCCTTTGGGGCTTTAAGTGCCAAATATTTATTTTATCTTGCCAAAAATTCCAAGCTCTTACCGCTTCTGAAAGATTCGACTTCGCCAAATCATTATCCTTGTGCATAAATTGCTTGCGCAAGGGACACACCGTCTCAAAGTGCAAAGCAGATCGTTGTCGTGTGTACAATAGATCGCACCATGCGCTGTTGCATCAATATCCGATCTCCTTTGAGACTGAGCCGCAACCTTCGTCATCACAGGCCATGCATACTAGCAGCGTGCCCAACCGAGTAATGTTAGCTATAGCCGTAGTTGATGTAAAATCTCGCTCCGGCGATTACGTGCGAGCACGAGCTCTACTTGATTCAGGGTCGCAAGTCAACTTTATGACCGAAGAATTAGCACAAAAATTGCGAATTCAAAGAGAAAAGTCAACTCTGAATATAATTGGAATTGGCATTGCAAATAAAAGGGTCCAAGGCAAATTAAATACTTATGTGAAATCAATGATCAACGACTATGAATTTTTGACTTTTGGGTAATGCGTTAGATATCAGCCAATCACCCAGATCATACAGTGAATACTAATGGCTGGAAAATACCACATAATATCGAGCTGGCTGACCCAAACTTCTTCAAGTGTCAAAAGATTGACATTTTAATAGGAGCTGAAACATTCTTTGATGTGTTGTCGGTGGGTCAGATCAAAACAAGTCCAAAGCAGCCTACGCTGCAAAAGACAATATTGGGCTGGATAATTTCGGGCAAGTACGCCACAAACCAAAGCTCCAGTGGGTAAGCAAGTACTACACTATGCCAGTCCGAGGAAAGCATTTCAAATATCGACGCCACTGTCCAAAAATTCTGGGCGTTGGAGGAAATACCCTAGGAAATAAATACCACAAGGCTGACTCCTGAGCAAGCTGAATGTGAGCAATTTTTCTCGAAAACCACGAGGGTTTTACCAAATGGAAAGCTTCAATTCAGATTTCCTTTTAAAAAGGATCGTCAGTTACTCGGTTATTCATATGAAACCGCAGCTCGGCGGTTTCAGGCGCTGGAGAGAAGGACTCTGAAAGATCCACAACTTCGGAAAATGTACCTGGACTTCATGAAGGAGTACCTTAGGCCATATGAGTCCTACAAACAACCAAATTCCGAATGAGCCGAATTACTTCGTTCCGCACCAGTGTGTATTAAGGCCGCAGAGCACAACTACCAAATTACGCGTAGTTTTTGATGTTTCAAGCCGTATATCTACACAAGTTGCGTTGAATGACATCTTGATGGTCGGGCCGACAGTTCAAGAAGAGCTTTCTTCAACACTCCTTCGCTTCCGATTGCACAAATATGCCATTACTGCCGACATCACAGAGATGTATCGCCAGATTTTTGTGCATGAAGACGACAGGAACTTCCAGCTCATAGTGTGGAGACCTGATCCATCAGAGCATTTGCAAATTTTTCGTTTAAACACCGTGACATACGGCACTGCGCCTGTACCATTTCTCGGTACAAGGTGTTTGCAAATGCTAAGCGATATGAATACACCACAATATCCAGTCGGTGCCAAAGTTATTCGAAATGACTTTTATGTCGATGACCTCCTAACAGGATCCGATAACTTGAGGTCACTCATTCAAATTCAAACTGAGCTGAATAAAATTTTAGATTCGGCAGGTCTCACACTAGCAAAGTGGTTTTCCAATCACCCCAACCGGTCGAACAGTGAGAGTCACGAAAAGTTATTGCAACTTAGCGATACCGACTCTAATTTCATGGCTTTTCCGACGCGTCAATAAGAGCGTACGGGTGCTGCTTGTATATACGTAGCAATCCGCAAGTGGTACGAGATGTACGCTGCTTACTGCGAAGTCCAAAGTAGCTCCGCTGAAGACTAAATCTCTTCCGTGTCTAGAGCTCTCGGCAGCGCATCTTCTGGCCAAGTTGTGGTCAAGAATTTCACCAATGTTGAATCGACCAATAGAAAAAGTTAATTTCTGGACAGACTCCGAAATAGTTTTACATTGGATTAAAACGCACCCATCTGCATTACAAACGTTCGTTGCAAATAGAGTGTCAGAAATCCAAGATTAATTGAAAACGTCACCTGGCGACATGTGCCAACAAAACAAACCCCAGCGGATCAAGTGTCTCGGGGTTGTAACGTGGACGAATTAAATACATCAATATGGTTCTCCGGTCCGGTGTTCCTTCTAAAAGACCCTACGTTATGGCCACAAAATATAAATTTTAACCTCTCTTCAAAGCAGCAAACACTTGAGAAGAAAAAGAGCGCAATTACTTTAACCGCAATTAACACTATAAATCCACTGCTAGAAATAATTGAAAAGTTCTCATCTCACAGAAAGGTGCTTCGGATTTTCGCTTACATACTAAGGTGGCTTCAAAAAAGTTTAGATCGAAAGCTAGAATTTGAAGTGGTACCAACCGCAAAGGAATTACAACTGAGTTTCCTTAAAATTCTCGAAATAATTCAACATTTTGAATTCAGTGAAGAAATTAGTAAGTTATCGAAAAATATCGTAATTCCCACTAACTTACAGAATTTAACTCCGTTTCTGCACGAATACTCGGAATCATCGTTATCGTTCAAATTAATTCGAGTAGGTGGCCGTTTACTAAACGCGCCAATCCCATACGATGCCACATTTCCTCTGCTATTAAGCAAGAATTCCCACTTTGTGAAGGCATACATCCGGTTCCTACATTTTCGCAATCACCACGCAGGCCCAAAGGCATTAGTAGCACTGCAAGGTCAGATTATGGGCAATCTGCCCGCCGACAGATGACGAGCCCAAAGGCCATTTACAATATGTGGGGTAGATTATTGCGGGCCCATTCACATTTCTTTGAAAATTCGCGGTCGACCACCCGTTAAAATGTATATTGCCATTTTCGTTTGCTTCGCTTCAAAAGCAGTGCACCTTGAACTCGTTTCTGACTTAACGGCTGATAAATTCATTTTCGCCCTCAAAAGGTTCATTGGACGCCGCGGGATACCAGCTACAATATACTGCGACAACGCGACAAACTTCGTGGGAGCGGAGAGGAAATTGAGGGAACTGCGGGAGAAGCAGAAGCCGGAAATTCTCCAATTCGCCGCCGACGAAGGGTTCGCCTTCGCCTTCATACCTCCAAGGACGCCCCATTTCGGAAGACTTTGGGAAGCAGCAGTGAAGTCGGCGAAACATTTACTGGTTCGGACCGTAGGCAGCGTATTTCTAACCGCCGAAGAAGTAGAAACGCTGCTCATAGAGATCGAAGCGGTGCTAAACTCACGCCCTTTGTTACCACTGACCCCAACGATGGAGAGGCCCCAACACCAGCGCACCTTCTAATTGGGTGCCCACTGCGGGCGCTGCCACCAACACAAGTGCCAATGGATCCAATGCGTTGTTGCGACAAATGGCAACTTGTTTGCTGCCTCAAGCAACAGTTTTGGTGACAGTGGTCCAAGGGTTATCTCTTGGAACTTCAATAGAGAACCAAATGGCTCTACCCTCAACGCAACATCCACCAAAACGACCTCGTAATTGTTCAAGAGGACAATGTGCCGCCACAGCAGTGGTTACTTGGCCGCGTTGCCACAACCGTCGCAGGGCAAGACGGCAAAGTTCGAGTAGCAGACGTCGTCACCAAAACGGGCACAATAAGACGCCCAATTCACCGACTAGCGGTGCAGGGATTATGACCCTGTCAAGGTGGCCGGTGTTTCGTCAAACATAATGTATACATATTAATGTTAGACACTGTAAATCATTATGTTAGAAATTTTCTCGCTATATATTTATAACCTACATACTTACCTATATATGAATTTATTACCTACATACTTACCTATACATGAATTTATTACCTACATAATTACTTATCTCTACATATTTGAATATTATATACTGAAATACTTGTACATACTTACCTCTTTTGAATCCGTTATTTTTAGTTTTAATAGGCTAAGTGAAAAATTGAAATAAGAAATAAAGTTAGTCTTAATTAGTGATTGGCAAATTCATCTTGAATAACCTCAAGATTTTTCAAGCGGTTTAATTTTTTTTTAATTTTCGCAACTTTGTATCGTAGCCTCATTAATAAGTGGGCGTGGCATGTTGATTTTTTGCCTTAATATTTCCGACTACGTTATTAACCTAAGTATGATTGTTGTAGATGATTATTCTAGACAGAAGATTGCAGAAGCTGCAGCTATCTCAATTTAAAAGAAATTCAGTCATTCTGTATGGGAGCCACTATAAACAATGGGCGGGGATGGCCCATTTCTTGTGAGTATATTTGCTCTTACAATACTAATCTACACCTTAAATCTGGTTGTTCTACGCTGAACAGTTTGTAAGTTATGGCAACTAAAATTTTTTATAATTTCCGCAACTTCGTATGGGAGCCTCTAAGTGGGCGTGGCACGCTGATTTTTTGCCAGAATATTTTCGACTATCATATTAATCTAAGTGTCAATTATAGTTATTCTCGACAGAAGATTGCAGAAGTTAAGGGTGTTTCAATTTGAAAGAAATTCGCTCATTTTGTATGGGGGCTACTATAAACAGTGGGCGTGGATCGCCCATTTCTGGCACGGTTATGTAGCAGTATAATGTAACGCTATGTGCTAAATATTGTTGTCTCAAGTGTTATATTAAATGAGTTATAGCAAGTTAAAAATTTTGAAAATTCCGAGGTTAGTCGCTTTGAATGCTTGATGTGGGCGTGGCTATGGACCGATCATGCCCAATAGCAATCCCCTTCGTACTATTGGATCATAGGTTACTTATGCCAAATTACGTTACAATAGCTGAATATTTGCTCAAGTTATCGTGCGAACCAACCAGGTGACGGACAGACGGACGGACAGACGGACGGACATCGTTAAATCGAAAATTTAAGCGACTCTGATCACTAATATATATACTTTTCTATATCTCCGGAGATTCTGTTAAGTGGTTACCAACATCTGACCGAAATGAATATACCTTGCATATTACATTATGCAGGGTATAATTAAATTCGGATAGTTTATGCCTAAAACGTGTTAAACATGATGTCTGGTCTTTTAAGTTTGCAATTCCTCGTAGTGGCTAGTGGTCAGTGTACATTTTGAATGCTTTACCGAGTAGACAGGCAGATAATCCATCATAGCACATACGATGGCCCGGAATTCCTCTTCAATAGTGGAATACCTTTTCTCAGTATCACTGAGCGCCCTGCTTGCAAAGACTATTGGTATATCTTTTCCAATTTCACCTTGCGATAGAATTGCATCTACAGACTCGTTGCTTACATCTGTTGTACAAAAGCTTTGGAACAATCGGGACAAGTGCAATGGCGCTTCCAGCCAAACATAAAAATTTGTTTTTTTCTTCTTCTTCTCCACCATAACAGATATTGATTCACAGTAAACAATACTATATGCCCTCTAGGAGTAAAGTGCCAAAAGTATTTTATTTTGTGACCAAAAATGAGGAAAAGAAACTATAAATGGCTCATACTAAGCAATCGACTGGTGGTGAAGCACCCCGAAAGCAATTGGCAACTAAAGCAGCTCGTAAAAGTGCTCCAGCTACTGGTGGTGTTAAGAAATCACATCGTTATCGTGTTAGAACAGTTGCTTTACGTGAAATTCGTCGCTATCAGAAGAGTATTGAGTTATTAATTCGGAAATTGCCATTCCAACGTTTAGTTCGAGAGATTGCACAAGATTTTAAAACTGACTTAAGTTTCCAAAGCTCTGCAGTTATGGCACTTCAAGAGGCTAGTGAAGCGTATTTGGTTGGTCTATTTGAAGATACAAATTTGTGTGCCATACACGCTAAACGTGTTACAATTATGCCGAAGGATATTCAATTGGCCAGACGTATTCGCGGAGAACGTGCTTGAGTCGTTGTTTGCGTATATGTACATACGAGTTTGTGTGTGCGGATATATAAACATATTAACCGGGTAAACAATAATAACATTTTGCTTGGCAACAGTATGATGGTTGGAAAAGAATAGAAACGGGATATTGAAGGTATTATGGCCATAATATACCTATCTGTATATTTTAACGTTAAGTACATAAGTACTGCTAGTTGGAAGGAATGCGTTAAAAATATCGATAACCTGAGCCTGATGAAAAGGTTAGCTACGTGAAATTTTTGAGAAGTAGAGTTAGTGCCTGGATGATTGTGACACGTAGAAGCCACATACGTTGCGAATATAATTAGCATATGTTAGTATACATGATGGTTAAATCATTACGAACAAGTGAAATTAAAAATTAATAAGTCGGCAAAACTGATCAAGTCCAAAATGAGGTGTTTGGCATAAGAATATGGTGGGTAAATCCGCAAAAATAAACATTTTGTTGCAATAGAAAGAAACAATCAATGAAAAGGATAGAAAGAAACAATTAAGTTAATAACAAGAAAAAATTAACAAAAATATCCGTCCATTTAACACTATAATTGGTAGCCCACAGTTAAAAGATGGCATTAAAATAGTAAATTATCAAAAGCTTTTACAAATAAAAACTTTTCATGGTTTACCTACGAACATAAGCAAGCTAGGCCAATCAAAGTAATGGTGAAAAACTTACATCATACCTGCGATCCACAATCTATATAGTATCGGACCTGAAAGAACAGGGTCTCAGAATCATAAGCGCTGTCAATAAATTGAAATTGAAAACGAAAGAACCATTAGATATGTTTATGCTCACATTTGATGCAACAGGGAATATCAAAAACGTCTATCAAATAAAATCTATTTTTCGATAGTCCCTATTGAGGCGCCTAAACAATCCAAGCTTATCCCCCCATGCAAAACTTGCCAATCATTCGGTCATGCCCAAAACTATAAGGAAAACTGCCAAGGTGCATCAAATGCGCCGAAAATCACAAGACCGTTGAATAAAAAAAAAATGAAAAACTGCAACCAAGATTCTGCAATTGCGGCGAAAGCCACCCTACCAGCTACAGAGGATGTATAGTTGCCAAGGAGCTGCAAAAAAATACGAGACCAGAGAACAGGGAAAAAAGCGAGTCTCAACCAAAAATTACAACGACCAGAGTCACAGAAAGTCAAAGAACTCAACTTAATGAAAAACCAATCGCACAATTAAATATAGTGTCATCTCAACAACCCACTACTCACATGTTGTTCAAAAAACTAACGAAGAAACAAATGTTTTAAAAGAAATTTTAGAAAAGCTAACGAGGCTCTTTCTTTAACACTACACTCAAATCAAGATTGCAAAATCTTAAAAAGACTACACTACACCAACTAAATATGGCTAAATTTCTTAAATTATGCTACGGAATGCGAACGGACTCTTAAAACACCAGAATGAATTAGAAGTATTACTTGCTACAGAAAAAATCGATATATGCCTTATATCAGAAACACACTCCATAAATCATACGTATATTCGAATAAAAAACGATAATATATACCACACAATCCACCCCTGCAATTGCGCTCGCGGCGACAGCGCGATTATTATTAAAAATAGTATAAAACATCATGACGAAACGCATATACTTGTATGCGCTGACGAGTTTCAAGCAACTACCATTACCATCAATGCTAAAACCAAATTATCACTAACTGCCGTATATAGTCCTCCTCGACATCAAATACGATGCGGTCAATATGAAGAATTAATTAACAGCTACAAAACCCGGTTTATAATGGGTGGCGATTTCAACGCCAAACACACCTTCTGGGGTTCAAGGCTTATATCTACCAAATGCAGAAAACATAAAGCTGTACAAGCAACCGGATGTAGAACATACTCTACTGGCGCACCAACGAATTGGCCAACAGACCCACTAAAGACGCCCGATCTCATTGACGTCTTTATTGCTAGATAAACTTCAGCCCGTTACATATGCATAGAAATTGACTTAGATATGAACTCCGACCACTCACCTATATATCTCACACTTTTCGATAACGTGGTAACAAAAGAGGCACCTCACACACTAGCGAATAAATATATTGAATATATCTTGTCGAAATCTCATGGTGATAGTATCGAAGTAAACAATCCTTCGGACTTAGATGACGAAATACTAAAACTGACAGGAATCTTACAAAATGCATCTTGGCGTAGTAACGGATAGTAACTAATATGACAGCGGGACACAAATATACGAGGGAAATAAAAGAAATGGTCGCGGAAAAACGTTAATTACGAAAACGCTGGCACCAATCTGAATAAAATATCTAAAAAACTTAATCAAAAAATCAAAGCGTCTAAAAATGGCGCGCTTAATAAAACTTTAAATTCATTAACAAATGATCGTAAAACCGACTATTCACTTTGGAAGTACACAAAAAGTTTACAAAGCCAACAGTGCAACAACCACCAATCAAAAAAGCAGATAATACGTGGGTTAAAAACAGCAAAGTAAGCTCAGAAATTTTTTCTAAGTATCTGCAAGATACATTTAAGCCATATTATACGCGGCAAGCAGCTAATATGCAACATCTTCAATGCGATGGTGATACCAACATTTCAGAAGTGACAGTACCTGAACTAATTGAAGAATTAAATAAACTAAAACATAAAAAGTCTCCCGGATTTGATTTCATAACCAGCGAAGTACTGAAGCTGCTCCTTCTAACCACAATGTCCAAACTGACTGCTATTATGAAGGCGTCATTTAGAATGAAACATGTCTCTATTTATTGGAAAACCGCTGAGGGTATCATGTTCAACGGCGTTTGATCATATCGTCCAATATCTCTCCTTCCAATGATTTCAAAACTTCTGGAAAAACTTTTAAACGCCTTTAAACGCCTCAATCATGTTATTGAACAAAACAGGTTAATACCAAAATATGAATTTGGTTTTCGGTCGAAACATTTAAGAATATACCAAGTACATAGGACAATTCGAGTAATTGCAAATGCTATAGAGAAGGTATGTTCTCCAACCTTTCTCGACGTTTCGAAGGCTTTTGACAAAGTATGTCATGGCGGTCTACTGAACAAAATTAAAGCGTTGTTGCTCGAAAAATACTATTCCATACTAACATCATATCTGTCGGATGCACATTCTCACTGCGTGAGGTCCTGTGAGGCAGTGGCCGTTAACCTCTCCAACATAGGTCGAGATATCTTTACTGTTAAGGTCAGTGAGTTTACGCGAGCGTTTCCTACTGAGTGTGGGCCACAGCACTTTCGCCGTCCTACATATGGATGAATCAGTCCATTTTTTCTGGAAGGCGTTAGATGTGAATACATCCAATTTGTGTTTACTTGTGGTAATGGGGATTCCCAAGTGGAGATTTTTTTCAGTTAGAGCTTCGTTTGTACCCTGTCTAACGAGCCTCGTATGCCCTCGTATGCCCCTGTGTCCGGGTACCCAGCACAGAAGGATATTACGCTGCTGCGAAATCAATTAAGAGACCTGCGGCAATCTAAAATGATCTTTTAACGAGAAAAGGCAGCTTGGCTGTCACTCAGAATGCAAATGTCTCGATGGGAGACATTGTTCTGCTTGATCAAAGTGGGTGCAGTGTGTATAGATTTGATTTCTGCCTGAAATACACTGCAGTGATCAGATAGGCGAAAAGAAATACTGAGGTTGAAATTATCCGAATATACACCACCGCCCACCTTTCCTTCGAGCTGGTTTTAAATTTCCTTTCAAATGTGTATATTGGCTTGATATAATCACGTAAGTTTCACCGTTAAAGTGATTTAAAATACTTGCGTGCCCATAGGATTTCGATACCCATTGGTGCAAGCCAGTAATTCTTAATGCAGAATTTGCGGCCATCTTCTTACCGAGTAAGTCAAGTGGGTTGAAATTTAGAAACATTTCGAAGGCCAACGTTGGTGTTGTCCTGAGTGCTCCTGTAATCAATATGCTTGCCGCACTTTGTATTTTTTCAAGAGGTTTCAAGTGTGAGGTTTTATATAGCGCAGTGCACCAGGCCAGTACTCCATATAAAAGGATTGGCCTAATTACTGCTTTATATATCCAAGAAACAATATAATGTTGCATACGCCATCTTTTACCTATTGCTTTTTTGCAGGCATAAAGTACAATGGTGGCTTTCTCAACCCTATTAATTATATTATTTTTCCAATTCAGTTTCCGATCTAGGACCACTCCTAGATATCGGGTTTCTTCTTTCAGAACTACTGGAATCCCTCCCAAAGTTAGAATGGTTATGGGTGGATTTTTATGTTTTTTGGAGAACAGAATGAGCTCAGTTTTTTGTGGGTTTGCATTTAGGCCCCTGTCACTGGCCCATCTGGATGAGGTGTTGAGGTTAGTCTGAATAATGTCTCTTAGGACTTCCGAATATTTTCCAGTTACCAACAAAACGACGTCACCCACATAAGCTATCACTCCGTACCCCTTTTCCACTATTTCCTTTAGAAGATCATTTACTCCCAAGTTCCATAGGTCAGGAGAGAGAACTCCTCCATGCGGAGTGCCTCTTCTTACACATCTTGCGATCGACGATCCACCTAGCTCGGATATAATTAGTCTACTTTACAGTAGCCTTTCTATCCATCTGCCAAGTGTTGCGTCCACCTCAAGACGTGCAAGAGCATCCATGATTGCCTGGGATAAACATTGTTGAAGGCTCCTTCGATATCCGTAAAGGCCGCCAGTGAGTAGTCTTTGTTATGGAGAGATTTCTCTGCTATCGATATTAGCGAGTGGAGCGCTGTACCAACCCACTTTCCTTTTGTATGAACATGCTGAGGACGTGACAAAATTTCAGTGTTTATAGTAAGTCTTAAGTGTATGTCTAGAAGTCTCTCTAGCGTCTTGAGTAAGAATGACGATAAACTAATAGGTCTAAAATCCTTTGGTTTAGTATGAGAGCTTTTACCAGCTTTTGGTATAAAGATACTCTGACTTGTCTCCATAACTGAAGAATGTAGCCCAAGCTGAGGCAGGCCATGAATATCTGCCTTAGCCAGGGAAGAATCGGTTTGGCTACTTGCTGTAGTTGCGCTGGAATTATTTTATCAGATCCAGGTGATTTATTTATAGTCCAAGTTTCATCTGGTCTGACCAGGGCACTTGGAATTTGCGAAGCTTTGGGCAGAATTTTCCTAAGCCTAGAGGCTTCAGACAAGTCTTCTATCTCGCCACAGAAGTCCCTCCATGATTCTCTTTGCCACTTCCTAAGGTCGTATTTATACTTCCTAAGAGCCGTCGCCACAGAAGTCTCTCCATGATTCTCTTTGCCACTTCCTAAGGTCGTATTTATACTTCCTAGGAGCCGTTTTGTGGTGGTCTGGTGGTGTTTTCGCAAGGTAACGTGTCTAACTGCCTCAACCGGGTGGGGCTAGTGCAATCCTTGTTGAACTCATCGTAAGTCAACTCACTGGCTGTCATGTAGTTTGATCTGAGCGCTATGTGATGATACCTTTATTTGTTAATGAGGGGTAGTCATATAGCTTGCTCTGCTCACTACGTGACGGCGCTTTCATTATTATTAATGAGGGCCCTCCATGTGGCGACCACCGGGCAATGTTTTCCTGGCACCCGCTGGGAGGCGGCTGAAGTTAGTGGCGAAAATCTCCTCGGTTAGAGGTTGTGCGTTGGTCTTGGGATCCGCCATATAAAAAACCCCCCCAATGAAAAAAACAAATATGCCTCGGATAAGGACTACCGCTTTTGTTGATAACCCCCGCAAACGAAAAAAGGACAATGATTTACGGATATGCACCTGGAATGTCCGATCCCTTTATAGGGAGGGTGCCTCTATCCAGCTGGTTGATGTCCTCGAAAAATACAGAGCTGACATCACCGCTCTCCAGGAAATGCGATGGATAGGACAGGGCTGCGTACTGTGACATCTACTACAGTTGCCATGCTAAAAGGCACGAATTAGGATGTGGATTTTTGGTCAGCAAGAGACTGTGACATCTTGTTTCACAGTTCACGCCTGTGAACGAACGGCTGGCCACAATCCGCATCAAGGCAAAATTTTTCAACATCAGCCTTATATGTGCCCACGCTCCGACGGATGAGAAGGACAATGTGACCAAGGAGAGCTTCTTTCAGCGCCTCGAAGAAGCTTATGACCGCTGCCCCCGACACGATATCAAAATCGTGCTTGGCGACTTTAATGCCAGGGTGGGCAAGGAAGGTATCTTTGGTCCAACTGTCGGAAAATTCAGCCTCCACCAGAACACCTCCGATAACGGAATGAGGCTGATCGACTTCGCCGCAGCACGAAACATGGTAATTGGTGGTACCAGATTCCAGCATCTCGACATCCACAAAGCGACATGGCTGTCTCCAGATCAACGTACAAGAAATCAAATTGATCATGTGGTAATTGACGGAAGGCATGCTTCCAGTGTGATGGACGTGAAATCGATCCGTGGTGCCAACATCGACTCGGATCACTACCCTGTTGCAGCTAAGGTGCGCACACGCCTATGTGTCGCAAATAACAAGAGAAGTCCCACACAGAGAAAGCTCGACGTCAGTAAGCTGCGATCACCAGAGACAGCAGATGCATTTTCCACTCGACTATCGGATCTGCTTATGCAGAACACTCCCCCACTTGATGATACATGCACACGGTGGACACATATATCCCACTCCATGACTACTGCTGCCGAGGAGGTAATCGGTTACTACCAGCCTCTGAGGAATGAGTGGTATGATCAGGAGTGTCGCGACGCTACCGCAGAGAAAGACGCTGCCTGCGGTAGCGAGGTGTTAAGGAGCGAGGTGTTAAGGAGCGGTATAGAGAGAAAAGGAGTGCAGAGAGACGTCTTTTCAGGCGCCAGAAGAGGGAGTTGGAAAGACGCGAGTGTGAGGAGATAGAGATGTGTACCGACAAGAATGAGACTCGAAAATTCTTTGAAAAGATCAAGCGCCTGAGTGGAGGTTTAAATCCCGGAGCCTCTTCTTGTCGTGATGGAAATGGGAATCTGGTTACAGATGTCCAGAGTGTACTGAGCCTATGGAGGGAACACTTCTCCACGTTACTGAATGGCGATGCTACGAACAATTCCGCCAGTGGAGGAGTTTGCCCGATAACCCCAATTACAGATGATGGTGTTGATGTTCCACCACCCGACTATGACGAGGTTGAAACGGCCATTTTAAGGCTGAAGAACAACAAAGCTGCAGGTGCTGATGGCCTGCATGCCGAGTTGTTTAAGGTTGAAGCCTATGCTCAGCAACCTGATTGGACCTTATCAGTGTGGCTTCAGACCTGGTAAGTCCACCATCGACCAGATTTTCACACTCCGCCAAATCCTGGAGAAGACCCAAGAAAAACAGATCGACACACACCACCTATTTGTTGATTATAAAGCCGCTTTCGACAGTCCGGTAAGGGATTACCTCTACGCAACAATGTCTGAGTTCGGTATTCCTGCAAAGCTCATTCGACTTTGTAGAATGACACTGCATAACTCCCGTTGTGCAGTGAAAATTGGGAAGGACCTCTCCGCACCGTTCAATACTGAACGGGGTTTCAGACAAGGTGATTCGTTATCGTGCGACTTCTTAAATCTTATTATGGAGAAAGTAATACGATCTGCTGATCTACGACATAATGGCACTATCTTTAACAAAAGTGTCATGCTGTTAGCGTATGCCGACGATTTGGCATTATCGGCATGAACACGCGAGCAGTCAGTGCAGCATTCTCAGAGTTAGAAAGAGAGTCGCGTCGGATGGGTCTTATGGTGAACGAGGGCAAGACGAAATAACTAGTGTCAACAAACAATTGAGAAATCGAGCTCTCTCTCGAAGAACGAAAACTACACTCTACAAGTCTCTCATCATGCCTGTCCTAACATATGGCGCTGAAGCCTGGACAATTTCCACCTCGAATGAGCGAATGCTTGGAGTTTTCGAGAGAAAAGTCATACGCAAGATCTTTGGACCTATTTGCGTTGGTGGCGAGTACCAAATAAGGTACAACCATGAGCTGTACGAGCTGTATGCCGATATTGACATAGTAAAGCGAATCAAAATCCAGCGGCTGCGCTGGCTAGGTCATGTCGAGCGAATGGAAGAACACGCTCCAGCTAAGAAGGTGTTATATTCGGAACCCGCTGGAGGACGACGCAAAAGAGGAAGACCAAACCTCCGGTGGAAAGACCAAGTACTGGAGAACCTGACGGCGCTTGGAATTTCTAACTGGCGCCAGCTAGCGAAGAACACCAAGTACCCTTTAAGGATTTCGCTAAAAGAGGCACCAATGGTTGTAGTGCCGCGGGCTCTCTTAGTCGCGGGCTCTCTTAGCCGCTTTTGTTGATGACCCCCGCAAACGAAAAAAGGACAATGATTTACGGATATGCACCTGGAATGTCCGATCCCTTTATAGGGAGGGTGCCTCTATCCAGCTGGTTGATGTCCTCGAAAAATACAGAGCTGACATCACCGCTCTCCAGGAAATGCGATAGACAGGACAGGGCTGCTCCAAAAGAGCGTCCTATGACATCTACTACAGTTGCCATGCTGAAAGGCACTAATTAGGATGTGGATTTTTGGTCAGCAAGAGTACTACGACATCTTGTCTCACAGTTCACGCCTAGATCAAGAAATAGTATTTTACAAGATGTTCATATATCTTGTATATATCTGTATTTGTATGATTCTTGTTATTTGTCTTTTAAATATAAACCACATGCGATAACAAATTTCCACCCAAGACCTATTTCACTGACTGTAACTCAAACGATGTATAAATGAGTTTGATATAACTTACATGAAGTCGTATGCTATATTCACAGTATAATTTTTATGCTTATAATGCAAATAGAATTTAGGCTTATTTAAGTAGAATTTATATTTAAGCAAAAATGACTTAGATTTAAGTTATTTAAGAATAATTGAATTTAAACACAAACGATGTAGAATTTAGTAAACGACCGCCTCGTTGCAACTTTACTTCTCGATTGTACTGATCAAAAACATGTTAATTTATAGTGAGCAAAGAAAATAACATTCGATCGTTCAACGGGACTGATTTTAAGAAAAAAAGCGGAAAAATCAGCGAACATCAGCGTCTTGTCATCTATCGCCATGTAACTTGCGTGCGGCTTATAGCGCGTCGCACGCATCAATGGTTCTAAGTGATAAGCCACCGATGCTGGCGTAAACATATATACATATATATATATATATGTATATATTTTTATATATATATATATATATATATATATATATATATATATATATATATATATATATATATATATATATAAAAATTTAAATATGTGGCACTTAAAGCCCCAAAGGGCTCATTGGCCGAGCTTCTCTTCCATTACTGTTGTGCGTCTTAAATTTGTGACAGTATTAGAATGGACCTACTTATTTTAGCCGGTTCCGAACGGCAGAACACTTGTGACATCACTTTTTCTGAGCTTTGTCACAGAGTTCTATTAGAAGCTTTTTCATGGCAAGTTGTTACTGTCGGAAGAATTGCCAATTGCTTGCCGATAGGTGGGTACCGTTCGAAAGAAAAATCTTTTCGATATTAAATTTGTTATGCATCAGCCGGGGATTGAACCACGACCTACAGATCAGAAGGCGAAAACACTAACCACTGAGCTACGGCACCCACAATATATATATATATATATATATATATATATATATATATATATATATATATATATATATATATATATATATATAAATATATATGTATATATGTATATATATATATATATATATATATGTATATATATATATATATATATATATATATATATATATATATATAAAATAAATATGTGGCACATAAAGCCCCAAACGGCTCATTGGCCAAGCTTCTCTTCCATTACTGTTGTTCGTCTTAAATTTTGGACAATATTAGAAGGGACCTACTTATTTTAGCCGAACGGCAGAACACTTGTGACATTACTTTTTCTGAGCTTTGTCACAGAGTTCTTTAAGAAGCTTTTTCATGGCAAGTTGTTACTGTCGGAAGAATTGCCAATTGCTTGTCGGCATGTGGGTACCGTTCGAAAGAAAAATCTTATCGATATTAAATTTGTTATGCATCAGCCGGGGATTGAACCACGACCTACAGATCAGAAGGCGAAAACACTAACCACTGAGCTACGGCACCCACATATACATACATATATATATATATATATATATATATATATATATATATATATATATATATATATATATATATAATATATATATATATATATATATATATATATAATATATATATACATATATATAATATATATATATATATACACTAAACACCACCGTCGCCAAAAACGGGAGATTAATTTTAACCTGCAATTTCATGAGAGGCAAGAATACAGGATGCAACCGATGCCTGTAGCAAAATTACCATAAATCAAGAATAAATATATCCAATTTATGAAAGAATATGAGGCTTTAAGTCATATGGAATAGATAGATATCGACTCCATCATTAAGCCAAGGCATTTCTTTCCCCATCATTGCATCGTGAGGCCCGAAAGTCACACCACAAAATTACGTGTGGTGCTTAATGTCTCTGCTAAATGATTGTCAGGTCTGTCTTTGACCGACCTCATATATACAGGACACACTGTCCACTGTCTTTGTTATGTTGATCCACTTCTGCTTTCCAAACTTCGTTTTCACTATATATGTATCGACAAATGCTCATTCACCTAGAAAATCGAACGACAAAATATCTTCAATAAATTGCAAATGAAAACATCCTTCAATACCCCCTTGGAACTTATTTCAGGATTACTTCAGGATAATTTTTATATCGGTGATGGAATTGGTACATCGGACAACTTAAATACAATTCTAGAAATTAAATGGCAGCGGATTCATATTTTGAAACAACAAGGCCTTGAACTACAAAAAATGCTATGGAAATCATTCACAACCGAAAGAGTTCGGTTACAAATTTCATCGAAGTGAAACAATTTTTTCTTATGTTTGAAACGAGCTTTATTAAACTATAACATTTACAATTTTTGGTGTAATGCATCATCTCGTCTCTGAAAGTAGATATCAGGATCAATCGTTTGACCAGGTTGTAGAAGCTCATAATTAACAATTCCCTTCCAATCCCACCAGACACACAGCATTACCCTTCTTGGTGTCATTCCTGGCTTTGCGAGGCTTCGCCTCGCTTTGTCCGTGATATTTTTCGCACATTATTGTCGTACGTGATCCGCTTTTCATCGCGCGTAATCATTGGCTTCAGAAATAGTTCGATTTCGTTTCGTTTTAGCAGTGAATCGCAAATGAAAATTCGGTCCATTAAATTTTTCACTGTTAATTCTTGTGGCACCCAAACTTCAAACTTCTTTGTTTATCCGGCTTTTTTCAAATAGTTGATAGCTGTTTGATGATAAATGCCTAGTTCTTCTGCTGGTCTTTCTCAATTTTTTTCAATGATTTCTTCAACCACGGCGACGTGCATCTTTAACATCAGATCGAAAAAGAGCAAACCGCTTCGCTGCTGTTTTTCTAGTTACAGTATCGTCTCCGTAAACTTCTCAAATTTTTTCAGCAACATGTGAGGTATT
Organism: Megamerina dolium; assembly: GCA_963854835.1. Lineage (NCBI taxonomy): Eukaryota > Metazoa > Arthropoda > Insecta > Diptera > Megamerinidae > Megamerina > Megamerina dolium. The sequence goes on along the minus strand of OY978530.1, from coordinate 17,723,172 downwards.
CTTACCTTTTTTATATGACGATAATTATCCGTATTTTCGCTCAATTTTAAACGAAGTATAAAGGATCTTCAAACATCTCAAGCGCTTACTTAGGCCAAAGTAGCATCTGTTAGCCAGAGGAATATTTCCAGGCTGACGTCATTACTGGTGTTAATGCTGATTCCAAGATAGATGAAGCCTTCACGGTTATATATATATATATATATATATATATATATATATATATATATATATATATCTATATATATATATATATATATATATATATATATATATATATATATAATATATATATATATATATATATATATATATTATATATATATATATATATATTATATATATATATATATATATATATATTATATATATATATATATATATATATATATATATATATATATATATATCACTTTAAATTAGCTTTGTTACAGAGGTCATTTAAGAAGCATTTTTTGCAAATTGTTACTGCCGGAAACTGGTACCGTTGCTGGGTACCGTGAAGGTACCGGTATATATATATATATATATATATATATATATATATATATATATATATATTGTTTCAGCGGGGAGCGAATGATTGCCGGTGGGCTTTCCGCGATGTGGTGCACTTGCCTACAAGTCGTGGTATGATGTAGTTGTTGTTGGGATAACTTGCTTTTCACTTGTATATATATATAAATGTTTTACACTTTATTTAAAGTTATTAGGTTAATTGTATTTATTTATTATTTAATATATTTAAATTAAATATTTATTATTAATATATTTAAAACAATACGGGAGAAAAATGTCGCGCACTGCTTTGTTTAGGGAGTTGATCAACAATAATAATAAAATAAAAAAAGCAGTGAAAAGAAAAAGTAAAAATAAAATATCGGGAGAGCGAAAGAGAGAAAAGGAGGGAGAGTGAAAAATAACGAGCCGATATAGAATCAATTAGGGTTGCCATCCCATGTAAAATTTTATACGGGCAGTGCGCGACACACGTCTTCTGGCGTAGACATTCCGCCCCCCTTGCAGGAATACTGCAAAAGAGACGGAATCTCCACCCGAGACGGAGAGAATGAGAAAAAAAATATTAAAATTAAAAGTAAAAATACAGTATTTCATAGAACTTATGCTAATTAAAATTAACTCTAAATATTCCTATGCGTATATGTGCGATGATACACCATCAGGAAAAGCGCGAAATTGAAGTGGAAGGTTGACGTTCACACGAGTGAAAAAGAGCCCTTGAGGAGGGATGACGCATGTTGATTGTTGAGGATGTTGATTGCAGATCCCGAAGCGAACGTTGATCGATGACAAATTGCAGCGCGAAACGGATGTTGATTGTTGAAGTGTTGATTGTGGAATGTAGATCAATGTTAATTGGTGTGTGGATCGGGGTTGGATCACACCATCTCAGGTGAGTAGATTCTATCAGGGCTGGTCGTAGACCAGATCAAAGGATTCGGCAAGTCAACGTAGTTGAATATGTAGCAAATAATGTGAAATTAACACATGGGATTATTCATACGCATATACACTATGCCAGCGCATAATTCCATTGAAGCTTCGTAGAAGTTCGGGAGTTAAATCGGGCAGTCACAGTGAACTGAATAATATGAGAGAGGGATGCGTATGACGGTCAGTATCGTATAGTCTGACAAAACGTTGCTACATAATACTATATTGCTCAAGCCACAATCTTAAAATCACCTTTTACGTGACAACAATATCGGGGGGCCAATATTAGGCAAGATCGAATGCATTGCCATTCGAGTACAAGTCCTCTCGTTGATTGAACGAGCCTTTTTTGGGGAGTGATACGCAGAACTCGATATTCCATTGGATATTGCTGCATGGGAAGTATTACGTCTAGTAAATACTTTTGACGGGAGTTGTCCTCTTCTTGGATACGATCTGTAAGATCGATCCTTTGTATCTGGGGGGAGCATTGTAAAGGGTTATCCATTTCGCGGTTTCAAAAGTATAGGGCTAGAATTCGACATCTGTCAAACTGAGTTGTTAAAACAATTTCTTTCTTTTTCAGTTCAAAGTCTGACATTTGCGAAAATGGATCGCTTAACTATCGCACAACGCATTAAAATTATAAAAACCTACTACAAAAATGGTGATTCTGCCACAGCCACATATCGTGCTTTAAGAGGAGATTATGGTTTACATAATCGTCCAACTACGTAAGCAATTGGCAAAATTGTGAAGAAATATGAAGAGACTGGATCGGTTACAGATATTGTAAGGCCTGTGCATCATCGTTTCGCTCGTACCACCGAAAATATCGCTGCTGTAAGTGAAAGTGTTGCCGAAGACCCGAATGTGTCGATTCCTCGTCGTTCTAAGGAATTAGGACTGTCTTACGGCACATTATGGCGTATTTTGCATTTGGATATACACTTACATCCATATTAAATCCAGCTCACACAACAACTGAAGCCAGCTGACCATTCACAACGTCGTAGATACGTCGAATGGGTGCTTGAACAACAGGCGGTGGACAGCGATTTTTCGAACAAAATGTTCTTCAGCGACGAAGCACATTTCTCACTCGGTGGGTATGTTAACAAACAAAATTGTCGTATTTGGGGTTCTGAGAATCCTCAAGTAATTGAAGAGAGGCCACTACATCCACAAAAAGTCACTGCTTGGTGCGCTCTTTGGTCCGGAGGTGTGATTGGACCTTACTTCTTCGAAAACGACGATGGAACGACTGTCACTGTCAATTCGGAGCGTTATGGTCATATGATAACCGACTTTTTTTTGCCTGCTATTGAAGAATATGACTTAGAGAAGACTTTGCCACATGCCACACAACTCGAGCGAATATGGCTTTATTGCAAGAGAAATTTTCTGGCCGCGTAATTTCTCGTCGTGGCGATATCAAGTGGCCACCAAGATCATGCGATTTGACACCGCTTGACTTTTTTTTGTGGGTCTACGCGAAGGACCGTGTTTATGCAGATAAACCTTTAACTCTTGAGCACCTAAAAACCAACATTCGTCACGTTATGGCTGAGATACCGCCCAATATGTGTCAAAAAGTGGTCGAAAATTACCTCAAAAGAATCGATGCTTGCAACAATTCGCATGGTGGTCATTTAAATGATGTAGTATTTCGCACATAATGTCAACGTTCATACTTTATAATAAAAAAGAAATATCATGATAAAAAATATTTTATATGTGTTTTATTTACATTTACTTTTGAAACCGCAAAATGGATATTCCTTTATAATGGCGAACTTTTGGGAACTACATATTTGTCTATGTGTATTGACAAATATGTAGTGATATACACAATCCATACTAATATTACTTATAATTGTGGAATGTCAGAACATTGCGCCAACTAAGTTGCAGCTGGGTGTGAAAATGCTAACAAAGCACTTTCCCACACAATTCGTAGTTCTGCACTTTCGTAAGCATACCTGTGTAAGCATAGATGATAACTAAAATCACGCGGTCTACTCATATGTGAGAATATCAAAAAGTTGCTTTCTCATGTAAAATATACACATGGAGAGTGCATCGATCGTGTACATAAACACATATAGTACATACACACACACGTGTGGTGTGAATATATTATTGTATGTTATATGTTGGTATGTGGGTAGATTGAGGAGTGGCTAGTGTTAGAAAAATGGATATAAGCTGCCAGCTTACCGAAGGCAGTGGCTTTTTCAGTTGTGAGTTTTACATCGAAGTGTTAGCTTTAAAATACTGCGATCCTTACGAGGCCCTCCAGTGTTAGTGTAAAAGTTTAAGAAAATGTGTAAATACTGCGATCCTTACGAGGCCCTCCAGTATTAGTGTAAAAGTGAAAAATATAAAACACCAGCAATAAAGTAAAAACCGCAAGTATCCTTAATAAAATATAATTGTTTTATTTCAGTCAACGAGTGTGATAGACTCGAGGGATATTTAGGAGCTTAGGTCTAGGTGTTAATCTTGTGAGCTAGGTACTTAGTAAATGTTGTGGAAAAATAGTACACAACAGTTGCAAATTTTCTGCTGACGCACAAAGACGACTACTCATTTGTCTCTGAAGCTTATCACTTCGACCGTAAGAAGATGAATATGGAAGTTTATCGAAACTTATTCTGCTGTGGAATGATGAAACCGTTCTGCGGGATGTAGGTTTTATTGGATTGAGGATTGTCGTGATGGGAGCAGTATCCAAGGCTGTATTATGTTTTTTCTTCGTAACAGCTGACAGTAGATAAGAACGAGTACGCTGCCAAGAACGTTCAGCTGTTGTTTCAGTTTGAGTTGACTCGGGAGTTACCTTATAGCAAGTGCTGGAAGCATTCTCTATCCTGTGAAGTAGGGAAATGTGCTTTTGTCGGCACGATGAGCACGTAAACCGGCTTTTACAGTTATTGTAAACCAGTCCCTTAAATCTGGTCTACGACCAGCTCTTACATATTTATACTCTTAGCAAATCCTTCTGTCTACGACGGAAGGAAGAGTACTTTATAAAACGTCAAATTGTATACGATATGAAAACCCTTAAAAGCAACGGATAGATCGCATAGCACTGAACAGTGCGAGATTGATTTATTTTAACTTTTCTCCCTACTAATTTTACTTATTTAAAGTATATTTATATTTGAAGTGTTGTCAGTGCTATTATTATATTAAAGTTAATAAATATTATAAATTTTTAAAATCCGAAGAAGTGAATGTGTCTTTCTTGTCGTATGTATATACATATATATTGTACCACAACAAATCGAAGGAGACGCAAGACCACGTCAGCCTCAATAACAACATACCCAACAAGACCAAGGCGAACACCACCGTTGCAGCTCATCGGCACTCCCGTCTCTTCATTTTTGGTCCTTCGAGCCGGATCGTCTCGCAACGATCGGTAAGCTAGAATCTTGCCACCCAGGTGTGTGAAACTCGATGTTCCCAATTTTTGAGTTATATTAACACATATCTGTGGAATGGTGTAGTGGATGAATACAATATCAATACGTATTCTTGTGTGTTAATTACATACACAAATTTGCGTGTACACAGGCACATCCCGACCAATATATCCCTAACGATATACAGTATATAAAAGAAAACATATACTTGCACACATATATATACGAGCAAGTATATATATACATATAATCTGGATATTAAAATCATATTTTCCGTTGGAGGTATTCGAACCCATCATATAAATTAAATAAAATTGATTTGGAAGAAACCATTTGTTGTTTTTCCCCCTACATATTGAAGATCACTCTAACAATTGCCCTACATTTCTCTCCCATGAAGCAAAATTCCCGTTGGAATAATTATACGCTCACTCTTTAATATACATATGTCCGTGCAGTGACGGAATACAATATAAATACATATGTAACAATTTGTATATACATTGCATATCCAATATACTTTTTTGCATAGATGTGTATATGAACAGTAAGGTTTTTGTGCAATATATACAACAATATATACGACATTGTTGCTTGTTTAATCCCGTCATATCCCGCCAAAATTTGTTGAAATACTCGTGGGATTTAAAACGGAGAACATACATAATAAAAATAAAAACCAGGAAGTAAGGGGGAGCGCTTTCGGGGGATGATCTCTTGGCCAGTAGCCACGAAAGCATTAAAAACAAGGATTACAAGGGTGTCAGATATAGCACCCCTGTCACCGACAATAATATACCATCTACATCCAACAAAGGGAGCACGCCAGCCACAGTGGCCCCCAAGAAGTCTAAGAAGTCGTCCGGTACCCTGCTGAAAGCGAGGTATCAAAGGGCGCTTTTCATACTGAACAAGATCGCCAAAAATAAGAAAGATGGCCAAGACCACGAGCGGGATGCCGAGGATAAGGTCAGGTACGAGGCGGTGGTCAAGCAGTACGAGACCTCACTCGCAAACAAAGCAGCACAGCCACAACAACAGCCGAAGCAGACAGCGAAGCGGAATCAGTCACAGGACGTGACCGATCACCCCGCAAAAAAGGGCAAATACTCCAAACAGAGGGGGGGTCCTTCCGCTGTTGCTCCAGCGTCATCAAAGCAACCCAATAGCGAGGTGGTCAGAGACCTCCTCCAGGTTGATATTGTTGACGCAAAGAGCAACAATGGAAGGCCGATACTGGCAGCGGAGATTCCCAGGAGGCCCCGGGCGCGTATTTGGTTGCCAAAAATAGCAATGAAACTGGATGAGCCGAAGCTCATCCAGTGTTTGAAGCTGCAGAACCCAGGTGTCCCGATGGATGACTGGTCGGTCATTAAGATCGATGAGCAGCAGCGCAACAGCCAGCCAGTCCTTCTGCTTATCTGCAATGAGTCCCTGGGGGCACTTGAGCAGAGAGAACAAAATGAAGGTGTTTCCGGCCTCGGTGGCTCCGGATGGTTGGAAGAGGTTGATGACGCCAACAAGCTCCTCAAGCTGGCCGAGCCGGCCGGGGAAGGTGCCTCGTCATCAGCCGAGCAAACTGGAAGTGCGCCACAAACCAGCAAACAGGGAGATGCTGAGAGTGGCGCAGATTAACTTGCAGCATGCCGAAGCAGCCTCGGACAACCTCATAATCCTTCTCAGAGAGGAGGACATCGACATCTGTCTTATACAGGAACCCTGGATATGGCGCTCAAAGATTATGGGTCTGCACACCAGGGACTACAACCTTTTTTATACGCATGGTGAAGGTAAGCCAAGGGCGTGTATCCTGGTAAAGAACACAATCAACGCTTTCTTTCTACCTAATTTTAGTTCTTACGATGTCGTAGTGGTCAAGATTGAGTCGCAGAGCGGTCGTAGTCTCACGATCGCTTCTGCGTACTTGTCGCATGACCATCCAGTGTCTCCCGAGGAGATCGAACGGCTCATCAGCAACATCAGTATCAGCAAAGAGGATGCTCTATTGGGCTGCGACGACAATGCCAGACATGCGATTTGTGGAAGCAGCGAAACAAATGAGCGAGGTGAGTCTCTTTTTGATTTTATAATATCCTACGATCTCAATATTTGTAACAGGGGCGATTCACCTACCTTCACTTTTCCTGGTTCGGAAACCTCTAGGAGGTGGGAAGAAGTCCTTGATATTACACTCACAACTAACTCTCCCGACCTAGTAATTCGTAACTGGACAGTTTCGAAACGAATCTCCCTGTCGGATCATCGAATGATTCTCTTTGACCTAGGCTGGGAGAGGGAGATTAGACAACCACATAGGAACCCCAAACGAACTTCTTGGAATCTTTTTGACAAGGTAGCTAGCGATAGACTCCATAGAAATAGAACAGCCATAGAGTCCCGGAATAATCTGGAAGACCGGGTCAAGTCTCTTGAAAAAGTTTTCAGGCGTACAAAGTTGCCTGTCCTATATCTAGGAGTAAGAAGATCTTCCCGCCGTGGTGGGATAGGGATCTAAGCGACCTGATGTCCAAGCTCAGAAGAATCTTTAACGACTGCTATGCAACGGGTGACTTTCAGGAGTATAGATATTCCCTGAGGGAATATAAAAAAGCTATACGGACTGCAAATTCAAAATCTTGGCGGGATCACTGCGAGTCGATAGAGGCTATGAAGGACTCAGCAAGACTCGGTAAAATCCTGGCTAAAGACCACTCAAATAAAACCTTTATAAAGCGCGCCGATGGCACTTGGGCGGAATCGGCGGCCGAAACTTTAGATATCCTCATAGATACCCACTTTCCAGACAGTCCTGATGAGGCAACGCAAGGAAGCGAACCGGCACAGCAGGAAGTATCGGCGGCGCTGCTGGATAAAATCATGACTGAGGGGAAAATAGGGTGGGAAATTAATAGTTTCTCACCTTTTAAATCTCCGCGGGTAGACGGTATTCTCCCTATAATGATGCAGAATACTGAGAAATCTTTGGTTAAGGAGCTAAAGGAGATCTTCTGTGCTTGTATTCACTACAACCATATCCCGACTACATGGAGGAGAACAAGGGTGGTTTTCATTCCCAAATCGGGTAGAAGATTACATGAATTGGCCAAGGACTTCAGGCCAATAAGTCTTATGTCCTTTGTATTAAAAACTCTAAAAAGAACCTTAGACTTATATATACGGGAGCTTCTAGATGAGAAATCTCTCTCTTCAGTACAGCATGCGTACTTGAGAAGGAGGTCTACAGAAACTGCGCTACATGAGGTGGTACGCACAGTGGAGAGGTCCCTATTGTATAAACAATTCACTCTGGCGGCGTTTGTTGACGTAGAGGGAGCGTTCAATAACGTCAAGGCAGATTCCATTAGATCCGCCCTTGCCAGGACAGAAATAGCAGAACCAATGAGAAATTGGATCTCATCCCTACGTATTAACCGCGAAATAACAACTGAGCTAGGGGGTGAGAAACGTAGTAAGCGGGTACGTAGGGGCACACCGCAGGGGGGCGTGCTGTCCCCCCTGCTCTGGCTCATAACTATAAACTCCTTGTGGAACTTAACGCAAATGGAGTTAAGATTGTAGCGTACGCTGATGATGTGGCGATCCTAGTCTCGGGTCCCTTCCCTTCCATGATGAGTGAAATCATGGAAAGAACATTAGCAAAACTAAGTAGGTGGGCACAAGATTGTGGCCTTAGGTTGAATCCGGAGAAGACGGAGTTACTGCTCTTTACGAGGAAGTACAAACCACCTACCTTCAGACTACCAACATTAAATGGACAGCAATTAACCCTATCGAGCAGTACCAAGTATCTGGGACTGACTCTAGACTGCAAACTGAATTGGAAAACATGCATCGAGGAGAGAGCACGGAAGGCCTGCATCGCTTTCTATGCTTGCAATTCGATGTTTGGTAAGAAGTGGGGTCTAAGCCCAAACATGGTACACTGGATGTACCAAGCGGTAGTGAGACCGGTGTTGACCTATGGCTCTGTAGTTTGGTGGGAAGCTCTACGGAAGAACTATAACACCAATAAACTACGGAAAGTTCAGCGCACTGCGTGCGTTGGTGCCACTGGGGCCTGTCGCACCTGCCCTGCAGTGGCCTTGGATCCTATATTGAACCTCCTTCCAATTGGCTTGCACATACTATGCACTGCATCGCAAACGGCACTCAGACTCAGGGAATCTGGATGTTGGAAGTGTACTGAACAAGGACACAGTAGCATCCTTAGGAATGTACTTACTTACTTACTTATGTGGCCATAACAACCTAATATCGATTTAAGCCGAAAATAACATGCTTCGCCAGCCATCTCTGTTCTTCGCTAGCTGGCGCCAGTTAGAAATTCCAAACGCCGTCAGGTTCTCCAGTACTTGGTCTTTCCACCGGAGGTTTGGTCTTAATCTTCTGCGTCGTCCTCCAGCGGGTTCCTTAGGAATGTACCTTTAGATATAGTTGACAACAGGACGGACTTCTGCCCTCGCAAGCTGGCTTTTGAGAGAGGCATCAAGGCCGTATTTCCAAGTAGAAATGAGTGGAAGAAAGGTGGGATCCCGACTGGTAGGGATACACACTTGAGTAATATCAAGAAAGACAGCTGAGCAATACTTTTTTTCTTCAAAAGTGTTCCTTATCAGAGTTACAATGCGGTGGACTTGTTCTACTGTGCCGTGCTGCTTTCTAAATCCAAACTGATGTTGGGGAATTAGTTGGTTGAGATCAATAAATGGAGTTAAATTCATGACAAGTAGCTTTTCGAATACTTTAGAGAGTAGAGGCAGGAGACATCTCCACAACAAATTAAATATAACAGTAAAAGTGGCCAAAATAGTGTAATGAAAGCAGGAATAGAACAAAAAAGAATACAATCAACAACTGATTCAACTACCAAACAGCAATCATTACGAATAATTGAAAATGCACAGCAGCATCAGCATCTGGTTCAACAGAATCAACAACAGAATCATCATCACCATCATCTTTATCCCAACAGCAACAACCATAAGTTCAACAGGCACAGCCACATCACCCACAACAGCGACAGCAACATCATTCCCATATATATCATCAGCGACAGAAACAAAGTTTGTTTCCACGACGTGCCGATCTTCTTACAGTGAGTACAACCTCATATCTAATGTAAGTCGATTTGTACACTCATATATATCTATATATATTCCCATATACCTACCCTCCTAAACAATATATATATATACATATATATATATATATATATATATATATATATATATATATATATATATATATATATATATATATATATATATATATATATATATATATATATATATATATCGTCGGCTTGTCACTTATATGTCACTTGTCACTTGTATATATATATATATATATATATATATATATATATATATATATATATATATATATATATATATACAAAACACCACCGTCGCCAAAAACGGGAGATTCATTTTAACCTGCAATTTCATGAGAGGCAAGAATACAGGATGCAACCGATGCCTGTCGTTGGAGCGCCGACTAGCAAAATTACCACAAATCAAGGGTAAATATATCCAATATATGAAAGAATATGAGGCTTTATGTCATATGGAATAGATAGATATCGACTCCATCATTAAGCCAAGGCATTTCTTTCCCCATCATTGCATCGTGAGGCCCGAAAGTCACACCACAAAATTACGTGTGGTGCTTAATGTCTCTGCTAAATGATTGTCAGGTCTGTCTTTGACCGACCTCATATATACAGGACACACTGTCCACTGTCTTTGTTATGTTGATCCACTTCTGCTGCACTGTCAACTGTCTTTGTTATGTTGATCCATTTCTGCTTCCCAAACTTCGTTTTCACTATAGATGTATCGACAAATGCTCATTCACCTAGAAAATCGAACGTTTTATATGATCGTCTGGACCATATTTGGCGACAAAATTACTACTTACTTATGTGGCCATAACAACCGAATATCGATTTAGACCGAAAATAACATGCTTCGCCAGCCATCTCTGTTCTTCGCTACCTGGCGCCAGTTAGAAATTCCAAGCGCCGTCAGGTTCTCCAGTACTTGGTCTTTCCACCGGAGGTTTGGTCTTCCTCTTCTGCGTCGTCCTCCAGCGGGTTCCGAATATAACACCTTCTTAGCTGGAGCGTGTTCTTCCATTCGCTCGACATGACCTAGCCAGCGCATCCGCTGGATTTTGATGCGCTTTACTATGTCAATATCGGCATACAGCTCGTACAGCTCATGGTTGTACCTTATTCGGTACTCGCCACCAACGCAAATAGGTCCAAAAATCTTGCGACGCGACTCTCTTACCAACTTTGAGAATGCTGCACTGACTGCTCGCGTGTTCATGCCGATTATGTCAATATCGTCGGCATACGCTAACAGCATGACAATTTTGTTGAAGATAGTGCCATTATGCCGTAGATCAGCAGCTCGTATTATTTTCTCCATAATAAGATTGAAGAAGTCGCACGATAACGAATCACCTTGTCTGAAACCCCGTTCGGTATTAAACGGTGCGGAGAGGTCCTTCCCAATTTTCACTGCACAACGGGAGTTATGCAGTGTCATTCTACAAAGTCGAATGAGCTTTGCAGGAATACCGAACTCAGACATTGTTGCGTAGAGGTAATCCCTTACCGGACTGTCGAAAGCGGCTTTATAATCAACAAATAGGTGGTGTGTGTCGATCTGTTTTTCTTGGGTCTTCTCCAGGATTTGGCGCAGTGTGAAAATCTGGTCGATGGTGGATTTACCAGGTCTGAAGCCACACTGATAAGGTCCAATCAGGTTGCTGAGCATAGGCTTCAACCTTAAACAACTCGGCATGCAGGCCATCAGCACCTGCAGCTTTGTTGTTCTTCAGCCTTAAAATGGCCGTTTCAACCTCGTCATAGTCGGGTGGTGGAACATCAACACCATCATCTGTAATTGGGGTTATCGGGCAAACTCCTCCACTGGCGGAATTGTTCGTAGCATCGCCATTCAGTAACTTGGAGAAGTGTTCCCTCCATAGGCTCAGTACACTCTGGACATCCGTAACCAGATTCCCATTTCCATCACGACAAGAAGAGGCTCCGGGATTTAAACCTCCACTCAGGCGCTTGATCTTTTCAAAGAATTTTCGAGTCTCATTCTTGTCGGTACACATCTCTATCTCCTCACACTCGCGTCTTTCCAACTCCCTCTTCTTGCGCCTGAAAAGACGTCTCTCTGCACTCCTTTTCTCTCTATACCTGTAGGCAGCGTCTTTCTCTGCGGTAGCGTCGCGACACTCCTGATCATACCACTCATTCCTCAGAGGCTGGTAGTAACCGATTACCTCCTCGGCAGCAGTAGTCATGGAGTGGGATATATGTGTCCACCGTGTGCATGTATCATCAAGTGGGGGAGTGTTCTGCATAAGCAGATCCGATAGTCGAGTGGAAAATGCATCTGCTGTCTCTGGTGATCGCAGCTTACTGACGTCGAGCTTTCTCTGTGTGGGACTTCTCTTGTTATTTGCGACACATAGGCGTGTGCGCACCTTAGCTGCAACAGGGTAGTGATCCGAGTCGATGTTGGCACCACGGATCGATTTCACGTCCATCACACTGGAAGCATGCCTTCCGTCAATTAACACATGATCAATTTGATTTCTTGTACGTTGATCTGGAGACAGCCATGTCGCTTTGTGGATGTCGAGATGCTGGAATCTGGTACCACCAATTACCATGTTTCGTGCTGCGGCGAAGTCGATCAGCCTCATTCCGTTATCGGAGGTGTTCTGGTGGAGGCTGAATTTTCCGACAGTTGGACCAAAGATACCTTCCTTGCCCACCCTGGCATTAAAGTCGCCAAGCACGATTTTGATATCGTGTCGGGGGCAGCGGTCATAAGCTTCTTCGAGGCGCTGAAAGAAGCTCTCCTTGGTCACATTGTCCTTCTCATCCGTCGGAGCGTGGGCACATATAAGGCTGATGTTGAAAAATTTTGCCTTGATGCGGATTGTGGCCAGCCGTTCGTTCACAGGCGTGAACTATGAAACAAGATGTCACAGTCTCTTGCTGACCAAAAATCCACATCCTAATTCGTGCCTTTTAGCATGGCAACTGTAGTAGATGTCACAGTACGCAGCCCTGTCCTATCCATCGCATTTCCTGGAGAGCGGTGATGTCAGCTCTGTATTTTTCGAGGACATCAACCAGCTGGATAGAGGCACCCTCCCTATAAAGGGACCGGACATTCCAGGTGCATATCCGTAAATCATTGTCCTTTTTCCGTTTGCGGGGGTCATCAACAAAAGCGGTAGTCCTTATCCGTGGCATATTTGTTTTTTTCATTGGGGTGGTTTTTTATTTGGCGGGTCCCAAACCCAACGCACAACCTCTAACCGAGGAGATTGGCGACAAAATATCTTCAATAAATTGCAAATGAAAACATCCTTCAATACCCCCTTGGAACTTATTTCAGAATTACTTCAGGATAATTTTTATATCGGTGATGGAATTGGTACATCGGATAACTTAAATACAATTCTAGAAATTAAATGGCAGCGGATTTATATTTTGAAACAACAAGGCCTTGAGCTACAAAAAATGGTATGGAAATCATTCACAACCGAAAGAGTTCGGTTACAAATTTCATCGAAGTGAAACAATTTTTTCTTATGTTTGAAACGAGCTTTATTAAACTATAACATTTACAATTTTTGGTGTAGTGCATCATTCCGTCTATGTAGAACTTCTGGGTTTATTGAGCAAAAAACTTATCCTCTACGGAATTTAAATTTACACTATTAAGAGAGTTCTGAAAGTGCAAGGTCTGGACTATATATTGGGTAAATCTATAATTTCCAGCCAAGCTCTCTCAGTTTTTGCCGGGTCATCAAAAATGTGTGTGGTCTGGCATTGTCATGATGGAACCAAACACCTTTTTTGTTGATCATTCGAAATGGTTCGATTTCGTTTCGTTTTAGCAGTGAATCGCAAATGAAAATTCGGTCCATTAAATTTTTCACTGTTAATTTTTGTGGCACCCAAACTTCAAACTTCTTTGTTTATCCAACTTTTTTCAAATAGTTTATAGTTGTTTGGTGATAAATGCCTAGTTCTTCTGCTGGTCTTTCTCAATTTTTTTCAATGATTTCTTCGACCAGGACGACGTGCATCTTTAACATCAGATCGAAAAAGAGCAAACCGCTTACAGCTGATGCGTAACAAATTTAATATCGATAAGATTTTTCTTTCGAATGGTACCCACCTATCGGCAAGCAATTGGCAATTCTTCCGACAGTAACAACTTGCCATAAAAAAGCTTCTTAAAGAACTCTGTGACAAAGCTCAGAAAAGTGATGTCACAAGTGTGCTGCCGTTCGGAACCAGCTAAAATAAGTAGGTCCCTTCTAATACTGTCCAAATTTAAGACGCACAACAGTAATGGAAAAGATGCTCGGCTAATGAGCCCTTTAGGGATTTAAGTGCCACATATATATATATATATATATATATATATATATATATATAGATATATATATATATCTATATATATATATATATATATATATATATATATATATATATATATATATATATATATATATATATATATATATATATATATATATATATATATATGATGAAAAAAACAAATATGCCTCGGATAAGGACTACCGCTTTTGTTGATGACCCCCGCAAACGAAAAAAGGACAATGATTTACGGATATGCACCTGGAATGTCCGATCCCTTTATAGGGAGGGTGCCTCTATCCAGCTGGTTGATGTCCTCGAAAAATACAGAGCTAACATCACCGCTGTCCAGGAAATGCGATGGACAGGACAGGGCTGCTCCAAAAGAGCGTCCTGTGACATCTACTACAGTTGCCATGCTGAAAGGCACGAATTAGGATGTGGATTTTTGGTCAGCAAGAGACTACGACATCTTGTCTCACAGTTCACGCCTGTGAACGAACGGCTGGCCACAATCCGCATCAAGGCAAAAATTTTCAAAATCAGCCTTATATGTGCCCACGCTCCGACGGATGAGAAGGACAATGTGACCAAGGAGAGCTTCTTTCAGCTTCTCGAAGAAGCTTATGACCGCTGCCCCCGCCACGATATCAAAATCGTGCTTGGCGACTTTAATGCCAGGGTGGGCAAGGAAGGTACCTTTGGTCCAACTGTCGGAAAATTCAGCCTCCACCAGAACACCTCCGATAACGGAATGAGGCTGATCGACTTCGCCGCAGCACGAAACATGGTAATTGGTGGTACCAGATTCCAGCATCTCGAAATCCACAAAGCGACATGGCTGTCTCCAGATCAACGTACAAGAAATCAAATTGATCATGTGGTGATTGACGGAAGGCATGCTTCCAGTGTGATGGACGTGAAATCGATCCGTGGTGCCAACAACGACTCGGATCACTACCTTGTTTCAGCTAAGGTGCGCACACGCCTATGTGTCGCAAATAACAAGAGAAGTCCCACACAGAGAAAGCTCGACGTCAGCAGATGCATTTTCCACTCGACTATCGGATCTGCTTATGCAGAACACTCCCCCACTTGATGATACATGCGCACGGTGGACACATATATCCCACTCCATGACTACTGCTGCCGAGGAGGTAATCGGTTACTACCGGCCTCTGAGGAATGAGTGGTATGATCAGGAGTGTCGCGACGCTACCGCAGAGAAAGACGCCGCCTACAGGAAAACCCTGCGTGCAGTCGTAACGCGAGCTGTTAGGGAGCGGTATAGAGAGAAAAGGAGTGCAGAGAGACGTCTTTTCAGGCGCAAGAAGAGGGAGTTGGAAAGACGCCAGTGTCAGGAAATAGAGATGTGTACCGACAAGAATGAGACTCGAAAATTCTTCGAAAATATCAAGCGCCTGAGTGGAGGTTTAAATCCCGGAGCCTCTTCTTGTCGTGATGGAAATGGGAATCTGGTTACGGATGTCCAGAGTGTACTGAGCCTATGGAGGGAACACTTCTCCACGTTACTGAATGGCGATGCTACGAACAATTCCGCCAGTGGAGGAGAATGCCTGATAACCCCAATTACAGATGATGGTGTTGATGTTCCACCACCCGACTATGACGAGGTTGAAACGGCCATTTTAAGGCTGAAGAACAACAAAGCTGCAGGTGCTGATGGCCTGCCTGCCGAGTTGTTTAAGACCGGAGGCGATGAGCTGCTCACCCGCATGCACCAGCTCATATGCAGAATATGGTCGAATGAAAGCATGCCTGATGATTGGAGGCTCAGTGTTCTCTGTCCTGTACATAAAAAAGGAGATCCCACAATTTGCGCCAACTACCGTGGAATAAGTCTCCTGAGCATCGCGTACAAGGTTCTATCGAGCGTACTGTGTGAAAGGTTGAAGCCTATGCTCAGCAACCTGATTGGACCTTATCAGTGTGGCTTCAGACCTGGTAAATCCACCATCGACCAGATTTTCACACTGCACCAAATCTTGGAGAAGACCCAAGAAAAACAGATCGACACACACCACCTATTTGTTGATTATAAAGCCGCTTTCGACAGTCCGGTAAGGGATTACCTCTACGCAACAATGTCTGAGTTCGGTATTCCTGCAAAGCTCATTCGACTTTGTAGAATGACACTGCATAACTCCCGTTGTGCAGTGAAACTTGGGAAGGACCTCTCCGCACCGTTTAATACCGAACGGGGTTTCAGACAAGGTGATTCGTTATCGTGCGACTTCTTCAATCTTATTATGGAGAAAATAATACGAGCTGCTGATCTACGACATAATGGCACTATCTTCAACAAAAGTGTCATGCTGTTAGCGTATGCCGACGATATTGACATAATCGGCATGAACACGCGAGCAGTCAGTGCAGCATTCTCAGAGTTGGAAAGAGAGTCGCGTCGGATGGGTCTCACGGTGAACGAGGGCAAGACGAAGTATCTAGTGTCAACAAACAAAGAGTCCCGGCGTCTTGGACAGCACGTCACTGTTGACAACTACGCTTTTGAAGTAGTAAGGGACTTTGTCTATCTTGGAACCAGCATTAACAGCCGTAATGACGTCAGCTTGGAGATCATGCGTAGGATAACTCTTGCTAACAGGTGTTACTTTGGGATAAGTAAGCAATTGAGAAGTCGAGCCCTCTCTCGAAGAACGAAAACTACACTCTACAAGTCTCTCATCATGCCTGTCCTAACATATGGCGCTGAAGCCTCGGATGAGCGAATGCTTGGAGTTTTCGAGAGAAAAGTCCTACGCAAGATCTTTGGACCTATTTCCTTTGGTGGCGAGTACCGAATAAGGTACAACCATGAGCTGTATGCCGATATTGACATAGTAAAGCGCATCAAAATCCAGCGGCTGCGCTGGTTAGGTCATGTTGAGCGAATGGAAGAACACGCTCCAGCTAAGAAGGTGTTATATTCGGAACCCGCTGGAGGACGACGCAGAAGAGGAAGACCTCACCTCCGGTGGAAAGACCAAGTACTGGAGAACCTGACGGCGCTGGGAATTTCTAACTGGCGCCAGCTAGCGAAGAACAGAGATGGCTGGCGTAGCATATTATATTCGGCCTAAATCGATATTCGGTTGTTATGGCCACATAAGTAAGTATATATATATATATATATATATATATATATATATATATATATATATATATATATATATATATATATATATATATATATATATATATATATATATATATATATATATATATATATATATATATAAAGGATCTTCAAACTACTCAAGCGCTTACTTAGGCCAAAGTAGCATCTGTTAGCCAGAGGAATATCTCCAGGCTGACGTCATTACTGGTGTTAATACTGATTCCAAAATAGATGAAGTCCTTCACTACTTCAAAAGCGTAGTTATCAACAGTGACGTGCTGTCCAAGACGCTGTATCTCTTTGTTTGTTGATACTAAGTACTTCGCCTCGCCCTCGTTCACCGTGAGGCCCATTCGACGCGACTCTCTTTCTAATTCAGAGAATGATGAACTGACTGCTCTCGTGTTCATGCCGATTATGTCATCGGCATACGCCAACAGCATGACACTTTTGTTGAAGATAGTGTCACTATGTCGTAGATCAGCAGCTCGTATTATTTTCTCCACAATGAGATTAAAGTAGTCGCACGATAGCGAATTACCTTGTCTGAAACCCCGTGCGGTATTAAACGGCGGGGAGAGGTCCTTCTTAATTTGCACTGCACAACGGGAGTTACAAAGTGTCATTCTTCAAAGCCGAATGAGCTTTGCAGGAGTACCGAACTCAGACATTTTTGTGTAGAGGTAATGCCTTAGCGGACTGTCGAAAGCGATTTTATAATCAACAAATTGAAGGTGTGTGTCGATCTGTTTTTCTTGGGTCTTCTCCAGGATTTGAAGCAGTGTGAAAGTCTGGTCGATGGTGGATTTTCCAGGTCTGAAGCCACACTGATAAGGACCAATCAGGTTGTTGAGCATAGGCGTCAATCTTTCACACAGTATGCTCGATAGGACCTTGTGTGCGATGCTAAAAAGACTTATTTCGCAATTGGCGCAAATTATGGGGTTGAATTTCTTATGTACGGCACAGCGACAACTGAGCCTCCAATCATCGGGCATGCTTATGAGCTGTTTCTTGTGGTGAGCAGCTCATCGCATCCGTTTTTAAACAACTCGGAAACCAGGTCATCAGCACATGGAGCTTTGTTGTTTTTCCGCCTAGAAATGACTTGTCTGACCTCGTCATGGTCGGGTGGAACATATAAACCATCATCCGTGACTGGGGAGCTCGGGCGGGATTTTTCGAGGTGTCGCCATTCAATAACGCTCAGTATACTGTGCACTGTACCGTGGACATCTGTAATATGATTCCCATTCGTTTCAAGACAGAAAGAGGCTTGGGGATTTAAACCGTCACTCAGATGCTTGATCTTCTTAAAGAATTTTTGAGTATTATTTCTGACCCTACTTATCTCTATCTCCTTACACTCGCGTCTTTCCTGCTTTCTCTTCTTGCGCCAAAAAAAGACGTCTCTGCAAATCTTAACCGATTGATTTGAAAATTTTTACAATACATTTGAAATCGTTTTCTTCAGCGACGTACGTAGGGATTTTTTGAAATTGTGCATATTTTTTTATTTATAAAAAATTTTTTAACGATTTTTTAGGTGAAATTTCGAACTTTTTCTTCAAAGGGTCGCCATTTTACGAAAAATCAATTAATCCAAAAACCCCTACGTACGTCTCTTGCTATTGTAATAAGGAATAAAAAAATATTGGGTTTTTTGTTCCAGATCGAAAATTGCGGGCGCTAGGGCCGTGCATCGCGGTGAAAAAAACGTATCACACGAAATGCTGCACAGCCGCCATTTTGTTTTTGAATCGCGCAACTTAATTGTTTTCTTAGACTTCAAGCTTGACATTAAAAAATACTTTTTACAGTTTCGTAGGCCAAACAAATTCCTTTTGTTTGGCCTACGAAAGTCGTAAGCATTTTTTCCTGATTTATGAATCATTGCAGAGGCACATACTTCAGCTTAATACATGCATTCATAATTGCTGCCAGTTTAAGCATTCACTTATTTGTAATATTATTGAGAACGTCGGCATTTATTAGGTCAAATTCTGGCCTCTTCTTTGAGTTAAGTTTTGAGATCTGTGTTCCTATTTCCTCTTCGGTGAGTGGCAGTATTTCTACATACTTTTGCACGGCAGGAGGCGGTGAGAAGTTGTCGCTGCTTTCAAAGGGATGAAAAATCCTCTCCAGGTGCTGCACAAATACTTCCGCTTTCTTTGTATCGCTCTTTGCCCATCTTTGAGGTTGGATTCCCTGTAGGGATGATTTGGCATCCTAGCTGCTCGGAAGCATTCCATAGTTCACGCCCTATTATTGTTGTTAATCGGGAACCACAATTAACGTGCTTTGCGTTGAAGTCCCCTCCAATAATAAATCTTCAACTGTAATTTTCTAAGAGTTGCTTATATTGTCCAGAATTTATGTTATGCCTTGGTGGGCTACATAAAGCCGTTACTGTCAGGGCATTTCCGAATGCATTTATGCCAACTGTTGAAGCTTGAAATTATGCGGAACTAACTCTTTTATCCTCATAGTGTTCTCTGCTTCTCTTTATTATTACCGCACTTCCGTCTCTTGCGATATTTAAGTCGTAAGCATTTTTTCCTGATTTATGAATCATTGCAGAGGCACATACTTCAGCTTAATACATGCATTCATAATTGCTGCCAGTTTAAGCATTCACTTATTTGTAATATTTTTGAGAACGTCGGCATTTATTAGGTCAAATTCTGGCCTCTTCTTTGAGTTAAGTTTTGAGATCTGTGTTCCTATTTCCTCTTCGGTGAGTGGCAGTATTTCTACATACTTTTGCACGGCAGGAGGCGGTGAGAAGTTGTCGCTGCTTTCAAAGGTATGAAAAATCCTCTCCAGGTGCTGCACAAATACTTCCGCTTTCTTTGTATCGCTCTTTGCCCATCTTTGAGGTTGGATTCCCTGTAGGGATGATTTGGCATCCTAGCTGCTCGGAAGAATTCCATAGTTCACGCCCTATTATTGTTGTTAATCGGGAACCACAATTAACATGCTTTGCGTTGAAGTCCCCTCCAATAATAAATCTTCAACTGTAATTTTCTAAGAGTTGCTTATATTGTCCAGAATTTATGTTATGCCTTGGTGGGCTACATAAAGCCGTTACTGTCAACTAACCGTTACTGGAACTAACTCTTTTATCCTCATAGTGTTCTCTGCTTCTCTTTATTATTACCTCACTTCCGTCTCTTGCGATATTTAAGGAATGATTCAAACAATACATCTTATAATTTTGAAAAATAGTAAACATTTCTGTAGTTAAAGGTGTTTCCGATACTAAGCATATGTCTATTTTTTCCTTATTCAACAATAATTCTAATTCATGCTTGTGCTTTAAAAGCCCATTTGCGTTTCGGACCATCTTTATATTATTCCCTTTTGTCATGGTTCATCTTTACTCTCAAGTTTTGCAATGCGTGTTGCTTTTCGGCTATTAATGTTTTTGTTACGTAGTTTTTGCAGTTCCTTAGCAACTTGTCAGTCTCTTTAGCTTGCCGGATGACTATCACCACAGTTGCAGCATTTGGGTGACTCGTTGTTCTGCTTAGTGCATTCCATTGTGGTGTGATTACCAGCGCATTTTACGCATTTTGGTGGTTTACAACAGTAATTCTTAGTGTGAATGTATCTTTGGCAGGTTTTGCATTGCGGAATTAACTTTGAAGGCTTTAACGGGTCGATATTTACAATTTTTTTAAGGATTTGTTGTATTCTGTAAATTTTTTTTAAGTCTGCGCTTGAATCAAAGCACAAGGTAAACATATTAAAAGGTTTTTTGGTTTTCCATTGTAGTTTTTAAAACGCAGCTATGGCTTTTAAGCCTAGATTTTGGAGATCTTCAGCAATTTCTATTGGTTGATATGTATGATGTAGGTCTTTGGCCATTTCTCGGATTGGAAGGGTTTGCTTGTTCTCATACGAATGCCAGGCCAACTTTAATTGTGAAAGTTTACTTGTAGCGGTTCTATAGTCTGAGCTATCGGTTAAGTTTATTTTAAATTGATCTTTACCGAGAAGTTTTATTGAATAATTGTATTTAACATTATCTTTTAATATGTTAACAATGTTCTGTTGTATTAGTTCAGTACCGGTGAGGATTATTGGATGAAGATTTAACTCGTGTTTTTTGGTTTGTTCTTTTGAAACTTGACCGGTAACTTCCGGAGAAGATTCCATTTTTCTTCTTTTGATAGGTCTTTTGGCTTTATTATTTATCCATCCCGTTTCTCTTTCCAATTCGTCTTAATCTGTGCAGACTTCAACTTCAGATTTTTATTCTCCAGTGGTTTGCATTTTAGATTGAGTAATTTTCAATTCGTTTTTAAGAATTGTATTTTCTTGTTTCAAAGAAAAGCATAAGCTCTCCAGCTCCTTCAGTTTCACCATTAGTTGATTCATAGTGTAGTATTGCCCCCCTCCAAGAGGAGGCGTATTTAACGCCATCTAGAAGGAACTAGTTAAAGCTTACAATTATCAGGTGGTTGGCAACACACTATTCGCCCAGTATCATGTCAGAACGGATCAGCTGGTGGTTTTTATTTACGATTATGTACTGATTGAGTGATTTATAAATTGGCTTTAAAGTACGAAATTGTTGTATTGTAATTTTTCAATAATTAAAAGTAAAAATTATTGCCGAACTTCAAGGAAGCAGCGTCTTTAAAAAATGGATGAACGAGAGCGTCCCTACAGCTTCCACTTGCCAGGTGGTATATACTATTCAGTGTTAATTAAAGATGATATTTATGATATTTTCCGTGATATTTGACAGGTGCAAAGAATGAACAACATTTCGAGTTGTCGAATACGCACACACATACACGTACATAGTGTAATTATAATTCCAGTGCCCACCTAGCTATCCTGAGATTTACTTGTTTCCTTTCCAAAGTCATTGTTAACGAGTTGCTCTCTGTTATTATTTTAAAGGAAATTCGTTCCAAGTATATTCTAAAACGTCTCAAGGCACCGATTATAGCCAAGGTTTCGACCTGAAAACTGTGGTTCTTGGCTCCTTCTGTAGACTTCGTTTTACAATAATATGATATTGAATGTAACTTGTCATCGTTTTGTAGCATATAACATAAGGTGTTTTTGGTGTTGCATATATAATTTTCTCCCCAAAAAGATGAGATGCGGGTGCATATAGTAAACATCGGTCTAGCCCGTCGCCAATAAGGGTGGTTCTTGCACTCTTATCTTTCTTAAATATAATATTCACCATAGAGTAATACACAAAAGATTTATGTGGAAGTAGAAAATGGTAGAAGTAAATGAAAATTGAAATAATGAAAGAGGAAGAAAAGAAATGAAAGAGGAAGAAAATGGAAAATTCAACACGACATTACTTAAAGCTTATACTATCAGGTGTTGCATAGATGATCCTGCGTTGCCATTGCCCACCCAGCCATGATTTTGGTGCATTCCAAATTTTAATAAAATTACCCAAAACGCAACAAATCCCCGCAACTATTTAGGCAGAAAAGTCATATCATCAATCTAGCATTGCATAATAATATAGAATTGATGTATAACCAACATTTCACTATAAAGCCATACAAGAAAATAAAAGTTATAAAAGAACATTATAAAGTAATCGAAGAATTCCAAGAATGCGCAAAATAAAATTGCACAAAAAAAAACAGATTAACACGATTTTGTATATAGTCATTAACAGATGTAGATATTTAAACAAAAAAAAAAACAAAAACACTTCTTTTAGAAAATAAATATAACAAGTAAATAATACATACATATATGGTTTTCTCACTCACCCAATAGAAAGCGTTGCTCCCACGTTGAAAGATCTTTCAATGTGTATAAAAGAGAGATGCTCTGGAATGGAATTTCAGAATTTTTGTACATTTATAGCAACATGTTGACAAAAGAGGTTTGGAACATGTTCTGAGCATGCACTTTTACTTTATGAGATCTTAATTAATGCTCTTTTTGTTCTTGTATCTCCAATTAAATTGCGTTATTTTTCCATGGGTAATTTTAACAAAAAAAAAATAATTTTTATATGCACATATTTTAACTATAACACTGGCACTACTTTAGAATTATTATAATTCTTGTTGTTGCTGACTTTATACATACCCGTAATATCTATTTTACTTTGATTTAGGTTATTCCATTGTAGGTAGATTGTTCACATATAACTACACTATGTTTCATTATTTCTTGCTGTTAACACTGTTCCTATTTAACCAAGTTGATCGATTTTAAGCGGTTTTTTTGCTAAACTTTTCTTACTTTTTTCAAACAAAACTAATTTTAATAAAGCACTTATTTATTAGCACATGGTCCCTGTGTACTGCTTTTCTCGACTAATGTTTTCACTAAAATAAAGAAGGTCTGCTATATCTCTGTTCGTATTTCTTCGTCGTTGGAACCAATAGAAGTTGTTTTCGGAAATTGTTAGCGTTTTGATGTATGCGTAGATGTACGTCTTTATTTTAACAAGATCATACTAAATTATGTCGTATGCATCTCACTTTTACCCAAACTAAGTAAGTAGTTGTGGCATTTGTTGGTACGCATCCTACTCACAGCTGCATACCACAAAACCTTTGTTAAAATTTGAAATAATTATCAGAAATTATTAGGTACCAATTCTAAATTGTACACATTAAAAAAAAAATCAATATATATGGTAAAAAGGAAGAAAATGAAATTTAAAATTTCCGCCCTATGACAAAATGAAAATATTACCTGTTAAAATGAAATTAAAATAAGTTTAAGCAAAAGACATTGTGGACTTTGCACTGAAACTTTTTGATGCTTTAGATATATGAATTTAATATATGTATGAAAGTATACTCGAGCACCAAGTAACTTTTCTTTTGTATTTCACTATATATAAAGATACCGTGGTTATACCACTCAGAAACAGCCCAAGGAAATGATTGCGTGCTCTACGTATTGTAGGCAAGGCATCTGGTATTGCAAGATGATTTGCAGAAAACATTGAAACTAACATTAATTT
Source organism: Megamerina dolium (assembly GCA_963854835.1). Classification (NCBI taxonomy): domain Eukaryota; kingdom Metazoa; phylum Arthropoda; class Insecta; order Diptera; family Megamerinidae; genus Megamerina; species Megamerina dolium. The sequence goes on along the minus strand of OY978530.1, from coordinate 17,698,723 downwards.
TCCAATCGAATAGCTGAAATTTTGGAGATGATTACCACAACAAAATTTGTGCACATTATTTTAATTTTTACCAGGTGTACAAGCATAAATCCAATGTTTTTCGGTAAAAAAAACAAATTTTTTTTTCATAGAAAGCCAAAAATAAACTATACATTTCACTAGCTATACATTTTTCCAATCTCTCGGGCAATTTGTGTATACCATGCCAAAAGAATTCCTCATTTTTCGAGGCAAACCACTTTTCAAGACATTTTCCGATGTCTTCATACGAATCGAAGTGCTGTTAGGCGAGCGCGTGACCCATCGATGAAAACAGGTGATAGTCAGAAGAGGCCAGGTCTGGTGAATAAGTGGGATGAGGTAGCACCTCCCAATTGAGTGTGTCCAAGTAGTTTTGGACCAGTTTTGACGTGTGCGATGGGGCGTTGTAGTGGAAAAAAATCATCTTCTCATGTCATTGTTCATAAGCACGGCGCAATTTCGCTAGTTGTTGGTGGTAGCGGTGAGCATTGACAGTTTCACCAGGTTTCAACAGCTCGTAGTAGATGACACCCCGCTGATCCCACCAAACGCACAGCATCGTCTTGCGTCCAAAGCGATTTGGTCTTGGAGAAGAAGTTGCTGGTTGGCCGGGATGGACCCACGATTTTTTTCGTTTAGGATTCTCAAAGTATACCCACTTTTCATCGAAAGTCGATAATAGCTCAATATGCTTACTAAAGCCATCTACGAGCAAACAGCGGATTTAAGCTTGTACACCTGGTAATTCCATCGGCCACTTGAAGGCGGCACATTAATTTGAAGGTATTTATTATAATTGTATAACAACAATTGATAACTGCCTACATGTAAATTATGTCTCCATGCTGCAAGCGCTACAACAGTTTTGGCGTTGTAACAAAACAGCACCAAAACCAATCAAAACTGCATCGCAGCGCAATTCAGTCTCTCGTGAAAGATTGTAAATGGCAAGAACAGGTCCGTTCATTAATCTACTTTTCAATTCATTGAAAGACTCTAAATATTCAATGGTTTCATAATCATTTTTACATTTCGGTATATGAAGTTTTAATTTTCGATTAGTTACACGTTCTAAAACTCTTCTTAATAGCTTTTTATGCTCTTCAAAATTAGTAAAAGACACCAAAAAATATTATCTATATATATTATAATTTCTTTACTTTCAACTAAACTACGAAAAATTCTTCTTCTTTCTTATGTGGCCATAACAACCCATGATCGATTTAGGCCGGACATATAATGCCAATTCTATATTCCAACCGCCGAAAGGTTACCCAACACTTCGTCTTTCCAACGGAGGTCTGGCCTTCCGTCCAGCGGGTGCCAAATTAAATACCTAGCCAGCGTGTTCACCCATTCGCTCGATATGACCTAGCCAGCGCACCCGCCGGATTTTGATTCGCCTGACTATGTCAATGTCAGCGTACAGCTCATACAGCTCATCGTTGTACCTTATTCGATACTCGCTATCAACGCAAATAGGTGCGCAGAAATTTTCTCTCGAAAACTCCAAGCATCTTCTCATCCGTTATGTTAGGACATAAATAATGAGGGACTTGTACAGCGTGATTTTCGATCTTCGAGAGAGGGCTCGACTACTTGCTTACTCAGCCCAAAGTAACTCCTGTTAGCAAGAGTTATCCTACGCATGATTTCCAGGTTGACGTCATTACTGCTGTTAATGCTGGTTCCAAGATAAACAAAGTCCCTTATTACTTTAAAAGCGTAGTTGTCAATAGTTACGTGTTGTCCAAGACGCAGGGACTATTTGTGTGTAGACACTAGGTATTTCGTTACTTCCCAATATTCGCTGCACAACGAGAGTTAGAATGTAAAGGTAATCCCTTTTCGGACTGTCGAAAGCGGCTTTATAATCGACGAATAGGTGATGTGTGTAGATCTGTTTTTCTTGGTTTCTCGTTCTCTGATCTGGTGACAAACATGTCGCTTTGTGGATATCGAGATGTTCGATTTTGGTACTATTAAGAGCCATGTTTCGTGCTGCGGCGAAATCGATCAGCCTGATTCTCTAGTTAAACTCTTGGTAAAGATGACCGACACTATATTTCACGAGTAAAAATTTACTAGCGTTATATTAAAATAATATATTTATATTAATATGATATAATAATATGTTTATATATATAATTTAAGACAAAAATATACGTGTAAAAATTCAAAATCCACGAACGAGACCAGTATGGCCCGCACGATGTTCAAACCTCCAGGACCGATTTAGAAGTAATCAGTCAATCATCGCACGAGTGGCGAAAAAACCCAAAACATAAAAAGGGAATTTATGTGAAGAGATGGGTGGCCATATGGTAAGTATGAAAATAGGGTAAGGTAAATACAATGGTAATTCAGGTAAGAATAATTAATTAATTTTATATTTTTTACTTCTGTCTTTCAGTGACCAGTCTAAAGAGATTTAGATATCACGGCCCGCATGCACTGTGCATTAATTGAGCTCATCTGTTAGACGAGACAATGGGCCAATCGCGTACTCGATCGTTCGTGCTCTCCTCTGACGAGCATTGGGAGTCTGTCGTCTTCCAGGGTGTGAGCTTCTAGGAGTGGAAGTTGTTTGTCGTAGCTAGACGCGACGAGAGCGCAGAGGGTTTTGTTGGAGTCCGTGGTAGAGATCATCCGATCGATGCCGGGTACGGGATTCTCTACGGAATGTAAGACATTCGTTGTGGGTCCTTTTTCATGGCGCATGATCATTTCTTCGACGTCGGGGTTGTCGAGTGCTGCGGCGATCCCGCGACCTCTGCTCAGATGAAGGAGCATGTGATGCGCCAGCCTGCATTTCTTTCAACAGTTTGGCGAGTCACATGATCCGGTCCCGTGGGACGGATCTAAGCAGTTGCGGCAGTATCGGTGCGCGCGCATCACATCTTCAATTTGGCCCGGTTTCATAGCCAAAAACCAGCAGCAATATCAGAGAGCGTGGAGCCAATGAAATAAAGGAGACAATGGTCTAGAGTTGAGCTCGGCTTCCACTCTACAGAGCAAAGTAGAAAACTTTTCGAAACGGATTATGTGATGCTGGCAGTCTTCTTGAGATGAATTTTAAAGTTTTTGGCTTTGAGAAAGGCAGCAGTTCGAAGCGTAGATGGTTTACTTTAAAATGGGGCTGCAAAATCAACACCTGTGGTAGAAAAAGGTACCGAAAAGGTACACCGTTCAGGCGGTAGAGCTGCCATAATCTGTGATTGGACCTTTTGTTTGTGAATGGTACAAACTTTGCATAGAAATATGCATTTCCTTATTCGGGGCTTAAGACGAGGGATATAGAATTCTTGTCGATCCATTCTGAACGTGAGCCTTTGTTTTTCGTGTAGGAGCAGAGTATGGAGAAACTCTAGATACAGAACGCAAAATCGGGAATTTTTCGGAAGGATTATGGGGTGCCGCTCATTATAACTAAGACCAGAATGAGCCAATCGACCATTTACTTTTAAGAGATTTTTCTTGTCGAAAAATGTATTTAAAGTCAGCAAAAAACTTTTGTTGCTGATTGTGGATGAGCTGAGGAGAGCCTTCAGCTCATTTGGGCTAACTAGATCAGCCGGCTTTTTGTGAAACGAATTTCGTCATGCGAGAGTGAGAAATTCGAAATTGAAGAAGATTTTCGCATTTTAGAGAGTTCGTTATGGACAAAACCGAAAACGTAAGAAATCACGGGCAATGCCCATGAAAATAAAGAGAACTGTTGGAAAACGTCGGTATGGTTATCTAACCTGGAAAGAACTTCCACTTTCCTTTGTTCAGGGGGCAAACTAGTGGAAACTGTTGGTTTTGGCCAGGCTTCTTCGTGGTGATGAAGCCATACAGGGCCATTCCACCGAAGAGTATTGGACACAAGCTCTTGGGGCTTGAATCCGCGTGTACCCAAATTATCTGGGTTTTCGCTGCTGATGACATGGTGCCAGAACTCGATATCCAGACATTCTCTAACGTCACCTCATCGTAAATGACTTTAAGACCGACCTACGAGATGTGGTCCTCTGATAGCATTCTTCACAATCTGTATTATCTTCCGAGATTTGGGCTGGCTGACTCAGGTCCTAATGTTACCAAAACTTCCCTAGTTGAGAATTAAGAAGTTCGTTGGAAACTTCCTCTACTTGTGTCCCGAATGTTGGCACTTTTTGAGAGATAGGGCGACTAATTATCCAGGCAAAGGAAGCGAGGAGGCTTCCACAGATATTATAGCGGATTCCGCTTAGGAGGATTTGAGGAGGAATCAAATCAGTACCTATGACCATATCGATTTGCGCTTGCACTAAGCAATTCGGATCAACCAAACCGAACATTTCGAATTGCTGCCAATCGCGCTGAGATATTCTAAATGTTTTAAGGAATTTGGTTAATTGTGAGAGTACAATTGCCCGTGTATGTAACTTTTTATTAGCCTTTGGAGCAACTAACGAAACGGTACAAGTCTGATTAGAGTTTTTATGGTTTTGCCACTCATTCCAGATATTTTTAAGTGAGTTGCTTGGGAGGGAAGCCTCTACCGATTTTGTACCTTAGTAAAAATGAATGTTCTTTGGAGAACCTTGGTCGATGAGTCCTCGAACCTTGTAAAGTTCTATAAGATCTCTATAGAGACAGGAGCTGTGGGCAAAAGTGTTCTTCTTCATTTGAGGTGAACAATGCTTGCATCTTTGAAGAAGACTCGGAGCATGATGAACAGGGTTGCTCATCTTCGGGTGACCGGTTCTGAGATTTCCGTTTTCTTGAGGGGGTTCTCGTGTGCCGCGTGTTCTTTTTCTTATTGTTAGGCTAAAGTGTGAGGGTTTGCGCCAAAACCTTGGTGTTGCTACTGGGAATACTGTAAGCTGCTATGTGAAGCATGGTGTGATGCCTTTGCTGACATTGCAAATAGGAATGTTTGGTCTTGCAGTCCCGTTTATGGTGAGAGAATTGGGATCCAATCCTGGTGCATATCTGTTGCTCAAAACTGCCCGAAGAATCCTTGGATGTCTGGGAACAATCTCTAAGTTCCCGCAATGATCTTCCAACATGGCAACAAATGAACGAATTCCTGACTCTCAGGTATGAAGTCGTGGATAGGTTTTCTCCAAAACAGAGGCCAGAACAAACTCAAGATTTTTTGCAGAAAGCAATCGGACATTCTCTTGCAAAGCTCCTCATCCTCTAAAATCCTGTGAACAGTTTAAAAAGTTAGTTGTGCGCGATAGAGTGAGGCTAGTTCGAGAACACAATCTCTGTGAGAACTGCTTGGCTTGCACCCACCATAAACGGTACTGCAAGACCAAACATTCCTGTGAATACTACTATCAGAGGACCACATCTCGTAGGTCGGTCTCTAAACCATAAGCTGCTCGAAGATTACCGCACGCAGGATCATAGGCAACTCACAGGTTCGCATGAAATCATCTATGATGGCAAGTTTTTCTAGTTTTACTTGCCACATCATGCAGTGGTGAGGCCGGAAATGGAAACCACCAAAGTGCGTGTTGTTTTTAATGCATCAAGAAACACCGGCTTAGGCCAGTGGAAGTGGAGACTATATGAATTCTTTATCTGTCGCGGAATAATTTTTCTCGTGATTATTTAGTGTCCTTGATATAAAACATACTGGGTGTCCTTCTTGGGAAAGCACTGCTCCAATTGCATAGTTTGATGCGTCTGTGGTTAGTGTAAATGGTTTGTCAAAGTTCGGGTATCTCAATATTGGATGAGAGCTAATTAATGTTTTTACCTTTTCGAATGCTCCTATATAGCTTGTATCTTTTACGTTTATTTTTACATTTTTCTTTAAATATTTTGTAATGGGTTGGGCTACTTTTTCGTAATCCTTTATAAATTTACGGTAGTACCCTGTTATCCCTAAAAATATTTTTATTTGTTTCTCTGTTTTAGGTAGTTGTAATGTTTCTATTACTTTTATTTTATCCGGGTTCGGTTTTAATTCATTTTCTGTCAAAATGTGTCCTAAAAATTCCGTCTCTTTTTTCATGAAATTACATTTATCGATTTGAATCTTGAGGTTAGCTTGTTCTAATGTTTTGAAGATGCCTGTTATTGCATTTCGTGCTCCTGTAGGGATGTACTAAAAATCAAAATCACATGTTTTATTAATAAAGTCCCGTAGTGTTTCGTTAATTAAACGTTGAAATGTTGCGGGTGCATTTTTTAAACCGAATGGCATTCTAATAAATTCGTACAATCCGTGGGGTGTAGCGAATGCCGTTTTTTCTCTGTCTTGTTCCTTAATTAAGATTTGGTGATACCCTTTTGCTAGGTCTAACGTTGTGAAATACTGCGCTTTACCTAATTTGTCCAAAATTGAATCTATGTTTGGTATTGGGTATTTGTCGTCTATGGTTACCTCATTCAATTTTCTATAGTCTATCACGATCCTGTATTTACGTTCCCCTGAGTTGTCCATTTTCTTAGGTACTACAATTAATGGGCTAGAGTATCGCGAATGACTTTTTCTTTCTTTAGTCTCTTTGATCTACATTAAAATTTCTTCTAGGCCACTCTTTAGAATGTGATTTATATGATTTTCTGTATTCCGGTCTAATACACGTATCTTCGCATCTTCTTTGGTTCATTATAAATATTATTTGCGCTAGTTCTTTGTGTTCATATATTTTATCAAAAGTGTCCCCTGCGTCATTTCCTTAATTGTATTTATTAAAAGACTGTCAATGTTTGTTAAATCTATTCCTTGTCCGCCTGTATAATACACAATAAGTTCATCTGTCTTATACTTAATGTTCTGAATTTCTATTGCCAGCTCACTTACCGAATTTACTCGTATATTTGTTATTCTTCTGTAAATTTCGTGCGGCTCCGTGTCCGGTTTGTATCTAATCTTTAATGTGTTCTTGATCATTGTCCAATTATCTGGTTCCGGAATGTTGATTATAACGTTTTTAGCTTCTCCCTGTACGGTCCTGTAAAATATCATCCTTGTAGCTTCCTTCGTCAGTTCGCTATTGTTTATTTTCGACAAAAGGTATTCTGCACTGCTGAAGAATGAATTTATCGTTACGTCGCCACGTCCTGTGAACACTGGTAGGTGTGCTATATTCTTGAAGATTCGATCCACTTTGTTGTTATCGGCTGGTTGTTGTTGTTGTAACTCTATATATGCGGTCTTCAGTAGTTCTATTTGATGTTCCCTACTCGCAAGTTCCTCCATCAGGTCTACTTGTGGTATGTGAGTTTGATCCTGTGTCATCTTTCTTCTTATGTCGTGTTCGTGTTGCATCCTTGATCCTATTTTGATTTTTTTTTCGCTGAGCGTTGTAAGTGGTGTCAACAAATTATATTGTATTCACTGCACTGTCACTTCTCGTTCCTTAATATCGAATTAGGTGAGTGGTGTCAACAAATTAGATTGTGAGCACTGCACTGTCACTTTATTATTTTATTTGTTTATATCCTAGAGGGTCTGGTCAACTTCCTGAGTTGGCTACGGAATCGCAGGATTATATTTGGGTGTTATAATTTAAACGAATTTTTTTCGATCACTATCCTTTGGGTGCCGTAGCTCAGTGGTTAGTGTGTTCGCCTTCTGATCTGTAGGTCGTGGTTCAATCCCCGGCTGATGCATAACAAATTTAATATCGATAAGATTTTTCTTTCGAATGGTACCCACCTGTCGGCAAGCAATTGGCAATTCTTCCGACAGTAACAACTTGCCATGCAAAATCTTCTTAAAGAACTCTGTGACAAAGCTCAGAAAAAGTGATGTCACAAGTGTTCTGCCGTTCGGAACCGGCTAAAATAAGTAGGTCCCTTCTAATACTGTCCAAATTTAAGACGCACAACAGTAATGGCAGAGAAGCTTGGTCAATGAGCCCTTTGGGGCTTTAAGTGCCAATTATTTTTTTTTTTTTTTATCCTTTCTTCTTTTGCTGAAAGGACTACCGACTGCCCCACTTTTGTTTTATGACTTTTGAAAAGTCTTTTTAAAAAATATTAAGCCAATAAGATATTTGGCAAACACAACCTAAATTCTTGATGCTTCAGACCAAACTGAAACTTTTCTTTATTTCTACTTTTCATGAAAGTTACAAAATATGTGCTTAATCAGAAATGGAAACGCTTAATTGCACAATTATTGATTTCTACTATATTATTGCAAGAGTTGCATTATCTTGTAATTTGTTTTTTACATTTAAAATAAATTGGTCAATATCGTTCGATGCTGACTGTGCATTTATATGAGTAGGTAGGTTACCGACATTATACGTAACTCGCATGAAATCATCTCTGATGGCAAGTATTTCTCCTTTTACCTGCCACATCATGCAGTGGTGAGGCCGGAAAAGAAATCCACCAAAATGCGTGTTGTTTTTAATGCCTTAAGAAGCGGCTAAGGCCATTCTCTTAACGACGTATTACATATAGGTCCCACATTACAACCAGATCTCATGGTTCTCATCCTGAGGTGGCGACTATATCAATTCGTTCTCAATGATGATGTCCAAATGATATACCGACAAATTCTTGTCCACTATGACGACCAGGATTTGCAGCGAATTCTCTTTCGCAGGTCACCAAATTCTCCAATTCAGGATTTCCGATTGAAGACAGTCACGTTTGGTGAAAATTGCGTTTCATATTTTGCCATTAGAACACTGCAACAATTGGCTAAGAATTCCAAGAAGAATTTCCCTCTCGTGGAAAATATAATCTTCAAAGAAACCTATGTGGATGACGTATTATCTGGTTCTCATACAATTTCAGATGCAGTAGAATCTTTATCTCAAGTAATACAAGTCCTCAACTGCGCAGGATTTCCATTACGAAAGATCACTGCAAATCATCATTTTATAAAAAAATCTCATAATCAGACGATTTTGATTTTGATTTTCTAAAATTTGAAAGTGCCAATGCCACAAAAACCCTAGGCATACGATGCAATGCATTGACTGATACATGCCAATATTCAGTATCGCACATCGAAAAAACATAAGCTATTACCAAGCGACAAATTTTATCTGACGTTCCGAAACTTTTTGACCTGGCAGGATGGTTCTCGCTCATCATGATTCAAGCTAAGCTGCTTCTCCAAGAGCTTTCGTTAGAAGGCGCCAACTGGGATGAGTTTTGACGCACTCATCACTCATCACACTAGATCACTTATCAAATGGAATGTATTTCTGGAGAACATTTCATCCATTGGTCTCATCAAAATCCCTCGTTGGGTACAATCCTCTCCCAAGAAGCGAATCCAGCTTCATGTATTTTTTGACGCTTCATAGAAAGCGTACTGTACAGCCCTGTACATACGATTAATGGATTTGAATAAACGAATATCCTGTAATCTATTGGTGGCTAAACGAAAAGTTGCATTTTTGCAGACGGTCAGCTTACCCCGTTTGGAATGAGGTGCAGCCATTTTACTTTCGCATTCGTTAGAGAATGTCTAGATGTCGAGTTCTCAAACATATTTTTCTGGTCCAATTCCCAAATCGTCCTCGCATGGCTAGGAAAACCACCCCATACATGGAAAACGTACGTCGCTAATCGTACAGCCAAAACGTTGGAAATGCTATCTGACGCCATGTCATCAGCAGCGAAAACCCAGCTGATGATGGGTTTTCACTCTTAGGTGAAGTGGCCCTGCATGGCTTCATCACCCCGAAGAATCCTGGCCTAAACCAACAGTCATCGAACAAAACGATGCATATGTGACCTAAATGGGATCATTCTATGCTAAATAAAACCTTCAATTTAATGCAAAAATAATGGATTTCTTTTTATTAGACCTTATATATATATATAAATATATATATATATATATATATATATATATATATATATATATATATATATATATATATATATATATATATATACGGGTGCCGTAGCTAAGTGGTTAGTGTGTTAGCCTTCTGATCTGTAGATCGTGGTTCAATACCCGGCTGATGCATAACAAATTTAATATCGAAAAGATTTTTCTTTCGAACGGTACCCACCTGTCGGTAAGCAATTGGCAATTCTTCCGACAGTAACAACTTGCCATGAAAAAGCTTCTAAAAAGAACTCTGTGACAAAGCTCAGAAAAAGTGATGTCTCAAGTGTTCTGCCGTTCGAAACCGGCTAAAATAAGTATGTCCATTCTAATACTGTCCAAAATTTAAGACGCACAACAGTAATGGAAGAAAAAGCTCGCCCAATGAGCCCTTTGGGGCTTTAAGTGCCACATATATATATATATATATATATATATATATATATATATATATATATATATATATTTATACATATATATATATATATATTTATATATATATATATATATATATATATATATATATATATATATTTATATATATATATATATATATATATATATATATATATATTATATATATATATATATATATATATTTTATATATATATATATATATATATATATATATAAATATATATATATATATATATATATATATATATATATATATATATATGTGGCACTTAAAGCCCCAAAGGGCTCATTGGGCGAGCTTTTTCTTCCATTACTGTTGTGCGTCTTAAATTTTGGACAGTATTAGAATGGACATACTTATTTTAGCCGGTTTCGAACGGCAGAACACTTGAGACATCACTTTTTCTGAGCTTTGTCACAGAGTTCTTTTTAGAAGCTTTTTCATGGCAAGTTGTTACTGTCGGAAGAATTGCCAATTGCTTACCGACAGGTGGGTACCGTTCGAAAGAAAAATCTTTTCGATATTAAATTTGTTATGCATCAGCCGGGTATTGAACCACGACCTACAGATCAGAAGGCGAACACACTAACCACTTAGCTACGGCACCCGTATATATATATATATATATATATATATATATATATATATATATATATATATTTATATATATATATATATATATATATATATATATATATATATATATATATATTTATATATATATATATTTATATATATATATAAGGTCTAATAAAAAGAAATCCATTATTTTTGCATTAAATTGAAGGTTTTATTTAGCATAGAATGATCCCATTTAGGTCACATATGCATCGTTTTGTTCGATGACTGTTGGTTTAAGCCAGGATTCTTCGGGGTGATGAAGCCATGCAGGGCCACTTCACCTAAGAGTGAAAACCCATCATCAGCTGGGTTTTCGCTGCTGATGACATGGCGTCAGATAGCATTTCCAACGTTTTGGCTGTACGATTAGCGACGTACGTTTTCCATGTATGGGGTGGTTTTCCTAGCCATGCGAGGACGATTTGGGAATTGGACCAGAAAAATATGTTTGAGAACTCGACATCTAGACATTCTCTAACGAATGCGAAAGTAAAATGGCTGCACCTCATTCCAAACGGGGTAAGCTGACCGTCTGCAAAAATGCAACTTTTCGTTTAGCCACCAATAGATTACAGGATATTCGATTATTCAAATCCATTAATCGTATGTACAGGGCTGTACAGTACGCTTTCTATGAAGCGTCAAAAAATACATGAAGCTGGATTCGCTTCTTGGGAGAGGATTGTACCCAACGAGGGATTTTGATGAGACCAATGGATGAAATGTTCTCCAGAAATACATTCCATTTGATAAGTGATCTAGTGTGATGAGTGATGAGTGCGTCAAAACTCATCCCAGTTGGCGCCTTCTAACGAAAGCTCTTGGAGAAGCAGCTTAGCTTGAATCATGATGAGCGAGAGCCATCCTGCCAGGTCAAAAAGTTTCGGAACGTCAGATAAAATTTGTCGCTTGGTAATAGCTTATGTTTTTTCGATGTGCGATACTGAATATTGGCATGTATCAGTCAATGCATTGCATCGTATGCCTAGGGTTTTTGTGGCATTGGCACTTTCAAATTTTAGAAAATCAAAATCAAAATCGTCTGATTATGAGATTTTTTTATAAAATGATGATTTGCAGTAATCTTTCGTAATGGAAATCCTGCGCAGTTGAGGACTTGTATTACTTGAGATAAAGATTCTACTGCATCTGAAATTGTATGAGAACCAGATAATACATCATCCACATAGGTTTCTTTGAAGATTATATTTTCCACGAGAGGGAAATTCTTCTTGGAATTCTTAGCCAATTGTTGCAGTGTTCTAATGGCAAAATATGAAACGCAATTTACACCAAACGTGACTGTCTTCAATCGGAAATCCTGAATTGGAGAATTTGGTGACCTGCGAAAGAGAATTCGCTGCAAATCCTGGTCGTCATAGTGGACAAGAATTTGTCGGTACATCATTTGGACATCATCATTGAGAACGAATTGATATAGTCGCCACCTCAGGATGAGAACCATGAGATCTGGTTGTAATGTGGGACCTATATGTAATACGTCGTTAAGAGAATGGCCTTAGCCGCTTCTTAAGGCATTAAAAACAACACGCATTTTGGTGGATTTCTTTTCCGGCCTCACCACTGCATGATGTGGCAGGTAAAAGGAGAAATACTTGCCATCAGATATATATATATATATATATATTTATATATATATATATATATACATATATATTATATATATATATATATATATATATATATATATATATATATATATATATATATATATATATATATATATATATATATTATATATATATATATATATATATATATATATTTTATATATATATATATATATATATATATATATATATATATATATTTATATATATATATATATATAAGGTCTAATAAAAAGAAATCCATTATTTTTGCATTAAATTGAAGGTTTTATTTAGCATAGTTAGAAAGTTCCCATTTAGGTTACATATGCATCGTTTTGTTCTATGACTGTTGGTTTAGGCCAGGATTCTTCGGGGTGATGAAGCCATGCAGGGCCATTTCACCTAAGAGTGAAAACCCATCAGCAGCTGGGTTTTCGCTGCTGATGACATGGCGTCAGATAGCATTTCCAACGTTTTAGCTGTACGATTAGCGACGTACGTTTCCATGTATGGGGTGGTTTTCCTAGCCATGCGAGGACGATTTGGGAATTGGACCAGAAAAATATGTTTGAGAACTCGACATCTAGACATTCTCTAACGAATGCGAAAGTAAAATGGCTGCACCTCATTCCAAACGGGGTAAGCTGACCGTCTGCAAAAATGCAACTTTTCGTTTAGCCACCAATAGATTACAGGATATTCGTTTATTCAAATCCATTAATCGTACGTACAGGGCTGTACAGTACGCTTTCTATGAAGTGTCACAAAATACATGAAGCTGGATTCGCTTCTTGGGAGAGGATTGTACCCAACGATTGATTTTGATGAGACCAATGGATGAAATGTTCTCCAGAAATACATTCCATTTGATAAGTGATCTAGTGTGATGAGTGATGAGTGCGTCAAAACTCATCCCAGTTGGCGCCTTCTAACGAAAGCTCTTGGAGAAGCAGCTTAGCTTGAATCATGATGAGCGAGAGCCATCCTGCCAGGTCAAAAAGTTTCGGAACGTCAGATAAAATTTGTCGCTTGGTAATAGCTTATGTTTTTTCGATGTGCGATACTGAATATTGGCATGTATCAGTCAATGCATTGCATCGTATGCCTAGGGTTTTTGTGGCATTGGCACTTTCAAATTTTAGAAAATCAAAATCAAAATCGTCTGATTATGAGATTTTTTTATAAAATGATGATTTGCAGTGATCTTTCGTAATGGAAATCCTGCGCAGTTGAGGACTTGTATTACTTGAGATAAAGATTCTACTGCATCTGAAATTGTATGAGAACCAGATAATACGTCATCCACATAGGTTTCTTTGAAGATTATATTTTCCACGAGAGGGAAATTCTTCTTGGAATTCTTAGCCAATTGTTGCAGTGTTCTAATGGCAAAATATGAAACGCAATTTACACCAAACGTGACTGTCTTCAATCGGAAATCCTGAATTGGAGAATTTGGTGACCTGCGAAAGAGAATTCGCTGCAAATCCTGGTAGTCATAGTGGACAAGAATTTGTCGGTATATCATTTGGACATCATCATTGAGAACGAATTGAGATAGTCGCCACCTCAGGATGAGAACCATGAGATCTGGTTGTAATGTGGGACCTATATGTAATACGTCGTTAAGAGAATGGCCTTAGCCGCTTCTTAAGGCATTAAAAACAACACGCATTTTGGTGGATTTCTTTTCCGGCCTCACCACTGCATGATGTGGCAGGTAAAAGGAGAAATACTTGCCATCAGAGATGATTTCATGCGAGTTACGTATAATGTCGGTAACCTACCTACTCATATAAATGCACAGTCAGCATCGAACGATATTGACCAATTTATTTTAAATGTAAAAAACAAATTACAAGATAATGCAACTCTTGCAATAATATAGTAGAAATCAATAATTGTGCAATTAAGCGTTTCCATTTCTGATTAAGCACATATTTTGTAACTTTCATGAAAAGTAGAAATAAAGAAAAGTTTCAGTTTGGTCTGAAGCATCAAGAATTTAGGTTGTGTTTGCCAAATATCTTATTGGCTTAATATTTTTTAAAAAGACTTTTCAAAAGTCATAAAACAAAAGTGGGGCAGTCGGTAGTCCTTTCAGCAAAAGAAGAAAGGATAAAAAAAAAAAAATAATTGGCACTTAAAGCCCCAAAGGGCTCATTGGCCAAGCTTCTCTGCCATTACTGTTGTGCGTCTTAAATTTGGACAGTATTAGAAGGGACCTACTTATTTTAGCCGGTTCCGAACGGCAGAACACTTGTGACATCACTTTTTCTGAGCTTTGTCACAGAGTTCTTTAAGAAGATTTTGCATGGCAAGTTGTTACTGTCGGAAGAATTGCCAATTGCTTGCCGACAGGTGGGTACCATTCGAAAGAAAAATCTTATCGATATTAAATTTGTTATGCATCAGCCGGGGATTGAACCACGACCTACAGATCAGAAGGCGAACACACTAACCACTGAGCTACGGCACCCAAAGGATAGTGATCGAAAAAAATTCGTTTAAATTATAACACCCAAATATAATCCTGCGATTCCGTAGCCAACTCAGGAAGTTGACCAGACCCTCTAGGATATAAACAAATAAAATAATAAAGTGACAGTGCAGTGCTCACAATCTAATTTGTTGACACCACTCACCTAATTCGATATTAAGGAACGAGAAGTGACAGTGCAGTGAATACAATATAATTTGTTGACACCACTTACAACGCTCAGCGAAAAAAAAATCAAAATAGGATCAAGGATGCAACACGAACACGACATAAGAAGAAAGATGACACAGGATCAAACTCACATACCACAAGTAGACCTGATGGAGGAACTTGCGAGTAGGGAACATCAAATAGAACTACTGAAGACCGCATATATAGAGTTACAACAACAACAACCAGCCGATAACAACAAAGTGGATCGAATCTTCAAGAATATAGCACACCTACCAGTGTTCACAGGACGTGGCGACGTAACGATAAATTCATTCTTCAGCAGTGCAGAATACCTTTTGTCGAAAATAAACAATAGCGAACTGACGAAGGAAGCTACAAGGATGATATTTTACAGGACCGTACAGGGAGAAGCTAAAAACGTTATAATCAACATTCCGGAACCAGATAATTGGACAATGATCAAGAACACATTAAAGATTAGATACAAACCGGACACGGAGCCGCACGAAATTTACAGAAGAATAACAAATATACAAGTAAATTCGGTAAGTGAGCTGGCAATAGAAATTCAGAACATTAAGTATAAGACAGATGAACTTATTGTATATTATACAGGCGAACAAGGAATAGATTTAACAAACATTGACAGTCTTTTAATAAATACAATTAAGGAAATGACGCAGGGGACACTTTTGATAAAATATATGAACACAAAGAACTAGCGCAAATAATATTTATAATGAACCAAAGAAGATGCGAAGATACGTGTATTAGACCGGAATACAGAAAATCATATAAATCACATTCTAAAGAGTGGCCTAGAAGAAATTTTAATGTAGATCAAAGAGACTAAAGAAAGAAAAAGTCATTCGCGATACTCTAGCCCATTAATTGTAGTACCTAAGAAAATGGACAACTCAGGGGAACGTAAATACAGGATCGTCATAGACTATAGAAAATTGAATGAGGTAACCATAGACGACAAATACCCAATACCAAACATAGATTGAATTTTGGACAGCGCAGTATTTCACAACGTTAGACCTAGCAAAAGGGTATCACCCTTTTATATATATATATATATATATATATATATATATATATATATATATATATACATATATATATATATATATATATATATATATATATATATATATATATATATATATATATATATATATATATATATATATATATATATATATATATATATGTTGCTTGCTGCCGGTGTTGATGTTCATGATGTGCTGCTGCCGCAATTCACGTTTTTTGTATTTAGAAAATAATATTTTATAAAATGTAATTTTATAAAACGAAAAAAAATTGTTTTTTTTTAACCACTCTAGCTTATTATGTGTATGTTTATTCATTGTTGTACTCGTAAATATATATATTTAAAAAATTTATATTATTTTTTTTTTTAATCTCTTTGGGGCACACTTTTGCACATGTACTTGTCTAGTGTTTGTATGTCATGTGTTTACTGATACTATGTAGCTTTTGGTTTTTTTTTTTTATTTAGTTATATACATATTTTTTATATATTATCGTTAATTTTAGTATAACGTTAGTATAATGCACTTACTGAACTAATATCAAACCCGATGTATTTTTTTTTACTTTTTGTACATACTTTTGCACATATCTATTTGTTATGTTATTTTTGCTTTAAATTTGTTATCTCTAATGTTTTGATTATTTTAATTTTTACACTTTAAATTGGTTTTAGTTGCCGATTGGTTTTAGGCACCGATTTATATATGATTCGAAGGACCAATAATTAAACGCTTGGTTAAGGTGACCGACACTATTTTTCACGAGTAATAATGTAATAATGTGTGTGCCGTAGCTCAGTGGTTAGTGTGTTCGCCTTCTGATCTGTAGGTCGTGGTTCAATCCCCGGCTGATGCATAACAAATTTAATATCGATAAGATTTTTCTTTCGAACGGTACCCACCTGTCGGCAAGCAATTGGCAATTCTTCCGACAGTAACAACTTGCCATGAAAAAGCTTCTTAAAGAACTCTGTGACAAAGCTCAGAAAAAGTGATGTCAAAAGTGTTCTGCCGTTCGGAACCGGCTAAAATAAGTAGGTCCCTTCTAATATTGTCCTAAATTTAAGACGCACAACAGTAATGGAAGAGAAGCTCGGCCAATGAGCCCTTTGGGGCTTTATGTGCCACATATTACATTACAATAATTCACTAGCGTTTTATTAAAATAATATAATTATATTAATATAATATAATAATATGTTTATATATATGTAATTTAAAACAAAAGTGTACGTGTAAATTTCAAAATCCACGAACGAGATCTAGGACCGATTTAGAAGTGATCGGTCAATCATTGCACGAGAAGCGAAAAAACCCAAAACATAAAAAGGGAATTTATGTGGAGAGATGGGTGACCATATGGTAAATATGAAAATAGGGTACGGGAAATACAATGGTATTTCAGGTAAGTTTAATTAATTCATTTTATGTTTTTTACTTCTGTCTTTCAGTCACCAATCATATGGATTGTCTAAAGAAATTTAGACATTCTCTTATCGGAGGTGTTCTGGTGGAGGCTATATTTTCCGACAGTAGGACCAAAGTTACTCTTTTTACCCACGATGGCATTGAAATAGCCAAGCACGATTTTTAAGTACTTGAATTGTCCATTTGGGGTCACAAAAGCTATAAATGGAACTGAGTCTTCAGAAAAATTTTAAATCTAATGCTGAAAATATTATCTTTCCTTCCAAATATAAATTTCTACCAATTGTAATGAATAATTATCCCTAACAGTAATTTTGTTTAGCCCACGATAACCGACACTCATAGGTTTTTGTCCGTTTTTATTTTTTACTAATACAATTGCAAAAGCGTAGGGTAAGCAATGAAACGGAAATTTGCTTGTGTAATGAATCTGCATTTATTAAAATTTACTTTAGATTTGTGCATGATTTAACGTAATGAGCCAAGCACCAGTAACGTAGACATGATTCATAAGTTCGCAGTGGAAATTGAGATTTTAGTTTAATATATCCAGGGTGAGAGCAGTTGAAGCAAGTAATTGATTTTTTTATCATCAGCATATTTCATTTTTTCTAGATTCGCTTCACGGAAACGTTTAAATGGCTTATCTAGATATTTCTGTTGGTATCGGTTAATCAAAGATATTAAGTTCTTCAACCGTTCGAGCACCAAGGAGCAAGTTAACATTTGCAATGTGATTATCGATGATAAAATCTATGGTTTAAATTGCAGTGCACTTGCCAAAAGCAAATGCTTGAATTGTCAAAACGTAGCAATGTATTGATCCTTCTTTCTTATTCCATTTTCAGCGGCTCATCATACAGTAAACGTTAGACTCAGTGACTCAAGAAAAATCGAGCTGTTCCGAAAAAGGAGTGTCGTAGACTATGAAGCCTGAAGTTTTCGTCGGTATTGATAGTTTTCATAATGTCTCCAAAATCTCTCAAAAAGTGTATAATTGAATGACTAGAATTATCTCTATCTCCGACGTTGCGCTGCGGGTATAGCCACTTCGCCAACAGTTCCAATCAAAGGACCCTTGGCAGACTTCACACCCGCTTCCCATAGACCCCCGAAATGCGGAGCCCTGGACGGTATAAAGACGAACTAGAACCGGCCATCTGCTGCATAGTATTGTATAGCTTCTTTGGCTATACGCCTACATTCTTGAAGTCGCGCAATTTCCTCTCTGACCCAACGAAGTTGGCCCCGTTGTCGCAGTACACTTTCTGTCGCTGAAAATAAAATGATCAGTAGTTGAATCACTAATTCTCTCTAAATGTACTGCTTTAGAAGTGAAACAGATGAAAATCACAATATATATATTTTTACAGGTGGTCGACCGCGAATTCTTAAGGAGGTATACACGGGACCACAATAGTCTACTCCGCATATTAAAAATGGGCATAAAGTCCTTAATCTATCAGGTGGCAAATTACCCATAATTTGTGTCCTCAGCTTGGGCTTATATCAAAAACAATGTACACAGCTGCTTACGGTTTTTCTACAGGCCTCTTGAGATAAACTAGCCACAATCTTTCTCTAGGAACTCCTACCACTGCTTTGCAAATACCGCAGATATATTTTAACGAAGTGCGAATGTGTGGCTAGAAGTAATGGAATTTGGCATCATAAGAAATTGGTGCGTTTAAAAGACGCCCACCCACACGCAGCAATTTAAATGAAAGTGCATCTTTCGAGAATTCATGCAAAAATATATTTAATTTCTGTAGACTCGCGGAAGTGGTACATTTTTTGATACCTTCGTGATTTCGTCTTTATATTCTATGTGCTGCACTGCTTGAACTATTTTCATTAAACTTAGTTTTAGTTCATTCGCGGTCAGTGCCAAATCCAACTTAATTTATTTATCCTTTGTTCATCATATAAATCGAATTACATACATACAATTACAAAAACACGAAGCATTTTATTATGGGGAGGTTCTCCTCTTTTTTTTTTTCAAAAAATCGACTTTTTTTTTTCTTGATGAAATGAAAGGTATAAATGTTTAGAATATTTGTGCAATCGTATTTTTCGATCCACAACATATTTATCTCACTAAAGCCAGGAATAGCCGACTAAGATGCTGATGTGAGTACAATGTAGCATTTTAACTTTAAACGCGTTTATCTCAAAAGCATTTTTTTTATCCTAGCGTCAAGCATAGCTCATGATCTACTGCTCAGATTTACTTCATCTAAAATTTTCCTGAAAGAGTATGGTTTTTCGTATGACTTATACCTAAAATAAACATAAACAATTGTTCAATAATTGTCGTTAAACAAAAAAAAACTTTAAGAGAAGAGGGTAAAATCGAAATTTTTCTTTAACTATGCATAAATTGGATAATTTTTCTTGAAAACTCTTTATAAATAGGTATAAGTCATAGGAAATTTTATTAACTTGAATATAAAATACAAGTTTTTGATTTCAGTTTACTACAAGTGGCTGCAACCTTGACGTTATCGAACGACTCCTCGCCTTCAAAGAATGACACGATCCGCCATTTTGGGGCCGCAATATTAGATTTTTTCATCAAAATTTTTTTTTTGTATTTTTAAAAGTTGTCTCAATAAACCATCAAAACCGTTCGTTCGTATGTCTTTTCATTATCCGACAGTAAACAATCAAATTTCGCTTCATTTTCGGCTAAAAAGAGGAGAACCTCCCCTTATGTGAGCAGAATTTCTCAATATTTTCACAATATATATATATATATATATATATATATATATATATATATATATATATATATATATATATATATGTATATATATATATATATATATATATATATATATATATATATATATATATATTATATATATATATATATATATGGTTCTCGGAAGACCTAAGCCGGCGGCTGCGACGGTGTTGAATAAAGAGGACGGTGTCACCAGGTCGGCAGGGAAGCCGGTTTGGAGGCAGCGTAAAACATCTGGCCGAACATCTGATGGTGTGGATGAAGACGATCCTAGTGGAACGGAATCGTTAGCTTTATCAGGTGTAAGCGTAGAGGACGGAGTCTCAAGAGCAGAGCGAATCCTGTTGAAGAAACGGGAGAAGCAGAAGCGAAATAGACAACGTAAAAAGGCCATGAAGTCGTCGGAGAAGACCATTGAGCAGCTCTCGGGCCAACTCAGTGGACTTCTGCAAGATGAGTCGACCTTGGAGGTGGAGAACTCGGGGAAGAGGTTCAGGGGCGATAGCTCCGGAACCACTTTAAAAAGTTCAACGCCTGAGGAGCCTCATCCGAAGACGACGGAGGGGCCAATTGAGGTGAATGCTGGGAAGGATGGACAACCGTCTCTTGAGAAGGTTGATAATTCTTCCACGCAGACACCAAAAGGGGCAAATGCTCGGAGAGATGGACGGCCAATTATAAAGGCCGTCAGTCGCTCCGAAAGGGGCTCGAGGCCCAAGCCTAACACGGGTAGAGTAGCTCTGGGAACGACGGGACAGGGAAATCCGACGTCGGGAGGTGATGAGCGGGGTGGACAATCTGGAAAGATTGTTAACCCAGCGGACTCACAGTCCTCGCATGCGGTACCTGGGCCGAGCGGTCTTGGCAGAGCGCCTAAGCGTCGGGCTGAACAGGCAAAGGGCGAGCCCACCAGGGCGAGGAAGACTTACGCTCAAGTAGCGGAAGCTGACCTCGTTATGGGAGTCATGGACTTGTCACTAGAGGGGCTTCTGGAGGATACTCATCTGAGTACCTTCAAGGTATCTTTGTTGGATGCCATGGAGTCTCTTGAAGACGATGTCAATGACATTGGATTTGTCGGCAGGGCAAGGGTGGAGAGCTGATTGATTGTACTAAGGTGCAAAAATCAGCTATCCAAGCAATGGCTGTGCAAGACAGTGGAGCACCTAACCGGTTTGTGGGAGGGTGCGAAACTCAAATGTGACAGCATAACTGCCTTGTCGACAAAGAGGAAGATGGTGATTGTTGCTCATGGCATTGCTGTGGCCAGCGACATCATCCTCAGAAGGCTGCAGCGCCAGAACGTCTGTGTGAAGGACACTTCCAAATGGAGTGTTATCCGCACAGAAGGGTTTGGCGAGGCAGAAAGGGCAGGTGTTGTACTCACCGTGCTGTGTCCTAGGGAGGACGCAGAGGCCGTCAGGATCGCAGGGGGAGACTCAACTGCGGTCTTGAACAGGCCGTCGTTAAATTCCAGAAGGATGCAGTATGAGGGGTGCGACGCAGCTCCTGGCGTGGGGCTAGTGGCAGATTCTGCAAGGAAGAAGCTATTAGGGCGGGAGGTGGGCCCGCGCCAGGAACCACTAAATGTGTGTCAACTCAATATTCACCACAGCAAAGCAGCATCAGCAATGATGGTGCGGAGCTTCGATGAGGATGAGCTTGACATTGCACTAGTTCAGGAGCCCTGGATTCTTCATGGAAGGATCAAAGGACTATCTGCACAAAAGACCACTTTGTTTTATCCACAAACAGAGGGGAAGTTGAGGACATGCATTTTAGTTAGACATGGGATACGTGCGATTCTAATGTCTAACTTGTGTTCACCGGATCTCACAGTAGTGAGAATAGGTGACGGTGCGGGATCATTTATGATCGCATCAGCATACCTTCCATACGATTCTCCAGACGAACCACCTTCGAGAGAGGTGGAAGCTCTAGTGAGATTCTGTTATGGTAAGGGGCTTGGTCTGATCTTAGGTTGCGATGCCAATGCGCACAGTTCTGTGTGGGGCAGCAGCAATGAAAACTATAGAGGAGAGTGTCTACTCGAATTTATAGAAAGATTTGGTCTACAAGTTGCCAATAGGGGAACAGAACCGACCTTTGTCGACGCACGTCGTTGCGAGGTTATTGATGTTACTCTAACGAATGTAAAAATGTTGGATAGGATTTTGGACTGGAGGGTTGTGGATAGACTAACCATGTCGGACCACAGGGCCATTCAGTTTGGGATTACGTCCGATAAAAGACATAGGAACGACTGTAGAATGGTAAGGATACCGAAACGAACGGATTGTACAAGGTACTGCGAAGTTCTTGAGGAATTATTGCCAAGGAGGTTTAATAGACCTAGAACAACTGCAGATGTTGAGTATCAGGTGAGGGCTATCAGCTCAGCCATGATCAAAGCATTTGAAGCTTCATGTCCTCTGACGGTAGTGGACGAAGGAGATCCCACTCCATGGTGGAATGGGGAACTGGAATCCATGAAAAAGGAGACAAGGAAGGCTTTTAATCGTCACATGAGAGGGGACCCCAACGCATGGGACGACTACAAGTCAAAGAAAAGGGAGCTGAAGAAGACTCTACGCAACCGTAATAGGAAAACGTGGAGGGAATTTTGCTCAAATATGCAAGATATGACCGATGTATGTAGATTACAGAGGATCATATCAAAGGACCCGGTGTCAAAGTTGGGATTAATTCGCAAAACGAATGGATCCTTTACAGAGACAATCGGAGAGTCACTAAAATACCTGATGAAGGTGCATTTTCCAGGAAGCTTTAGATCGGAAGATCCTTGGGAAGCCACCCGCAAGGGTGCAAACAGGAATGAAAGATTGGAAGCTGAAAGGATAATCACCAGAGATGGAGTGATAAACGCCATTAAGCGTTTCTCTCCATTCAAAACAGCGGGTACAGATGGGATATTTCCAGCCCTACTTCAGTGGGGAGCAGAAGCTCTGGTAGACAGGCTTCTGGGAATATTTATTACTTGCCTGGCTACAGGATATATCCCGACTCAATGGAGAGAGACTAAGGTTGTCTTTCTTCCAAAGCCGGGAAAAAGGGACTACTCAGAGGCTAAATCTTTTCGGCCGGAAAGATTGACCTCCTTTCTGCTTAAATGTATGGAAGGAGTACTGGCGGACTACATGGAAAGGACAACGCTTCTGACAAAACCACTGAGCAGGTGTCAGCACGCGTACAGAGCTGGCAATGGGTGGAATGGGTAGGCTGAAGATGACTGAAAAGTCACACAGAACACTCATTGAAGACGGCCTCACACATGATGTATGTGAGGAAAATGACATAAGTATTTTTACAGAAGGTTCATTAATGGATGGCAGAGCGGGTGCTGGAATCTTCTCTAAAGAGTTGGGACTGGCATGCACTCTGAATCTGGGAAGATACGTATCGGTATACCAAGCAGAAATGCTAGGTCTAATGCATGCGCTAGACCATCTACTGGATGGAAAGGTGCAAGGTAAGAAAATCTTGCTAGCACTCGATAACCAGGCGGTGGTCAGGCGGCTGCAACAACCTACGATATCTTCTAAGTTGGCGCTCGAATGTGTTCAGAAACTTAATGGGTGTGCTTGTAGTAATGCGATTACTCTTATGTGGGTGAAGGGACACATTGGTATAGAACAAAATGAAGCTGCAGACGCCTTGGCTAGACAAGGATCTGAAACTGAATTTTATTGACCGGAACCAGTAATTGCTCTCAGCGACGGGACGGTGAAGGCAAAGGTCGAAGAGTGGATAAAGAAACTCCATCTCAGGAGATGGCAGAACTTATCTACTTGTAGACAGGCAAAGGCTTCGTTAAGGCTATCAAAGGGCAGTGAATCGGGGAGGGCTCTCAGTCTAGGATGAATGACTCTAAGCTGGTTGACTGCATTAATAACTGGGCATGGCAATTTCAGGTACCACCTCAGCAAGATGGGTCTTGTTGATGGGGAGGATGCTGATATTTGCAGATTATGCATGGAAGAGGCAGAGACAGCGGCGCACATAGTGTGCCAGTGTCCTGCATTGGCAAGCAGGAGGATGTCCACACTGGGTCGCCAATTTATTGATGAACTCGAAATGTGGAACATACCCCACAAAGAGATGCTTGAAATAACGCGTGATGTTATTATGAGGAAGGAAGTAGAAGAATTCTGCAACCGAACAAATAATTAACACACGATTTGATGGACGAAAAGGGACCCATATAAGTGGTCTGATTCGGCTAATCCCTAAATTTATAATTATATATATGTACTGCACCGAATCAGTGCACTCGACCCTTAGGATGCGTATTCCCGGCAATTGCTTTAAATTTGTCCTGAAATTCTGCCGACTGGTATCGAAACGTTGAGGAATTGATTCATAGCAGCCCGATTTCTGAATCCAAAGCTCCTGTAATAGAATTTTAGCTCTGGTTACTATAGGCGATAAAAGGCCAAGAGAATCAAGTAACCACGCAGAAACTGATAATATATTTCTTGCACGTAGATGGTCGAAATTATCATCAAGCTCAAACTGAAACAAGTCTTCCTTCGGAAACCAATGTAATCCTAATGTTTTTTTAGATTCTGCTGTATTAAATTGAAGCTTTTTCTCAGAGCTCTGATTGATATGGAAGCTTGGATGATTTGAGAGCCACTAGCTAAAACTAAACCGGCAGGACTTAATATCGACGTTACTTCACTTCGAAGTTGTTTTAGAGTTTCGAAATTGTCAGCACCAGTTAACAAATCGTGTACGTAAGAATCTTTGGCAATTATCGTAGACCCAAGCGATCGTGTATTTTTATTAGTATTGCTCAACATTTGAAGACACCTTATCGCCAGAATTGGAACGGGCGATGTACCATATGTTACGGTGTTCAAACGGAATATATGCAAAGGATGTGACGAATTCTGACTCCACATTGCGAGCTGAAAGTTTATGTCCGCTTTCTGCATAACAATTTGACGGTGCATCTTAGTAATATCTGCCTTCATGGCATACTTGTGCAAGCGAAAAAATAAGAGTATTGAATAGAGATCTTCTTGAATAGAAGGTCCAACCATCAAAATGTCATTCAGCGAGACTTGCGTAGGGGGGCGGCTTTGTGGCCTCAATACACATTGATGTGGAATGATTTATTGTCGAGAATCTAGACCGTCATTCTTAACTGGGCTCATATGTCCCAACAAAAGATACTCATTCACAAAATCTATGTACATACTTTTCAATTGGATATTTTTATCTAGCTTTTTTTCTAGATAAAGGAAACGTCGCTCTGCGGTGTCATACGATGATCCGAGAGACTTTGGGTCAGCCTCGAGTGGTAATGTGACTTTGAAATGACCGGAAGGCAACAGTTTTGTGTGTTTAATAAAAAGTTCTTCACACTCTTGTTGCTATAGAAAGACTCTTCTTTGCTTTAATTCTAAAGGCATTTCGGTATAAGTGCAGAATAGGCCACTTAAAGGAAAACAAACAAACAAATGTTTTTCGTATAGACCCTATTTTTGTGAATATAAAAAACTGAAAAGTGTCTCTCGCTAACGGCCATATAAGACGTGGTTAAAGGTTAAATTTAAAATTTGCGATCGAAATTACTCAATAAAATAAAAGCCTTTTTAATATCATTGAAAAGGTAATTGTATGGCCTTGGGTGCCGTAGCTCAGTGGTTAGTGTGTTCGCCTTCTGATCTGTAGGTCGTGGTTCAATCCCCGGCTGATGCATAACAAATTTTATATCGATAAGATTTTTCTTTCGAACGGTACCCACCTGTCGGCAAGCAATTGGCAATTCTTCCGACAGTAACAACTTGCCATGAAAAAGCTTCTTAAAGAACTCTGTGACAAAGCTCAGAAAAAGTGATGTCACAAGTGTTCTGCCGTTCGGAACCGGCTAAAATAAGTAGGTCCCTTCTAATATTGTCCAAAATTTAAGACGCACAACAGTAATGGAAGAGAAGCTCGGCCAATGAGCCCTTTGGGGCTTTAAGTGCCATATATTTTTTTTTTTATGGCTTTGAATATTATACAAAATTTGTATTTTGATCATAACTTTTAAAATATTTAAAATAGGTTATAAATGTTATATATCACTGAAAAGGTATTTTTTTGATATCCATATTGTAAGAAAAAATGGCGAATTTATTGAGTAATTTCGATCGCAAATTTGAACTTTGACCGTGAGCCGCGCCTTATATGATCGTTAGCGTGAAACAATTTTTGGTTTTTTATATATTTACACAAATACGAAGAAATTTCTTTTTTCCTTTAAGTGGGCTATTCTGCTCTTGTGCCCTACTAATTTGCGAGTAAGGGTTAATATATGCATTGTACTTTCGCGATACAATCCACCCGAAAAATGTTTTTTGAAGCGTTGGGTGCGTTTGGCTGTTTTGATTTGCCCTACTGCGAGAAGTTCAAAAAATGTTTATGTACCCAACAATAAGTCAATTTTTGATGCTTGTAAAAGCTAGGATCTGCCAACTCGATGTTCGAAGTAACGTTCCATCATTGGTATTTATTACGTGGTCGGGTTGATAAGCTGAAATATTTCGCAATATTCAAAAGTTTTCCAAAAACTCCTAATCATTCAAACGAGATTTTACGAATATGCTTAATTTCGAGCGAACTTTAGTGTTTGCGCTGCCGATACCGATCACATTTAGGCACCGTGCTTCCTTCCTAATTCCCAACTTTTGTGCTAATTCTTCTGTAATGAAATTCACCTGTGATTGATTATATGATAAGCTGGAACGTTATAGGGGGCCTAACACTGTGAGAATGCCTTCTTCACCTATGAAGGGAGTGATGCTAGCGAGTTTGCTTTTATTTAGCAGTGGCATTTTGGAACGAATGAGGCGAGTTTCTTTGTAGAACACCTTCTGTAGTACCTAACGAACTGATTGGAGAAGGCTTCTCTGCAATTCACAAATGGTAATTTGTCCGACGATTTGGCCGGCGCGGTTGGATGAGCGCAAATTGTGGCAAAACCTTAGGATTAGTGCCACAATGTGAAGAAGTCGAGTTAATTATGAGTATTTTTTTTAAAAGAGATACACTTTGATTGGATATGTGTACTTGAACCTTTTGTGTTTTTTCCTCGGTTCTATATCTTTGGTGTAAATGTTGCGTTTACGCCAGGTTGATTTTGGTTGCTTAAGCCATAACAGGCCTGTCCACCACAAATCAAAGCTGGATAGTTGCATTGGAGATATACCTCGTGTAGCGCAGTCCTCTGGATTATCTGCCGAGTGGACTTGGTTCCATTGTTCCGGTGTGGTTCTTATCAGAATCTTTTCAATTCGATTTATGACGAATGTTTTCCACCGATTTAGGTCACCATGAATCCAATATAAGACGACTGTGGCATCTGTCGTGTAGAATGTGGAAACGTCGTCATTAATAAGACGTAGATGCCTTTTTATCCAGTTCGTTAAAGTAGTAGCTAATACAGCTGCACAGAATTCTATGCTAGGAATAGTGAGTGGATTAGATGGTGTAACCTTGCTTTTAGCAGTCAAAAGGCGAACATGAATTTGATCTCCGTTATGAATGTGCAGATAAATATCTGCAGCATAGACCGATGAAGAACCGTCATAGAAAGCGTACAATTCCATGGAGTGATTTTGGTGAGGAACATAATTAAACCACCGTGAAATTGAGATATCTCTGACGTTAAGTAGATCTGTGATGAATTGTGGCAGCCTGTTGAAAGTGCTTCAGGCAATGGTTCGTCCCATCCCAAAGGGGTCAGTGAATGGTCTGAACGAATTATCTTTGCCGTCTACATGCCTTTTAGGAGAATTTAAGCCACGATCACAATTGGAGCAATCAACACAATCAAATAGGCTATCAATGGTTAACAATACTGTTCGCTTTGTAAAGATTTAGGTTAGGTTAGGTGAGGTTAGAGCGGCCGCCCTCTCTGATGAGAGAGAGCGCACATAGGCCAGAATTAGGCCCGTTGTGATACCGTCGCACGGATTTTCCTTCACCTAGCTACTCGCTGAACCAATCGGAACGTTGAATACATTTTAGGAGATTGAGAATATCAATCTGGGATAGTTGGGCTAGGTCACTCAAATGGTAGTGTCCTATGAATTTTTTTCGATTTTTGCATAAAGCGGGGCAGGTGCATAGCAGATGTGAGATCGTCTCGAGTTCCTCTTCATCCCTGCAGCTTCTGCAGAAGCCAAGAGTGAGGTTGCCCAGACCTAATCTCACAGCGTGAGGACCTATGAGGCAGTGACCATTGACCACTCCCACACAGGTCGAGATATCTACCCTATTAAGATCCACAAGTTTACGTGAACGTTTCTTGCTGAGTAGGGGCCACAGCAATTTCGCCGTTCTACAGATGGGTGTATCTGTCCATCTTTTCTGAAAGACGTTAGTGGCGATATCCTCCAGTTTAAGCTTGCACGTGGCTATGGGGATCCCTAACCGAGAATTCTCCTGGGTTAGAGGCTCGTTTGTACCCTGTCTTGCAAGCTCGTCGGCTATGCAGTTTCCTCGTAAACCCCTGTGTCCGGGTACCCAGCACAGGAGAATATTTTGCTGCTCAGCCACCTGCTCAGCCTGCAGCCAGCTGCTCGTTAAGAGATTTGCGGCAGTCATGAATGGTCTTAGACTTCACGAGAAATGAGTCCAGGGCCTTAATTGCAGCTTGGCTGTCGCTCAAGATGCAGATGTCTCTGCGGGAGACAAAGCTCTGTTTGATCCAAGTTAGTGCATTGTGAATCGCTTTAACTTCTGCCTGAAACACACTACAGTGGTCCGGCAGGCGAAGAGAAATATTAAGGTTGAATGATTCGGAATACACACCTGCTCCCACCTTTCCATTGAGCTTAGAGCCATCAGTAAAGATGAGAGTATAATTTGGCATGAATCCTTCCGCCTCCCAGGCGAACCTATCAGGGAAGGCTTGATATAATCAAGTGAGGTTTCAATATTAAAATTTTCCAGTATACTAGCATGTCCGAAGGACTTTGATGTCCATTGGTGCAGGCCAGTGAGGCGTAAAGCAGAATTGGCCGCCAGCTGCTTACCAAGTAAGTCAAGCGGGGTAAGATGTAGAAGCACTTCTAGTGCTAACGTTGGAGTTGTTCTCAGTGCTCCTGTTATTAAAATACAAGCCGCTCTTTGTATTTTATCAAGGGGCCTGACATGGAGGACTTAGTAAGTGCAGTCCACCAGGTCAGTACCCCATACAGGAGGACTGGCCTGATAACCGCCTTGTAAATCCAACAAACAATTTTCGGTTGCATACCCCACTTTTTCCCTATTGCTTTTTTACAGGCATAGAGTGCAGTGCTGGCTTTCTCAACCCTACATGTGATGTTTTTCTTCCAGTTTAGTTTTCGGTCTAGGACTATTCGTAGATAACGGGTTTCTTCTCGCAGAATTAATGGGACCCCCCCAAGAGTGGGAACGTTTATGGGTGGTGTTTTATGCTTTGTGGAGAACAAAATCAGCTCAGTTTTTTGTGGGTTCGCATTTAAGCCCCTATCCTTAGCCCATTTTGATAACATATTGAGATTGATTTGAATAATGTCCGTTAGTATTTCCGGAGATTTTCCAGCCACCAACAAGACAACGTCATCGGCATAAGCAATCACTCCGCACCCCTTCCTCTCTATTTCCCGTAGTAGTTCATTAACTACCAAGTTCCATAGAAGAGGGGAGAGTACTCCACCTTGTGGGGTTCCTCTTCTTACACGTTTCGTGATGGTAGATCCACCCAGCTCGGATGTAATGAGTCTATCTTTCAATAGCCGTTCTATCCATCTGCTAAGCGTTACCTCCACCCCGAGTCGTGCAAGAGCTTCCGTGATTGCTCTGGGTTGAACATTGTTGAAGGCACCTTCAATATCCGTGAAAGCCCCTAGTACGAATTCTTTATTATGAAGAGATTTCTCCACAATTGAAACTAACGCATGTTGCGCTGTTTCAACGGACTTTCCCTTTGTGTATGCATGTTGAGAAGGAGACAGCATGTCGCTGTTTATGGTGTGTCTTAGGTGGATGTCTAATAATCTTTCCAGTGTTTTGAGTAAGAATGACGATAGACTAATTGGTCTAAAGTCCTTTGGGCTTGTATGGGAGCTCTTTCCAGCCTTAGGTATGAAGACAACTTTGACTTGTCTCCAGAGTTTCGGAATATAACCAAGGCTTATGCAGGTAATGAAAATCTGCTTTAGCCATGGAAGAATGAGTTTGGTTACCTGTTGTAGCTGTGCTAGAATTATCCTATCAGGTCCAGGGGATTTGTAAGGCTTGAACGTGTTTATCGCCCAAGTAATCTTCTCCGATGCAACTATTGAATAGTCTAACGGTAATGACTTGTAATCAAGCGGGGTTTCAGTTTCAGACGGATCGTTTGGGAAATGTGCATTTACTAGCGTTTGCAGCGTTTCAGTAGAGGTTGTGGTCCACGTTCCATCTGGTTTGACCAGAACACTTGGAGTATGGGGTGATTTAGACACGTCTTCTATATCACTGCAGAAGCTCTTCCAGGATTCCCTTTGGCATTTCCTGTGAGGCAGTAGACTGTGGCGTCTATCTGATTAATGTTGGTTATAGTCGAAGGGGCTACGGGTAGATTAGAACTAACTGACTCCCTGAAACGTGACCAGTTTGTCTTTTTTGGGTTTCTAAAGACCACTGGAGTAGGAGGTTTAAAATTTATGGCAAACTGTATGTATCTATGATCAGAGAAGGAGTGCTGATCCAATACTTTCCAGTTTCTTATATGGTCTACAATGCCTTCGGTGGCAAGAGTTAAGTCTAGTACCTCCTGCCTATTTTTTGTTATGAAAGTTGGGGTCTCACCCCGTTAATCTGTCGTTAATATCCCTGCTACCCCAGGTTGTATGGTGCGCGTTGGCGTCGCATCCTATTATTAGTCCAGCCCTGGACTTTTGGGCATCTTCTATTAGATGTTTGAGATTGCTTGGTGGTGGTGATTCCAAGTGGTCGTGCGCGAGGTAGGCTGATGCAAACCAGCAGCGCATACCTATATTCTCTGCGCATACCACCGTCGTATCTAAATTGCTGTAATTACAGAGTGAAAGAAATGTTATTGATTTTCTTATGAGTATACAGGCCCTAGGTCTACCTGTATTACGCTTGTATATTAGGTTATATCCAGGTGTCCTTAGTCCACAAACCGTGTTGCCAACTATATACGGTTCTTGGACCAGAACGATGTCTTCTCCGTCAGCTTCCCGACGAAGGATAAGAGCGGCTGAGGCCGCCTTAGATTTGTGCAGGTTTATCTGTAGGCAATGAAGCATCACCGCCACTATTGGTCACTTTCGCTTCCACAATAGTGACGTTGACTTCCTCGTCTCCAGAGTCCAGCAACTCATCCTCCAGCAAAATCCGATCCACATACCCTGCAGCGTCGGATTCTGAGGAGAACGAGTAGCGCGAGTCCTGCCGCACAAGCATCCTGGAGCTGATAGGGAGCGTCTCCTCCGTCTCCATCCGTTTTGCCACAGACTGATCGCCTGCGCGTGTATCTAAGTCATCCTTCCGATATACTCGTAGGTTAATCCTCGAAAAACAATAGTTTATGTACCCACCGGATTTCGCCAGGGGTACCAGGGACTCTTGGTTGACGATTATGGTCGCCCTACGGTATGTTCCTTTCTTCTCCTCATCCAACTTGGCTGTTCGCTAGTTGTGTGTTAGGAGGGTAGGATTACACATCTTTATATTTTTGATAATAATGGGCGGGTCACTAGGTTCCGCTGGGATCCAGGCAGAGGTGAACGGCCTACTCGGGATAGCGTCTCTCTCTATCACCTCTAGGCGCGCACCCGGCCATACTTCTCCAGCTCTGGTGATCGCTATTTTGTATAGGTCGAGAGTTCGTTGATCGGCACAGGCAATCAGTTTGATGTTGCCTTGATGCCATTCAGCTTCTCGTATATTCTGGGATGCTCTTCCATTAGAGGATTGAAGATCTCTGCTAGCTTACATTCTAGCAGTCTCCAGTTTGATGAGGCGATGAAGCCATCAGCGTAATTTGTGTCGACCACCGCCATTACCAAGTCTCCTTGAAGGATTTCGCTAAAAGTGTGACCCACATTGCCACGGGCTCTTTTAGCAACTGGTTTGGCAGTGTCTTCAGATGACCGCTGACGCTTGATGTTGTTGCGATTTGTGATGTCGGTCGCCCATACCAGTGAGGCCTTCTGTTTATCAGATCTCTCATTCTCTGGTATGACACTTAATCTCTCTAAAATTCTCGTCGCAGTACGACGGTCTTTGTGGTTGGGTACAGCCGCGAACGTCGGTTTGGTAACCGATGCTCTGCTGATTGGTAGTGGCAAGCTTGCGCTCGTACTTGATCTCGGGAGATTCTCGGCATGGCTAAGCCCTGGTCTATCCTCCACGGCTTTCGCTGCCTCTCCGATTTTACTTCCTTTGTTTTTGGTTTTGTTTTTGTGTTTTTTGCTAATTCCATAAAAATCCCACGAGTATCGGAGAAGGGGAGGTCCATCTGTGCAGAGATCCGAATACACAGATAAGGCTAAATAATACGGAGGGCGCCAGGTATTCGTATACTCCGTTTGCAGCTGAGCTATTTTTTAACCTGGTCCCCCAGCCAGGCTGATTCTCGGCACGGGTCGTATGACACCTTAATCCGGCCCAGGGGGAAGGGAAAGTGGGTGCTAAGTGGGATTGGGAAAAGGGGGGGTGCAGGAACCTCTTTCCTATGGAGGGCTTGCAAGCTCGAATGCCCATACGAGCCTACAAAACAATACTTAGCTAACCGCCTAAAGGCGGTCATTTCCAGCTGGCACCCACGGGGAGGGTTTGGAAGAGGATTTTTGCCGGCCAAAGATATTGTAAAGATATTGTTAATTTTAAAATTTATTTTAAACTTAAATGTATCGGAGTTGAGCTGCCAGTACATAACAAGAGTTTTGAGTGCTTCATGAGTATTCAAACGAAGAATGTCGCTGTGTATTTGAAATTCTGCAGGAATTGATTTTAGTAAGTCTGTTGAATTGCTGGACCACTTTCGTAATTCCATGCCAGCAGAACGCAATGCAAGGATTAGTTGTTTTCGCATTAGTGGTGACCTCTGTATCGAATGACTGCCTGTTTGTACGTCGTCCACATACATGTCATGACAAAGAAAATGAGCTGCAAGTGGAAAGCGATGTTTTTCGTCTTCTGCGATCTGATATAGGATTCGAATAGCTGTGTACGGTGCCGATGCTGTACCAAATGTGACTATCTTGAGGTAATACTCCTGTATTTTTCCCATTTTATCTCTCCACAAGATTCGTTGGTACTGAGAGTGATCCGGATGCATGCGGTAAATACATATTTATGTGTTCTCCAATTAAGAAGAACACTTGATAAATCATTCAATAGTGGGGGACCAACACATAAACGGTCGTTAAGGGAACGACCATTGGATGTTTTGCAAGAGGCATGCGGACTTTCGTGGTTAAATTGTCTTCCTAAATCACCGCATGATCGGACAATACACATGATGTGAATGTGGGTTGATTTGAGGTGGTGTAGACACAATGTTGTTTTTCGGTGGTGTTGGCTGGAGCAATTTGGTTGAGGCGAAAATAATCCTCGATGCCATCGGTATATGGTAAGTGTATCTCGTGTGTATCTCGTTGAAAACGACGTTCGAGTTGATAAAAATGATTTAGACCAATTTGACGCGATCTACCAAAGGTTTGCGCAGAATCGTACAAACATTTGAGAGGTAATCTAACCAAGTATTTGCCATTGGATTGACGAGAATGTGTTTTCTGAAAAAAAAACTTCACACCATTGATCTTCATCAGACAGTGCTAATTCTTTGGGAACCTGTTCAAGTTCATAGAATTTGTGTACCAGCTTCTCCAGCTCGAGTCTACTATGATGACAACGCAAGGTGACGGTGTTCGTTTGTATTGACCTAGACTGGCCTGACAAAATCCAATCGAGCTGTGTATTTTGTGCAATGGGTTGATCTGGTTTACCAATTTGAATTTGTGGCGAAATTATGTGTGGAAACATGTCAGTGCCTAATATCAAGTCGATCTTCTTAGGTTGATAGTATGCTGGATCTACTAACGTCAGATCTTGGATGTGACACCATTGTTGTGGATTTACTGGTTGACTGGGGAATTTAGTAGTTAGAGAATTCAATATGTACGCTTTGTTGATATGTGCTGAAAATCCCGCATTACAACAAGAACGCAAGGTGCAACTGATTACAAATCTTGATTCATTGTATGTTTTGTTCCCCATTCCGCAGATATCAGTTGAAGTTGATCTGCGTTTTAGTCCTAACCGCTGCACTGCATGTTCCGATATTAGAGTGCCTTCAGAGCCTTGGTCTATGAGTGCATGAACCAGCGCTGATTGACCAGTGTCATCCTTAACTAGCTCCACTCTAGCCGTTGCCAGAAGGATTCTTCGAAGTGTATTGTTCTTGCTGTGGTTGACAAGAAATTGTAAAGTGTGGGAAAATGCGATAGCGTGCGCATTCAAAATATTGTTTTGAGTATGAGCAGTACCTGATGATGAAGGGCCTTCGTATGATGGCGTCCTTTGGTTACGATTTTCTTGTGATGTAACAATGAGTGGTGTGGATGACTGTGAATATGAGGTCACTGGGAAAGCGTATGCGATTTACTTAGACAATTCAAGCAGAGTTTGGCTTTATCCACAATGACTTTCCTTTCGTGACAGGACTTCGAAAGGAAGTTTGGGCAACGACGAATGATATGCATATCTCCACAGAGTACGCAGGAGTCACGCATATTAGGTTTAGGCTGTATGGTTACATGAAAGCTCTTGTTTTCGTTTCGAGCCATGTTACGAGAACATTGTTTGACAGATTTGAAATTTGAGCCCGAACTGTATTTTGCAGCATCTCCATTTCGCTTCAATGGAAGTGTGTGTGTGTGTGTGCGATAGTACGATTTTCGATTGCATCAATAGTGAATAAACGTATATTCAAAAATGATTCCAAATCGGAGAATGTAGGTATTTCGGAACTGTTACCCAGATGTCGTTCCCATGCCTCATGAGTTTCCTTTGGAAGCTTGGTTGACAAGAAATGCGACATCCAATGAGCGCAGTGCTGAATTGAAATATTCAAATGTTTGAATTCATATCTTCAAGAAGGTACTTTGTCTCCCGTTTAGCGTCAGAACAGACCAATTCTTTATGGTCGCTACGGAATTCGGTACGAAGCTCATCGATCATTTTAAATCTTTGCAGAAAATACGGTTTTGTTTTACGCGACATAACATCCTTCTTAAAATTTTTTTGGATCTTGGATAGATTACTTAGTCGATCTCGCTGCAATCTCCTCCACATTCTTATTCATTTTGAACAACGATCAATTTTCAATTAAATTATACACTTTATCAATTTTTATGATTTTATTTGTCGTTTATGCTTGTACACACTCACCTGAATATTCCAAAATGTCGCTGCATACAAGTCTGTTTAGAGTTTGGATGGTTTTGCCACTCATTCCAGATATTTTGACGTGAGTTGCTTGGGAGGGAAGCCTCTACCGATTTTGTACCTTAGTAAAAATGAATGTTCTTTGGAGAACCTTGGTCGATGAGTCCTCGAACCTTGTAGAGTTCTACAAAATCTCTATAGAGACAGGAGCTGTGGGCAAAAGTGTTCTTCTTCATTTGAGGTGAACAATGCTTGCATCTTTTAAGAAGACTTGGAGCATGATGAACAGGGTTGCTCATCTTCGGGTGACCGGTTCTTAAATTTCCGTTTTCTTGAGGGGGTTATCGTGTGCTGCGTGTTCTTTTTCTTATTGTTAGGCTAAAGTGTGGGGGTTTGCACCAAAACATTGGTGTTGCTACTGGGAATACTGTAAGCTGCTATGTGAAGCATGGTGTGATGCCTTTGCTGACATTGCAAATAGGAATGTTTGGTCTTGCAGTCCCGTTTATGGTGGGTGCAAGCCAAGCAGTTCTCAGAGAGATTGTGTTCGCGAACTAGCCTCACTCTATCGCGCACAACTAACTTTTTAAACTGGATAAGACGAACAGATAATTGTTAATCGTGGTTTGCAGTCTTTGAATTGTCTCGCTATTCTCGTAGCTCACTTGAGGGAAGTTCAAGAGAGTCTTTATTTGTTTGTCGACAAGAATTCGCTTGTTTTCGAAACGGGTCTTTAGCGCATTCCATACTAATTCGAAATTTTCATTGCTGAGCGTGTACTGTTTCACAATGGCCCTAGCTTTTCCTGCAGTTTTGTATCGGAGGTGATACAGTTTTTGGGCAGAAGAGAGTTTAGGGTGGTTAATATAAATTGCCGTAAACATGTCATGGAAGGACGTCCATTCTTCATACCCACCGGAAAATATTTCGGTATTACAAGATGGAACTATCAGGTAAATCGCAGAATTATTCGCCTGCTCTGTTGCAGAAATACATGGAATTTCTGCTTGTGATGAAACTTCTAATCTGAAGGCTGATCGAACTTCCAAGAGAATCAAAATCTGTGCTTTTATTGTGTGCACACGCTCTTGGCAGAGTTTCATTTCATTTCATTTCATTTCTTGCTGTCACTTTGAAATTAGTGGGCAGCTCGTCCTGATCCGTTAATCCTATTCCTCTAAACGTGGACTTGACTTGCTCATAATAGCGGCACAAGTCCTCCAGCTTAGCTTACAGGAGAGAAGGCGTCAAGTCTTCAACCGGAATCGTTGAAAACTTTTTCTGGGAGTTTTTCTTGATTCGGAAGCAGATTTCGCGCGTTTTGAAATAGCGCCTGCTGACTCTGCTTGACAACTCTCAGAGACTATTTCAGGTGTTATTGGTTGGCTAGAACTAGCTTGTGTCTCAACTTTGTGGCTTTTCTGGGGATTTCGTAACAGGCATATTTTGAGAGAATCTATCCAGATTTGTAGGGTGAATAGAGATTTCACTTTGTTTACAATAGTGAGTTTACAATTATGGTAAGCAAATAAAGAAATATCGATAATAGAGAAATTTATCGATTGATAACAGATTATTATATAATTGTAATTGGTATGTGGTATCTTTCGGTGAGAAACAATATAACGTACCAATTTAGCGAAAAGAGTTGTTAGTACGAGGTTTTTGTTGTGTGAGAACACTAACAATTTGAATTACAAGGTGCTACAATTATGTATTAAGACTGCCTCTAGAAAACACAATTAAACACTATATCTGCTAATTTTTCGGTATATTTATTTGAAATATTCTCCTCCTAATTCAATACACTTGTTACATCGATCTAATACTGATTCAAACGCGAGTTCCAGCTCATTTTTCGGAATTGCCTCCAGTGCCCTCGTCGAAGCCCGTTGTATGGTCTGAATGTCATCAAAAAGCATCCTGTCAACCTCAATTTCAGTTTTGGGAAAGCATGACCGATGATTGAAGGCTGAGTATTCTCTGTCCCGTACATAAGAAAGGAGGCTCTACAATTTGCGCCGTGGAATAAGTCTCCTTAGAAAAAGAAATAATAAAAATAAAAATATAAACAAAACAAAAATGTAGCATCTCTAGTAATATTTATTGTATCTAGCTTCATTTTCTTGGAAGACATCATTAAAATCGCATTATTCTGTAAAAGTTATCTACTGCAAATATTACTTATACTTGCTTCATTTCTACTTGTGTATTTTAATAACGTTCAAATTCTCATTTCAAACTTATATTTTTGAAAATTGTAAATGCACTTAAAATATTTTCATTCATTTATAACTTTCAGGTGTGGGGTAATATTACTATTGTATGGTACTATGGTATCTATATTTTAGGGATTAGCCGAATCAGACCACTTATCTGGGTGCCCTTTCGTCCATCAAATCGTATGTCAATTATTTTTTTGGTTGCAGAGTTCTTCTACTTCCTTCCTCATAATAACAATAATAATTATTATTTAATTCCATTTTAGTTCACATATAAGATATAATAAGATATAACATCACGCGTTATTTCAAGCATATCCTTGTGGCGTATGTTCCACATTTCGAGTTCATCAATAAAGTGGTGACCCAGTGTGGACATCCTCCTGCCTTCCAATGCAGGACACTGGCACACTATGTGCGCCGCTGTCTTTGCCTCTTCCATGCATGATCTGATCTGCAAATGTCAAAATCCTCCCAGTCAACAAGACCCATCTTGTTAAGGTGGTACCTGAAATTGCTAGCCCTTGAGAGCCCTACCAAATTCATTGCCCTTTGATAGCCTCAACGAAGCCTTTGCCTGTCTACAAGTGCATAAGTTCTCTTATCTCGTGAGATGGAGTTCTTTATCCACTTTTCGACCTTTGTCTTCGCCGTACCGTTGCTAAGAGCAACTACTGGTTCTGGTCCATAGGTAGTTGAAATCGCCTGACTACCATTTTGAGTGCACCTCTTAGGGTATCATAAAAAATGTCTAGGAACATACCGCTCTCCGTTACCGCTAAGTCAAATGCACACCCGACGGTGTGTATACCTTTTGAGTCCAGAAGCTGGAGCAGGGAATCGACCGTGATGTTCCAAAGATTGGCGATAGTACGCCCACCTATGGACACCCTTTAACTTAGTCTATAAATCCTATTTTCAAAGTTGATTTTCCTTTTCCTCAGCATGCTGTCCACTCGCTTTACAATGGTTGTCTTGACTTCATGAGTAGCAAGGGCCATCCTTAGTTTATCGAAACCAATCTTATCTATAAAAGTAGACATAGATATTATAGAGCCCAAAGAAAAACACGTCTTGCCTTTGATGATGTTTAATTCCAATGAAAGAAATACATATGTCGATAGCATCAAGACATCAAGTAGATACATAATGACATAGAGAAAGTAAAATGAGCTGAATTTGCTCTTTTGAGAATAATGCCATAATAACTGTAAAATCTGGGTATTTGTTTTTGATTCTGATTCTTATATTGTAAAAGCGTACAACGATTCTCTCTTACGTATTGCACCTTCTTTATTTCATCATGGATTCATTGAGAATGTGAAACCAGTTACTTTATAAATGAAAATAAACGTAGCGATAAATATAGTGGGACGATATGACCCAATACATATCTCTCCACAAAACAGTTCTCTGTCCGCTACACGAACGAGTAAGTGCAGGGCCCCTTCAGTGGATTTGCCAGCTCTGTATGCGTGCTGACACCTGCTCAGTGGTTTTGTCAGAAGCGTTGTTCTTTCCATGTAGTCCGCCAGTACACCCTCCATACATTTAAGCAGAAAGGAGGTCAAGCTAACCGGCCGGAAAGATTTAGCGTCTGAGTAGTCCCTTTTCCCGGCTTTGGAAGAAAGGCATCCTTAGTCTCTCCCCATTGAGTCGGAATATATCCTGTAGCCACGCAAGTAGTAAATATTCCCAGAAGCCTATCTACCAGAGCTTCTGCACCCCACTGAAGTAGGGCTGGAAATATCCCATTTGTACCCGCTGTTTTGAATGGAGAGAAACGCTTAATGGCGTTTATCACTCCATTTCTGGTAACTATCCTTTCAGCTTCCAATCTTTCATCCCTGTTTGCACCCTTGCGGGTGGCTTCCCAAGGATCTTCCGATCTAAAACTTCCAGGAAAATGCACCTCTATCAGGTGTTCCAGCGACTCCCCGATTGTCTCTGTAAAGTATCCATTCGTGCTCCATTTTCTTTGACTTGTAGTCATCCGGTGCGTTGGAGTCCCCTCTCATGATGTAACGATTAAAAGCCTTCCTTGTTTCCTTTTCATGGACTCCCGTTCCCCATTCCACCATGGAGTGAGATCTCCTTCGTCCACTACCGTAAGATGACATGAAGCTTCAAATGCTTTAATCATGGATAAGCTGATAGCCCTCACCTGATACTCAACATCTGTGGTTGTTCTAGATTTCTTAAACCTTCCTAGCAATAATTTCTCAAGAACTTCACAGTACCTTGTACAATCCGTTCGTTTGTGTATCCTTACCATTCTACAGTCGTTCCTATGTATTTTATCGGACGTAACACCAAACTGAATGGCCCTGTGGTCCGACATAGTTAGTCTGTCCACAACCCTCCAACCCAAAACCCTTTCCAACATTCGTCAGAGTAGCATGAATGACCCCGCAATGATGTGCGTAGAGAAAGGTCGGTTCTGTTCCCCTATTGGTAATTTATAGACCAAATCTTTTTATAAATTCGAGCAGACACTCTTCTCTATAGTCTTCATTGCTGCTGTCCGACACAAAACTGTGCACATTGGCATCGCAGCCTAAGATCAGACTAACCTCCTTTCCATCACAGAATCCCGCTAGAGCTTCCACTTTTCTTGGAGGTGGTCCCTCTGGAGAATCGTATGGAAGATATGCGATCATAAATGAACTCGCACCGTCACCTATTCTCACTACTATAAGATCCAGTGAGCACAAGTTAGGCATTAGAATTGCACGTATCCCATGTCTAACTAAAATGCATGTCCTCAACTTACCCTCTGTTTGTGGATAAAACAATGTGGTCTTTTGTGTCAAGCTCATCTTCACCGAAGCTCCGCCCCATTATTGCTGATGCTGCTTTACTGTGGTGAATATTGAGTTGACACACATTTAGTGGTTCCTGGCGCGGGACCACCACCCGCCCTAATGGCTTCTTTCTTGCAGAATCTGCCATTAGCCCCACGCCAGAAGCTGCGTTGCATCCTTCATACTGCATCTTTCTGGAATCTAAGGATGGCCTGTTCAAAACCGTACGACACCTGCCCTTTCCGCCTCGCCAAACCTTTCTGTGCGTATAACACTCTATTTGGAAGTCTCCTTCACACAGGCGTTTGGCGCTACAGCCTCCTGAGAATGATGTCGTTGGCCACAGCAGTGCCATGAGCCACAATCACCATCTTCCTCTTTGCCGACAAGGCAGTTAGGCTGTCACATTTAAGCTTTGCAACCTCCCACAAACCGGTTAGGTGCTCCACCGTCTTGCACAGTCATTGCTTGGATTACTGATTTTTGCACCTTACTACGAACAAACTGAACAAACTGAAGCTATCGGCCTTGAACCTCTTCTCCGAGTTCTCTACGTCCAAGGTCAACTCATCTTGCAGAAGTCCACTGAGTTGGCTCGAGAGCTATTTTATGTTGCCTCTTCCGCTTCTCCCGTTTCTTCAAGTGGATTCGTTCAGCTCTGGACTCTCCGTCCTCTTCGCTTATACCTTATAAAGTTAACGATTTCACTCCGCCAGGTGCGTCTTCGTACGCACCATCAGATGTTCCACCCGATGTTTTCCACTGACTCCAAACCGGCTTCCCTGTCGACCTGTTGACACCGATCCCTTTGTCCGACACCGTCGCAGCCGCCGGTTTAGCCCTTTCAAGAGCCGTTCCGTTTGCTACGGCAGACGCTTCCACTGGTTTTGGGCTGACTAAAAGATCGGCTCTTTAGAAGCCTGATTTTCCGCCACCAGTTCCACTATTTTTCCCGCCTTAGCTATTAGCACTACTTCGTTGAGACAGTGCTGTCCACCATTGCAGGAATTTCGCTTTGAGTTTCAGAGGTGGGAATGAGTGGTGCACCTAACAGCTCGGCCTTTGGTGAAACCTTATTGTCCGCCGTTCCGTAAGCTCACGTTTGCAACTGGGCTATTTAATCCAGCCCCTTACCTCCGACGACACGCGGAGAAACTGCCATTTTGATAAAAAGCAGAAGAAAACATCATGTTGTCGAAGATTTCAGTCGCATCTACTTGCAAGCAACATCTATATGTCTGGAAGAATACAT
This sequence comes from Megamerina dolium, assembly GCA_963854835.1. Lineage (NCBI taxonomy): Eukaryota > Metazoa > Arthropoda > Insecta > Diptera > Megamerinidae > Megamerina > Megamerina dolium. Next base: position 17,656,625 of record OY978530.1, on the reverse strand, counting down.
CTCTAAGCTAGTAATATCTGCGATATACTGTCCCCCAAGATACAGTATTACCGAACAGCAATATAAATAATTTTTTCTAATTCTTGGTAGCAAATTCATGGTTGCTGGCGATTTCAACGCCAAACACACTCACTGGGGCTCCCGCTTAATAACTCCAAAAGGCAGAAGACTATGTTCAATCATCACTAACCACGGCTACGATGTTATTTCAAATGGTCAACCGACATATTGGCCGACGGACAAGAGGAAGATACCCGATCTCATAGACTTTGGAGTCGCCAAAGGTTTGCAGATGGAAAATATCTCCACAGAGTGTAATTATGATCTATCATCTGACCACTCACCCACGGTTATATCTATAAAATCACCAAGCCCCCAAGGCAATTGCGTTAGAAAAAAATTAAGAATGGTTGAAATTAAGAGATATATAAATTCCCATCTTCCTCTAAGTATTGTATTAAGAAATGGGCAGATTCAGCACTCGAAAAATTCAACCAGCTGCTCTCATTAGCTCTCAGCTCAGCCACCTGCACAAAGGTATTCAAGCAATCAAATTATAGCCCATACACACCAGCTGACATTGAATTGCTAGTAAGACAGAAAAGAAGACTCCGAAGGCAATGGTAAGAATTCAGATCACCGAATTTGAAAACACAACTACAACACTGCAATCGAAAGTTAAAGCAAGCCTTAAAAAATAAAAACAACAAAGAGTTAGAAGAGCAGATAGCGAAATTAACACCTGGTGAAGTGTCAGACTACTCTTTGTGAAAATCAGCAAAAAACTCAAATCGGCCTATTCTCACTGATTCCCCCATCCGTTTGAGTGCCGGTAATTGGGCTAGAAACAACTGTGAGAAGGGTTTGGCTTTTTCAGACCACCTAAAAAGTGTGTTTGCACCAAATTAACCTTTCAACCTTGCTCAATAACGCTCGAAATTAAAAAAAGGACATATTCAAAGCAATTTATAAAGATTTAAACCCAAAAAAATCACCTGGCCCAGATAAAATTACCGGTAAAATGATAAAAGAGCTACCTCCGGCTTCAGTAATTTATCTCATACACATTTTCAATGCTATCCTTCGTATTAAACACTATCCCAAATGCTGGAAAACTTCAAAAATTATTATGATACCAAAACTATCAGCCTCCTGCCTCCACTCTCTAAAGAATTCGAAAAGCTACTTGTCATGAATATAACTCCATTTATTAATCTCAACCAACTGATTCCCCAACATCAGTTTGGATTTAGAAAACAGCACGGCACAATAGAACAAGTCCACCGCATTGTAACTCTGATAAGGAACACTTTTGAAGAAAAAAAGTATTGCTCAGCTGTCTTTCTTGATATCACTCAAGCTTTCGATAAATTATGGCACGATGGCCTTATTTACAATCTCAAACTATTACTGCCTGCAAATATCTCCTCATTGCTTAGTAGCTACCTTACGAAAAGACAATTTCTCGTACATCACAAGGATTACACAACAAATCCATTGGATATTCACGCTGGCGTTCCTCAAGGAAGCGTTTGGTGCCCATTACTGTATCTCTTATACACTTCAGATATGCCCAACAATAACTATACATTCATATCGACCTTTGCTGATGATACGGCAGTATTGTGCTCTCGCTCTAACCCCATAGAAGCTACTAAACTCCTGCAGACTCATATCGATTCTCTCGAAATCTGGCTAGCAAAATGGCGTATAAAAGTCAATGAATCAAAGAGCGTACATGTAACCTTCACGCTAAGGCTAGATACATGTCCCCCACTTGAAATTAATGGTCAATCAGTTCCACAATGTTCCTCTACAAAGTACTTGGGTACTTTGTTGAGTACATTGGGTACTTTCACCTCGACAGAAGGCTGACCTGGAAAAATCACATAGAGGCAAAGAAAACTCAGATCAAGCTTAAAATTAATCAGTTATGGTGGCTGTTACACAAAAGATCAAAGTTGAATCTCGAATACAAAGTGCTATTATATAAAGCAATCCTGAAGCCAATCTGGACTTATGGTATTCAGTTTTGGGGCACCGCATCTCCCTCAAATATCGAAAAATTGCAGCGAATACAATCCAAGTGTCTGCGAATTATTGTAAACGCGCCTTGGTATATGAGGAACGTTAACATCCATCGAGATTTAAATGCACCCACAATTTCTGAGGAAATTGCAATGTCCTGCAGAAGCTACATTCAAAAATTACACAATCCGAATCTCCTTGCTAGGCAATTGTTGCTGAGCACGGGGCATCGTCGATTAAAAAGAAAAGACACACTGAATATGCTGTGAAATTGCTATACCTCGCGACTCAACAAATTGTGATGGAACGTAGGGCATATCACATAATTTTAGTTAGTTTGTAAGATTTAAATACTTATTGTTAGTTTCTAAGTATTTTAGAAAGATTCAATAAAAAAAAAACGCTGTTCTACTGAAGAGTAACAAACACCCTATCTTAGCTGGATACCACCTGAAATCGTACAGGCTAAACTGGTGTATTTATTTCCAGTCGACACCCTTAAGGCGGGTTCAGTGAAGGTTTTTGCCGACCGATACTATGGTATGCTATTTCTAATAAATTATTTGAAATTTATTTCTGCGAATAGTATGGTTTGGTTACTCTGATAATCTAAGATATTCTGAGAAGAGCGGTAGCCGAGGCCACGAATAAGCCGCTGGTGATGATCACCGCGAAGCCAACGCGAACCACAATATTTGGGGCAGCTCCAATATCAATGAGAAAGGTGAGCCACTGAATATTGTAATGCTTCCAGCTGGATTTGCGTGAAGAACTGCAAGCATGGCGATTCAGTCGATTCGAATATGTCCCAATCGATTACACTACTTTACAAATTTCATTGAACTTTAACTATTTCTAAAGTCAAATTTTCGAGATAAGCTGACAAACTCGAAAAAACGCCATAGCGGTACATCCACTGATAATAAATTCGTAAACAACTTCGGCACAAAAACCACCTTTTAATAATTGTTTTGTAGAGGATAAAATTACGAGAAATCATACATAACCTATTGCGAAACTACAAACGAGCTGGAATAAATATGTCCTTAAAAATACATTTTCTTTGTTGTGAGCCACAAGATGAAATATGCACATATGCATATTTTGCCTCGCGACATATATCCCGAAATTGTGAAATCCATATTAATATTACTAATAATTGTGGTATGCCAGAACAATGAGCCAACTGAGTTGCAGTTGGGTGTGAAAAAGCTGAATAAGCACTTTCCCACATAATTCGTAGTTCTGCACTTACGTACGGATACCAACAATGTTTAGACATTCCATGCTTTCTCACATAATGGGTACATACCTACACACATGTGGAGTAAATCGATCGTGTACATACATACATACATACATTCATACACACATGTGGTGTGAATGTATTATTGTATGTTATATGTTGGTATGTGAGTTGATCGATATGTGGATACTATTAGGAAAATGGTATATAAGCTGCCAGCTTACTGTCGCTTACTTACTGGCAGTCGCTTTTCAGTTGTGAGTCTTGTTCTTACGAGGCCCTTCAGTATTAGGGTAAAAGTGTAGTAGTATAAAGTTGTAAGGTAATTATAACTAAAAGTGAAAAGTGACAGGAATAAATTGAATAATAACTGTAAAATCTGTGTGTTTGTTTTTGTTTCTGATTCTTATATCGTAAGAGTGTACAACGATTCTCTCTTACGTATTGCACCTTCTTTATTTCATCATGGATTCATTGAGTATGTGAAACCAGTTACTTTAAAAATGAAAATAAAAGTAGCGATAAATACAGTGGGACGATAAGACTTAATATACTCCCCTCCTAGAGGCACTTTATGTACTGCTCGTGGTACAATGCCCTTTGTAATTTTGATATCCACAACCCTCACTTTGCCGTCTGAACCGGGAGCGATGTCGATAATTCTGCCAAATGACCAATGCTGTCGGGGCAACTTCGCTTCATGGATGATCACCATTTGTCCAATTTCGATGTTGGTTTTTGACTTCAACCACTTGGACCGTTGTTGTAGGCTGAAAATATAGTCGCGCATCCAGAGATCCCAAAAACGCTGTTTTAAATTCGTCACCCGCTGCCATTGCATTAAAGATGATGCAATGTTGACATTGATGTATTTATCTGATATCGACAATAATGAGGTTAATAATCAATAGATGAGCTGGGGTTAATGCTTCGCCATTATTAGGGTCACTTGAAAGCGGTGTAAGCTGACGAGAGTTTAAGATGGCCTCTACTTCAATCACGACAGCCTGGAGCTATTCAAATGTAAGGTGTGCGCTTTGGTTCTTAACCAAAATGGATTTCATCGATTTCACTGCTGCTTCCCATAAGTCACCGAACCTAGTCTTAAAAATTTCTGAAAAAGCTCCTTCAATTTGGCCTAAGCTCCGACGAAATTTGTGGCATTATCGCAAGAAATGCGTTGAGGTATACCCCATCTGCCTTTAAAACATTTTAGACAAAGCATGAAATTATTAGTTTATAAATCAGATGCTAATTCTGCGTGTATAGCTTTAGATGTGAAGCACACGAATATCGCTATATACGTTTTGTATGAAGTCCTGCCACGAATACGATAGGTTGTGGCGAAAGGGCCACAAAAGTCGACGCCACTAACTAGAAAAGGGCGTTGTCTTTGCAAGCGTTTGGCAGGAAGATCCCCCATAATCTGTCCCATAAATTTGAGCTTATAACAGAAACAGTGAAAGCAACATTGAACAATTTTCCTGACGATCTTGCGGGCGTTTATAATCCATATTTGTTCACGCAACAAACTTATTAAAACCTTTGGGCCAGCTTGTAAATGCTTCCTATGTAGGTACTCAATGAACAATGTTGAGAATTGATGATCTTTCGAAAGAAGCGCATTAAATTTTACATCGAAAGGAACTGGTGCTTTTGACAGACGACTACAGACTCTGATCACTGACACTGTCACTCCATTAAGGTTCATTTCATGTAGAAAAGGAGTCAGCTTTTGCATGGATAATTTCACCTGCTGTTGTTTTCGAAGATTTTCAATTTCTTCAGCGAATTCGGTCTGCTGAATAGCTGCAACAATTCTCCAGAAAGTCTGCGCAAGTTCCGCATAGGATAGATGAAGTAAGCTTATTGTTGGCAGCAACTTTGTTGAATACGCGAAAGATGTATGCAGCTATTCGAAGTAACTGGTAGTAGGATGAACAGTGATTGATGATGGACTCGACGATATTTCCTTCGTTGTTGCTCTTGCTACACTTGAGATTGATAGCTTTCCGATGCTCCAGGTTTTGATTTCTGATGTTAACTTCTTTCTTATTTACTGGCCTTTTTTTTAGTCTGGTCCCGTGAACCAAATTGTTTCTACGACATCTTGAGCACTGGAGCCACGTGGAACGATGTCAGCGGGGTTATCCTTACTTGGTACATATTTACAGCTAATGCCTACAGAAATTTTCTGAATTTTAGAAACTCCATTTGCAACAAATCAAATTAAGTTCTACATTGAGTAGACGAGTGAGTGTTGAGGCACTGTAGCACTATTTCTGAGTCAGTCCTAAAGAATATTTTAGTGTTAAATTTTAATAATTTCTTCTGAATTTTTTGCCAAGTTCTAGTAAGCAACAGCGCTGTGCAGAGCTTCAAGCGTAGAAGCGATTGAATTTTAATAGGCGCTACTTTTGATTTTGCAATAAGCAATGTTGTTTTGTATGCGCCATTAACGATGGAGCGTGTGTAAATACAGCACCCATATGCGCGCGTTGAAGTGTCTTCGAAACTATGAAATGCCAGAACAATGAACCAACTGAGTAGCAGTTGGGTGTGAAAAAGCTGGAAAAGCACTTTCCCACATAATTCGTAGTTCTGCACTTACGTACGGATACCAACAATGTTTAGACATTCCCTGCTTTCTCACATAATGGGTACATACCTACACACATGTGGTGTGAATATATTATTGTATGTTATATGTTGGTATGTGAGTGGTGGTCTGGTGGTGTTTTCGCAAGGTAACGTGTCTAACTGCCTCAACCGGGTGGGGCTAGCGCAATCCTTGTTGAACTCATCGCAAGTCAACTCACTGGCTGTCATGTAGTTTGATCTGAGCGCTATGTGATGATACCTTTATTTGTTAATGAGGGTTAGTCATATAGCTTGTTCTGCTTACTCTGTGATGGTGCTTTCATTATTATTAATGGGGGCCCTCCATGTGGCGACCACCGGGCAACGTCTTCCTGGCACCCGCTGGGAGGCGGCTGAAGTGAGTGGCGAAAATCTCCTCGGTTAGAGGTTGTACGTTGGGTTTGGGACCCGCCACATAAAAAAACCCCCCAATGAAAAAAACAAATATGCCTCGGATATGGACTACCGCTTTTGTTGATGACCCCCGCAAACGAAAAAAGGACAGCGATTTACGGATAGCACCTGGAATGTCCGATCCCTTTATAAGAAGGGTGCCTCTATCCAGCTGGTTGATGTCCTCGAAAAATACAGAGCTGACATCACCGCTCTCCAGGAAATGCGATGGACAGGACAGGGCTGCTCCAAAAGAGCGTCCTGTGACATCTACTACAGTTGCCATGCTGAAAGGCACGAATTAGGATGTGGATTTTTGGTCAGCAAGAGACTACGACATCTTGTTTCACAGTTCACGCTGGCCACAATCCGCATCAAGGCAAAATTTTTCAACATCAGCCTTATATGTGCCCACGCTCCGACGGATGAGAAGGACAATCTGACAAAGGAGAGCTTCTTTCAGCGCCTCGAAGAAGCTTATGACCGCTGCCCCCGCCACGATATCAAAATCGTGCTTGGCGACTTTAATGCCAGGGTGGGCAAAGAAGATACCTTTGGTTCAACTGTCGGAAAATTCAGCCTCCACCAGAACACCTCCGATAACGGAATGAGGCTGACCGACTTCGCCGCAGCACGAAACATGGTAATTGGTGGTACCAGATTCTAGCATCTCGACATCCACAAAGCGACATGGCTGTCTCCAGATCAACGTACAAGAAACCAAATTGATCATGTGGTGATTGACGGAAGGCATGCTTCCAGTGTGATGGACGTGAAATCGATCCGTGGTGCCAACATCGACTCGGATCACTACCTTGTTGCAGCTAAGGTGCGCACACGCTTATGTGTCGCAAATAACAAGAGAAGTCCCACACAGAGAAAGCTCGACGTCAGTAAGCTGCGATCACCAGAGACAGCAGATGCATTTTCCACTCGACTATCGGATCTGCTTATGCAGAACACTCCTCCACTTGATGATACATGCGCACGGTGGACACATATATCCCACTCCATGACTACTGCTGCCGAGGAGGTAATCGGTTACTACCGGCCTCTGAGGAATGAGTGGTATGATCAGGAGTGTCGCGACGCTACCGCAGAGAAAGACGCCGCCTACAGAAAAACCCTGCGTGCAGGCACACCGCGAGCTGTTAAGGAGCGGTATAGAGAGAAAAGGAGTGCAGAGAGACGTTTTTTCAGGCGCAAGAAGAGGGAGTTGGAAAGACGCGAGAGTGAGAAGATAGAGATGTGTACCGACAAGAATGAGACTCGAAAATTCTTTGAAAAGATCAAGCGCCTGAGTTGCGGTTTAAATCCCGGAGCCTCTTCTTGTCGTGATGGAAATGGGAATCTGGTTACGGATGTCCAGAGTGCACTGAGCCTATGGAGGGAACACTTCTCCACGTTACTGAATGGCGATGCTACGAACAATTCCGCCAGTGGAGGAGTTTGCCCGATAACCCCAATTAGAGATGATGGTGTTGATATTCCACCACCCGACTATGACGAGGTTGAAACGGTCATTTTAAGGCTGAAGAACAACAAAGCTGCAGGGCTGCCTGCTGATGGGCTGCCTGCCGAGTTGTTTAAGACCGGAGGCGATGAGCTGCTCACCCGCATGCATCAGCTCATAAGCAGAATATGGTCGGATGAAAGCATGCCTGATGATTGGAGGCTCAGTGTTCTCTGTCCTGTACATAAAAAAGGAGACCCCACAATTTGCGCCAACTACCGTGGAATAAGTCTCCTGAGTATCGCATACAAGGTTCTATCGAGCGTACTGTGTGAAAGGTTGAAGCCTATGCTCAGCAACCTGATTGGACCGTATCAGTGTGGCTTCAGACCTGGTAAATCCACCATCGACCAGATTTTCACACTGCGCCAAATCCTGGAGAAGACCCAAGAAAAACAGATCGACACACACCACCTATTTGTTGATTATAAAGCCGCTTTCGACAGTCCGGTAAGGGATTACCTCTACGCAACAATGTCTGAGTTCGGTATTCCTGCAAAGCTCATTCGACTTTGTAGAATGACACTGCATAACTCCCGTTGTGCAGTGAAAATTGGGAAGGACCTCTCCGTACCGTTTAATACCATAACGTGACGAATGTTGGTTTTTAGGTGCTCAAGAGTTAAAGGTTTATCTGCATAAACACGGTCTTTCGCGTAGCCCCACAAAACAAAGTCAAGCGGTGTCAAATCGCATGATCTTGGTGGCCACTTGATATCGCCACGACGAGAAATTACGCGGCCAGAAAATTTCCCTTGCAATAAAGCCATATTCGCTCGAGTTGTGTGGCATGTGGCACCGTCTTGTTGAAACCACATATTCTCTAAGTCGTATTCTTCAATAGCAGGAAAAAAAAAGTCGGTTATGATATGACCATAACGCTCCGAATTGACGGTGTAAGAAGAAGTAAGGTCCAATCACACCTCCGGACCAAAGAGCGCACCAAGCAGTGACTTTTTGTGGATGTAGTGGCCTCTCTTCAATTACTTGAGGATTCTCAGAACCACAAATACGACAATTTTGTTTGTTAACATACCCACCGAGTGAGAAATGTGCTTCGTCGCTGAAGAAAATTTTGTTCGAAAAATCGCTGTCCACCGCCTGTTGTTCAAGCACCCATTCGACGTATCTACGACGTTGTGAATGGTCAGCTGTCTTCAGTTGTTGTGTGAGCTGGATTTTATATGGATGTAGGTGTAGATCCAAATGCAAAATACGCCATAATGTGCCGTAAGACAGTCTTAATTCCTGAGGACGACGAGGAATCGACACATTCGGGTCTTCGGCAACACTTTCACTTACAGCAGCGATATTTTCGGTGGTACGAGCGAAACGATGATGCACAGGCCTTACAATATCTGTAACCGATCCAGTCTCTTCATATTTCTTCACAATTTTGCCAATTGCTTGCGTAGTTGGACGATTATGTAAACCATAATCTCCACTTAAAGCACGATATGTGGCTGTGGCAGAATCACCATTTTTGTAGTAGGTTTTTACAATTTTAATGCGTTGTGCGATAGTTAAGCGATCCATTTTCGCAAATGTCAGACTTTGAAATGAAAAAGAAAGAAATTGTTTTAACAACTCAGTTTGACAGATGTCGAATTCTAGCCCTATACTTTTGAAACCGCGAAATGGATAGCCCTTTATGTCAGTGTATACAATGTTCACAACTGTTTTGCTCAGGAATCCACTAGAAAATACTTCGATCTTCCACAAACGTTCTATTTTTTCATCCAATGATTCATCGCATGCCAACAAACATGTCGATATTTGCGCGCTGGGAGGTCTTTGATATCGACCTGACGCAACCCAACCCAAGAACATTTCTGTAGAACGGGCCAATTGTCACCGAGCTTAATTTGCTCGACTAAGAGCAGACTGAAGAAACTTTCCGTTCTTCATCTTCATCTGCCAAATCAGTGTTAGTTGGAATATTCCAAGATGAGATGTTTATTTCTACCTCTGGTCGATAAGCTATGTGAGATGTCACGCAAAAAGTCAAAGACAACTCAAATCCTGTTGATCGTGATTTTATGGTGGTTGAAGTTTTGCACTTAATGTTGGTTGGTGTGTTTCCAATGCTGTAAATGCCAATGTTGTGTTCACCTCTGGGTGATTGCAGTTTTTGAGAAAAGTTATCTGTTATAAAGTTGACTTGGGGGAAAGAATACAATAATGCTCTCCCGGGTTTGCACAGCAGCATCTTTTGAAGTTGATGGCAGATTTGACAAAGATGGCACCATTAACATGGCATTTGATAAAGTTTCTGTGAAGACCGCTGTTGTGTTACGATGCAGTAGGCTATGATACTGACCAGCACAAACTTTACATCTACGTGATGATGGGCAACGTGAAAGATAATTGCTAGTTAGAACAAGCAAACGCATAGCCATTTTGTTGTTTTTTATGGTTACAACTTTTTACAAAGTTGTTGCTTTCAGTGAAATGTATCTGATGGCCATCAAGCGTCAAGAATTAAATTTCCCTTCTTTGATTTCTTCAGTGGCGACCTTGACAGGACGCGTACGGCCTCAATATATTTAAAGGCATTTAGAAATAATCTTGAACAAATAAAAAAATGTGCCCGAAATTCGACAGGCTACACTCAATGGCTGTCATACTACGAAACATTCTCCGCACTTGTACATTGCAACGAAGCACTTGATGACGTTACTCGTTTTCACTACTTGCGCTCTTCGTTACGAGATGGCGCCCTTGGGCGTATATAGTCATTAGAGGTCATTGCGGAAAACTACAAAGTTGATCTAAAGCTGCATGTAGCCCGATACCAGCGACGAAATACCAATGTATAGGAACACATCACACAACTTTTTAACATACCTTCAATTGCAGAAAAATTTGGTCCAAGAGCCGCATTATAAAAGTGAAACAATGAGCCTCCAACTGATCGACTTCCCACACTCGATGAACTTTTCAAATTTCTTGAAAAACGCTGCAATCATTTGGAAGAACTGTTGTCAGTTTAGTGGTCAAAATCGCTCTGGCAATCAAAGCAAACTTTCAGTAAAGCCAAACCACAAACTCGCTCCACACAGCGGCGCGCACCTTTTATTGCTGCAGAAAATATAAAGGTACTAACAAAAGAGCGTTTTGATGCTATCCATCAACGGAATTTATGCAACAACTGTCTTGTAATTCCGAAAAATGCAGAACCTGCAAACATAATAATCACACTCTTCTGCACAATAACATATTTAACATAAGTATACCCTAATAGAGTCCATGGTAACACAGCAACAACGAATAAGCTCAACGCTAGCACTGCACTAACAACTGTAAACAACTAAGACTTTTCAACAGGAAATCATCATCAACCGCTCTTACCTCTATAGCGCATAATTCCACGTTTACGGTTCTTGTCGCTACTATGCTAATTAGTATTGTCAAAAAATGGGGAGTTAAATGCTTTGCAGAGCACCACTAGAATCTGGATCTCAGTTAAATTTCGTCTCAAAGCTTGTCGCTGTCCAGCTGGGTATAAAACGTGAACTAGCTGACGTTGATATTTGTGGCATTGGTGAAACTAACGCCACAGCGCGTAATTCCATTACAACAATAATAAGATCCAACACGTCTGAGTATTCAACTGAGCTTCCATTTTTGATATTGCCACGTACTGGTAAGCATCACCCGGAATTTCATTTTGACATAGCCCGATGGTATCTCCCAGCAGACTTACACTTACTTGATTCTAAATTTTATAATTCCCAAAAAATAGAAGTGATATTTGGCACTGAAATTTTTATTTATTTATTAATCAACGAGCTACTTCGGTTAGCTGACGATTTATCGTTTCTTCAAAACAAGAACTTCGGGTGGATAATTACTGGTAGAACTCTTCGGGGCTTTAAGTACAACATATTTATTTTTATTTTTATATATGTGGCACTTATAAGCACCGAAGGGCTTTTTGGCCCAGTTTCTCTTCCATTACTGTTGTGGTTGTTTAAATTTTTGGACAGTATTAGAAGAGACCTACTTATTTTAGCCGGTTCCGAACGGCAGAACCCTTGTGACATCATCTTTTTCTAAACTTTGTCACAGAGTTCTTTAAGAATCTTTTTTATGGCAAGTTGTTACTGTCGGAAGAATTGCCAATTGCTTGCCGACAGGTGGGTACCGTTCGAAAGAAAAATCTTTTCGATATTATATTTGTTATGCATCAACCAGGGATTGAACCACGACCTACAGATCAGAAGGCCAACACACTAACTACTGAACTACGACACCCACCAGGTAATCCTATGAAGGGAAAATCCGCTCAACCAGCTTGGAGTTGACCAGTTAAACACTGTTACGTACGGCACATGTGCGCCATATTTTCCTACACGTTGCCTCAAGACACTAGCCGAATATATTATCAAAAATATATTAGGTATATATATATTTGATAATATCCGGTGACGGATATTATCAAAAATACCCGTCACCGTCTATAGCGTTATTTTTAGAAACGTACGTAGATAATATAATGACAAGCGCCAACCCTCTAGAGTAAGCCGCAACTCTCTTGACAGATCTTCAACAAATGCTTAACACAGCTTGATTCGGCTTGCTCTGCTGCTGCTCTAATGCTCTTGAGCTGTTAAAGCTAATTCCACAATACATAAGGAACCATTCTTAAGAATCGGTGGCTATGATGTTGTGAAAATGTTAGGTCTGATTTGAAGATCCACACGGTCGATTGGTGTTTTGTTTCGGGCTCATACGCATATATCCATGATTCGTCCCTTCTTACAATCTTAAAAACGTCTTTCAAAGGAACGCGATGGAATCTTTTCATCATTTTTTTCACCAATCTACACGAGCCTTTTTTTGAGCGATTTTTGTATTATGCGGGATCCAATGACAACAAATATTTCTGACAGCTAAGTGTTCATACATTATCGAATGCAAGGCGACCTACGTAACAATTCATTTCGAGCATCCCACGCTTTTTAAAATAATATCGATTTGATTCTGTTAATTATTTTACATATATATTAAAAATCATTTTCCTACTTTTTAGTTCTATCTCTTATTAAAGCGTGTTTTTTAGTTTTTTAAACTATTAATTATTTTATACTTTTTAGTTCTAACTGCTATTATTTGTAAATAGTAAATTTTAAAACTTTGCAACTTGTACTTTCAACTGACGTTGAAATACTATTACCAACCAACCAAAAGTGGAAAGAAATACATTGTATCCCATTAGGAATACATAAGCAAGTTTAAAAATCAGGCATATACTATATGCATACAAATATGTCCGTATGCGTACCTGTTTATTTGACTTGGTGAGGAGTAAATTCTCCGACACTATGGGTGTTCGGCTCGATTGATGTACCTTATATATATATATATATATATATATATATATATATATATATAAATATATATATATATATATATATATATATATATGTGTGTGTGTGTGTATATATACATTCTGTCAAATAAGTACCCGGAAATCGGAAATTCTCATTTTTAATTTTCCCTCTGAGAATATTTCAAAAAAAATTTTTTCCCAGGTTGGCACAACTGTCAGCCACTATTCTGTGAATTTTTATTGCTATGTGTCATTTAGTTTGGTTACGGCGTCATTAGGAACAAGTCAACCTTTTGTGTGCGATGCGATTTTTACTATGGATAAAAACATCGAACAAAGAGTTTGTGTGAATTTTTGTGTTTCAAACGAAATTTCTTGTGCCAAAACGTTGGAAATGTTGAAAAAAAAAAAACATTTGGTGATTAAACCATGTCGAAAACTGAAGTTTACGATTGGTATAAATCGTTGAAAGAGGGGCGAGAAGAAATCGCAATTTGCCCAACGATTGGACAAATTGCCAGAAGCGCTGAGAACTCTCAGCGTGTAATCAGCACTGGAATTGGGATGTACGATTATTTAAAAACGAATTCTTGAAGTATTTCGGTGAAAGCCAGATGCGCAAAATTCAGCGCCTGCTGAAGATGGTTTTAGGCAATCAACGTTTTAGCCAGCTGTATAATGCAATGCGTTGAGTTGCAGGTAATTCTTTTTCGGACGAAACACTTCGCGCTATATGGATTCAACGTTTGCCAAAATTAGTAAGAGCTTCTATAATCGCTCGCGATGGTCCTATCGATGTTGAAATTGCAGTTGCTGATGTCGTTATGGAGACGTTATAGCGGCGTCAGATTTGTTCGGCAGCGGATCCGTTATTGCGAAACGCTTTAATAGCAGAACCGGCGTCAACTATAGCACAGTTGACAGACACAATCAATCAATTACAAAAAAGGTTTAATGACTTAAGCACTCGTGAGCGCAGTCGTGATCATAATTCTTTTCAATCTTCGCGTCGATGCAGCCTCCAACGAAGCTGCCAGTGCTCTAAGACGTTTAACAACCGTGACTGTTGGTATCAACAGACATTTGGCGATGCTGCCACTCGGTGTCGTAGCCCTTGTATTCGCCGACAACGCGACGAAACTTACCGCAGATCCAATATTAGAGACTGAGAATCAACATCCCCCAACGACGCATTGACTAACTATGGCAGAGCTCGCATTAATCGACTATTTGTTATCGACCGATCATCCCATGTCAAATATTTAGTAGATACCGGAGCTGATTTCAGCGTCATTCTCAAAAAAGTTTCATCAACACTTTTACGTCCAACATCTGTCACGCTATACGCGGCCAACGGGTCAGTAATCATCATATACGGCAATCTTCGCCAGCGCATCGACCTTGGTCTACGCCGACACTTCGAATGGAATTTTATGGTTGCTGACGTTAGTACACCAATCATTGGTAGCGATTTATTTCGTCACTTTGATTTAATAATTGATTAAAAGCGAAATAAGTTAATCGATAAAAAGACCAAGCTCGAAGTGCCATGCACCATTTGCACAGGGCTAAATATGCATATTAAAGCCTTCGACGCTAGAGATCCGTTTGCAAAGCTTCTTCAAGAATGCACAGATATTACAGAAATGACAGCCGAGCACAAACCAGTTAGTACTGAAGTTCATCACGTTATCGAGACTATTGGGCATTCTGTAACCGCACACGCACGAAGGCTGGATCATCAAAAACTTACTGCCGCAAAAGCAGAGTTTGAATACTTGATGGGAATTGGACCCTCAAAAAGCAACTGGGCCAGTCCTTTTCATATGGGCAGAAAACCAGATGGAAATTGGCGACCATGTGGAGATTATCGTGCGATGAACAAGATAACTGTTCCCGACCGATACTTAATACCGTTTTTGCACGATTGTACGGCTGTACTTGCAGGCAAATCCATCTTCAGCAAGATTGATCTTCAGAGGGCATTTCATTAGGTGCCCGTCAGGCCCGAAGATGTGAAGAAAACAGCCTTTTGTGCTATTTGAGTTCACGCACATTATGTTCGGCATACGTAACGCAGCGCAGACGTTTCAGCGCCTAATACACGAAGTTCTGCGTGGACTTGACTTTTTATTTCCTTACGTGGATGATAATAGCATCGCTTCTTCGAGCATCCAGGAGCACACTGATCATATCCGACAAGTTTTTGAGCGACTTCGCACAATTGGTTTGACAATTAATCCATCAAAGTGTCAATTTGGCAAAACCCATATTAAGTTATTTGGACCACCATATCACTAAAGATGGCATTCGCCCACTTTCGGAAAAAATAGAAGCAATTAATGAGAGTACCTCACCCAATCATCGCAAAGGATCTAAAAAGTTTTATAGCAACAGTCAATTTCTATCGAAAGTTTCTCCCAGGGCCCGCTAAGCGCCAAGCAATCATGCAGAACTCATTACTGGAAACCAGCGCAACGACAAGAATGTATTAGTGTGGAATGAGGAAGCAGCTCGTGCGTTTGAGGACTGCAAGCGTGATTTAGCTGAAGCCGCAACTCTGGCATGCCCGTTTGTTGGAGTCCAGCTTCAGCTAACTACTGACTCCTCTGACATTTCCGTCGGAGCGGTATTACATCAACTAATTCACAACGAGCCGCAGCCGTTAGGCTATTTTTCACGTCGCCTCACTGACACTGAAAAGCGTTACTCGACTTACGATAGAGAGGTGCTTGTAATTTACCTATCTGTGAAGCATTTTCAATATATAATCGAAGGAAACGGCATAATTTTTACAGATCATAAGCCATTGACTCATGCCTTCAATCAGCGTCATGCCAGAGGTTCCCCGCGAAACATCACGCAGTTGGAATACATAAGCCAGTTCACAACCGACATTCGTCACATACCTGGGATGGCAAATCGAACAGCAGACATGCTCTCACGCCTATGTCCGCTAACATCCATCGATTACCAAGCTATGGCAGCAGCACAACAAAATGATTCCGACATCAGCGCTATGCTTGATGGTAAGAGAAATCATTCCCTTTCATTAAAAATTTTCAGATTACCAGGCACTTTGACTGAACTCTTGTGTGACGTCTCAACGATCCACATAAGGCCTATAGTACCGCACTATCTCCGTTATCAGGTATTATACTCTATTCACGACCTGGCGTATCCTGGTACAAATGCCACGCTAAAAATGGTTTCGCAGCGCTTCGTTTGGTTGAATATGCGAAAAGATTGCAGAAATTTTGCACGCGCTTGTATTCCTTGTGGCAGCAGCAAAATCCTACGGCACAACCGATTACCACTTAAGCGAATAGAAATGCCTGATCAACGTTTTCAAGTTGTACACTACATCACCGTTTTCGTTATTTTTTTTCCAAATGACCAGAAGCCATTCCTTTAGCTGATATTCAAGCTGAAACAGTATACAGAGCCTTTTTGAACTAATGGGTAGGACGTGTATTAGCGCTTGCAGCATGATGACATTATTTGCATGTAGGTAGTTATCATTCGTTGTTTTATAATTATTTTAAATACTTTCAACTTAACGGTTGTTTGTGCCGCCATCAAGTGGCAGATGGAAGTAAAATTTAAAAGAATGTATATCTACAAATTTTGTTGAGGTAATTATCTCCAAAAGTTCAGCTATTCGATTGGAAAATTAATGTTAGTTTCGAAATTTACTGCAAGTCATCTTGCAATACGAGGTCTCTTGCCAACAAATCATAGAACACACAATCATTTTTCTTTGTACAGCTTTAAGTGGTAAAGCCACAATATATCCATATACAAGTATAGTGAAATATAAAAGAAAAGTTACTTGTTCGCGTATAGTTACCTAGATATATATTCATTTCATATATCTAAAGCACCAAAAATTTATGTTCAAAGCGCACAATGTAAGATATTCTTTTGCTTAAAATTATTTTAATTTCATTTTTAACAGGTAATTTTTTTTGTTAGATTCATATCAAACTAAGTAACGACAAGGCCATACTACTAGACATACAATTTTATAAACGGTGTCAATTTCCATAAAGGGTAAATTTCAAATTTAATTTTCTTTCTTTTGTCATATATGTTGATTTTCTTTTTTTTATGTGTTCAATTTAGACTTGGCACCTAATAATTTGTGATAATTATTGCCAAATTTTAAAAAGAGTTTTTTTGTATGCAGCTGTGAGTAGGATTCCTACCATGAAATGCCATAACTATTTATATAGTATGGGGAAAAAGTGAGATGCACACGACATAAATCAGTATGATATCGTCAAACCAAAGACGTACATCTATGCATACAGCAAAACGTGAGCAATTGCCGACTTCTATTGGTTTCCAACGAAGAAGAAGAAGCCAACAATAAACTTCATTATTCTCAAACAAAGATATAGCTGACCTTCTTTATATTATTGAGGACTTCAGTCAAGAAAAAACAGCACATGAGGACAATGTGTTAATAAATAAGTATAAGTTACTAAAATCAGTATTGTTTAATGAAAGTGAAATTATAGTAATTCTAAAGTAGTGTTAGTATTATAGGTAAAATAAGTGCATGTAACAGTGTTTTTTTTTTTGTCAAAAATTACTCATGCATAAATAGCGCAATTTAATTGGAGTTCAAAAAGATCAAAAATGTGGATGTAAAGTTGAGGGGAAAAAGTGCATATTCAGAACATGTTCCAAACCTCTTTTGTCGACATGTTGCTAAAACTGTGAAACATTTTTAATTTCCATTCCACAGCATTTGTTTCTCATACGCATTGAAAGATCTTTCAACGTGGGAGCAGCGCTTCTATTGGGTGAGTGAGAAAAGCATATATGTATTTCATGGGAAACAACTCTCCCATGGACGGAGCGGCGCGTTGTATTGGCACAATGTTTACAGGAACAACTTGCGGTGCAGCTGTTGCCTGGTTACACGTGCATGGTTTCGATGGTTTAGGAGTGGGAGGTTCAGGTTGACGCTGCTTTGTTTTCCTTTTGGTGCGTTTGGCACGTTTTGATACTTTGTCCACTCTTCCGTGGAGCAACGTGTGATGTTTTCCACCACAATGATGGCATCGCACCGTGCTTGTACATCGCTAAACCTCGTGGCTATATGCCAAGCAATTAAGGCAATATCGATGCCGGACAACTGCTTCAAACCTGCCTCCCAATGGCATTGAAAGTGCACGGCAGTCGCGTTCCAACCTCTTCCGTGCAACATTATCACGAAATCCAGGAGGTGGAGGGTTATCCATTTTGCGGTTTCAAAAGTAAATGTAAATAAAACACATATAAAATATTTTTTATCATGATATTTCTTTTTTATTATAAAGTTTGAACGTTGACATTATGTGTGAAATACTACATCATTTAAATGACCACCACGCGAATTGTTGCAAGCATCGATTCTTTTGAGGTCATTTTCGACCACTTTTTGACACATATTGGGCGGTATCTCAGCCATAACGTGACGAATGTTGGTTTTTAGGTGCTCAAGAGTTAAAGGTTTATCTGCATAAACACGGTCTTTCGCGTAGCCCCACAAAACAAAGTCAAGCGGTGTCAAATCGCATGATCTTGGTGGCCACTTGATATCGCCACGACGAGAAATTACGCGGCCAGAAAATTTCTCTTGCAATAAAGCCATATTCGCTCGAGATGTGTGGCATGTGGCACCGTCTTGTTGAAACCACATATTCTCTAAGTCGTATTCTTCAATAGCAGGCAAAAAAAAGTCGGTTATCATATGACCATAACGCTCCGAATTGACGATGACAGTCGTCCCATCGTCGTTTTCGAAGAAGTAAGGTCCAATCACACCTCCGGACCAAAGAGCGCACCAAGCAGTGACTTTTTGTGGATGTAGTGGCCTCTCTTCAATTACTTGAGGATTCTCAGAACCCCAAATACGACAATTTTGATTGTTAACATACCCACCGAGTGAGAAATGTGCTTCGTCGCTGAAGAAAATTTGGTTCGAAAAATCGCCGTCCACCGCCTGTTGTTCAAGCACCCATTCGACGTATCTACGACGTTGTGAATGGTCAGCTGGCTTCAGTTGTTGTGTGAGCTGGATTTTATATGGATGTAAGTGAAGATCCAAATGCAAAATACGCAATAATGTGCCGTAAGACAGTCCTAATTCCTGAGAACGACGAGGAATCGACACATTCGGGTCTTCGGCAACACTTTCACTTACAGCAGCGATATTTTCGGTGGTACGAGCGAAACGATGATGCACAGGCCTTACAATATCTGTAACCGATCAAGTCTCTTCATATTTCTTCACAATTTTGCCAATTGCTTGCGTAGTTGGACGATTATGTAAACCATAATCTCCTCTTAAAGCACGATATGTGGCTGTGGCAGAATCACCATTTTTGTAGTAGGTTTTTACAATTTTAATGCGTTGTGCGATAGTTAAGCGATCCATTTTCGCAAATGTCAGACTTTGAACTGAAAAAGAAAGAAATTGTTTTAACAACTCAGTTTGACAGATGTCGAATTCTAGCCCTATACTTTTGAAACCGCGAAATGGATAACCCTTTATAATTTAAATTTGGCAATAATTGAATACAAGGAGAAGCGTATAAGAATGAACTTAGAAGAATGTGGTTAGAAACGCTTAGGGAAGAGCTACAAGCTTAACAATAGGCCGAGTCAGCAAGTCTCGTGAAGTTCTCACATCAGCCACTCGTACACATGAATCGGGTCCCAAATACGTCTTATGGATTCTACCTAGCCTCCATTCATTGGGTGGGAGTTGTTCGCTGCGTACGACAACAAGGTCACCTACGCATACATCTTTCTCTGGGGATTTCCATTTGCTGCGTTTATGTAGTTCTTTAATGTATTCCTCCTTCCACCGTAAGCAGAAGGATTGGTAAATTACCTTGAGACGTTGTCAACGGTTAATCGTACTAATTGATTGGCCAGAGACGTCAACTTGAGCTGATGACAATAATGGAGATCCAATCAAGAAGTGACCAGGCGTAAGGGGAGCTAAATCTGATGGGTTATCAGATATGGGACTTAAGGGCCTCGAGTTGAGACATGCCTCTATACGATAAAGCAAGGTGCTGAACTCTTCAAAGGTGTATTTTTGAGTTGCGGGGAGTTTCTTTAAATGAGCTTTAAAACTCTTTACACCTGCCTCCCAAAGGCCACCCATGTGAGGTGCCCCAGCAGGGATGAAGCGCCATTCTACCTTCTGATGGCTATGGGAAGATTCAACACTTTCGCGTAAATGGCGTAGGAATTTCTCATTTTCAGCTCGTAGAGCACGAGAAGCACCAACAAACGATGTTCCATTGACAGAAAATATTAATGCTGGGCATCCACGACGGGAAAAGAAACGAGAGAATGCGGCAAGAAAGGTAGGCATTGTCAAATCGCTCGTTACCTCCAAATGTATTGCCTTCGTGACAAAACATACAAACAGGCAAACATAGCCTTTGGTTATGCGGCATGCACGGCCGATATATGTTTTAATGTCGAATGGACCAGCAAAATCGACACCCGTTGTAAAAAAGGGTCTCGAGAGGGATGTGCGTTCGGGTGGCAGAGCAGCCATTATCTGGGTGTAGTGCTTTTGTTTTTCAAGCACACATATTTTACACTTATGCACGGTTGTCTTTAATAAGTTTTTTAGCTTGGGAATCCAGAACTCCATACGAATTAAGCGTAGGAGCAACTGATTAGCGCTGTGCATTGAGACTAAATGAACAAACTCAAGTAGCAACTGGGTTAATCGTCCACCATACGGGAGCAATATAGGAAATCTCTCACGATAAGAAAGAGCTGGGGAGTGAGCTAAGCAACCGTTTATGCGCATTATTCCACGAGAGTCTATAAACGGTTTGAGCGCGAGTATGTCGCTCTTGCGTGGAATCGGAATCTTCTTTGATAAGTTAGCATATTCTTGGGGATAATGTCGCATTTGACATAATATTATTAATTTATTTCGTGTGAAAACGATCTCTTCAGTCGAGATTCTGAGAGATGCAAAGCAATAATCAGCTCGCTTCGCTGTTTGAGTGTTATGGAAGAATCGAAAGATGTAAGAAATGACACGTAATGCGCGAGAGAGAGAAGAAAAACGGTCCAAAATATCATTGGATTCTTCCGATCTTACGAAGTGAGATTTTATAACCTTCATTTCAGGCGTATTAATCAGCTCATCATTCAAAGTTGTGTTGGGCCAATCAGGGCGTGACATTTTGAGCCAAGATGGCCCTTGCCACCATAATTCATTATTGGCAAGTTCTTTGGCAGTAGTACCACGAGTGGCCAGATCGGCGGGATTTTCGATAGAACAAACGTGAGACCAATTTGAGTTTCCAATCTTCTCAACGATAGATGAAACTCGATTCGCCACAAATGTCGTCCAGTGACACGGCGGCTTCTTAAGCCAAGAGAGCACGATGGTCGAATCAGTCCAGCAAAATAGAGTATATTTCGGGATTCGGAGTTGTGGAATTAAAACGTCTAGCATATTTGCTAGCAGATCTGCTCCACATAATTCCAAACGTGGTAGTGATAGGGTTTTAACTGGGGCAACACGGGTTTTTGCCGCTAACAAATGGGTACGAACTTCACCAGTCGAATTCTCTATACGTATATATACTGCTGCAGCATAAGCTTTTTCCGAAGCATCGCAGAAGCCATGAAATTGAAGATTTGAGTCGGGAGAGAAATCCACAAAACGGGGAATGCGTATGGATGCCAGATTCGGGTAATCCGACAAAAATGTCTGCCATTTGTGCAGCGTTAGTAGCTTAATAGATTCGTCCCAATCAGTTTTATCTAGCCACAACTGTTGCATTAACATTTTTGCAACAATAATTTTGGGTGCCAACCATCCAGCTGGATCGAATAGTTTGGCAATCATCGATAGAACCTCAAGTTTAGTGAATGAGGCCTTTGTTGAGAGGGGGCCCGGAGAAAAGAAGAAGCAGCCGGAACCTGCATTCCATCTAAGCCCAAGGGTTTTTGCTGTACTAGCATCAGAAATATTCAGGAATTCAGAGTCTAAAAGATGCTCTGATGGGAGGTGACGATGATTGACGAATCACGCTTTGATGATTTGATGTCCATTTTCTTAACGAGAATCCTGCTGTGTCTAGTACCGAAGCCAACTGATTACGTGCGGCAATAGCTTCGTCCAGTGTATGGGCTCCAGCGAGTACATCATCCACGTACATAGAATGTTTTAAAATGTCGGAAGCAATCGGGTTAGCTACTTCATTCTCTTCTGCTAGTTGCAAAAGAGTTCGGATGGCCAAGTGAGGCGCACAATTCACACCGAATGTTACTGTTTGCAACTCAAAGGTTTGTAGCTCTTCATTCGGCGATTTTCGGAAACAGATTCGTTGATATGGGGTGTGCTTTGGATGTACGAAAATTTGCCGATACATTTTCCATTTCAGAATTAAGACCATTAGATCGGATTGCAAAATAGGCCCAGTACATAGCACGTCGTTGAGACTATTGCTACTGCATGTACGACTAGAGGCATTAAAAACTACACGAAGTTTCGTAGTAGTGCTATCCGGTTTCACCAGGGAATGGTGAGGGAGGTACTATGAAAAGCTGGGCTCTAAATAAACATTGTTAGCTTCATATGATCTAATTCGAGGTATTCTAAGAGCACATGATCGTAATTATTCTTAAATTGGGGGTTCTTAAGCAATCGTGCTTAATTACGAAAGAACTGAGCTCTCGCCGAATCGCGAGATTCTCCTAATGGCAATTCTTCGGGAAATTGTCTCTTGAAAGGCAGAGATACGACATAACGGCCATCTTTATTTCGGAAAGTAGTTTTTTGTAATTTTCCTCACAATACAAATCATCAGCTGATCTACGAGTTGTTTTCGGGAGCTCCTCGATTTCCCAAAATCGGGAAATTTCTTTATCGAGGATTATTTCATTATAAAACGATAAAACCGTTTTATGTCCTTGTGATGGTGTACAACGGCCCGTGAATATCCAGCCAAATACTGTGTTTTGGGCAATCAGTGTTCCCAGGATTCCTCTGCGAATGCCGCCTAGTAATATTGATGGATAAATGTCACCACCTAGCACCAGGTCCACTGGAGAACTCATGGACAGGTTCTCATCCGCTAACCGTAAACCATTGAGTTCCGTACGTAATTCAGCAGACGTAGGGCAAGAAGGCAGCTTTCTAGTAAGCTTCTTTAGTACGAAAGCATCCACCTTCACTGTAAAGCTAGGGTCAATTGGGGATCCAATCACAAAAGAACACATCTTTGAGGAATGAGCAGTAACTACCTCATTTAGGCCAGTTACCTCCGTCCGGACGTTGCAAACAGGGAGGCGCAACCTATTCCGCAGACGTTCAGACATAAAGGTCACTTCCGATCCTGAGTCTATTAATGCACGAGCTGTAAAGGTAGTGTTGTGGTATCGGAGATGTACAAGTGCTGTTCCAAGTAGCACTGTAGAGTTTCTAGTTGGAAGGCTTGCAGTGTCGGAAGCCGTATCGTGTGTTTTGTTTGGTTTAACGGATTGCAGTTGAGACGTAAATGACTGGCGCGGTCGTTCCATTGGCGCCGCAGAAGAAGTTGTTGGTGGAGATTCATTGCGAGGCGACTGAGATGTATTTTCTCGGCGGTGCAATAATGAATTATGCCTTTTTTTACACAACGAACATGTGAATAGGCTTTTACAGTGATGATAGTCATGGGAAATGGCGAAGCAGATGGTGCACAATTTATGCTTTTTGACTACATTGTAGCGATCATCTACTGATAACTTTAAAAATTATGAACAATGGCGAAGAGAGTGTGCCTTTTGGCACAATGGGCAAACACGATTGATAACGTTAGTTTGATATGTGTTCACTCTTCGTGAGTCCATTGGAGGAGTGTTGGGTCGCTTGGGAGGGTCAAATCGACTGGGTTGTCGAGTAGGTGGATGGCTGAATGGCCGAGAACCACCTCGGATATCTGAGACTGATTCGTGAGTTTGATACCGCTCAGATAGGAAAGCGTCAAAGTCACTCCACTTAGGAACCTCACGCTTATTCTTCAATGACTGCTCCCAGAGACACAATGTAATATCCGGGAGTTTAGTCGAACACAAATACACAAATATCGCGTCGAACTGATATGTGTCAACATCCAAGCGCTTTAAATTAGTAATGCAGTCATTTATGGTGCGCTGTAAGCGCTTCAGATTGGGACCGGTTTCGTTATTCACCGACGTCAAGCGTCTTCAACTGTATATTAATGAGCAGTCTCTTATTCTCGTATCCCTCTTCGAGGTTGTACCAAGCAAGCGCGAAACCATCATTAGTCAGAGGAGTCGACTTAATGATGCTGTGCGCTTCTCCACGGGTTTTTTGGAGTAAATGATACAGTTTCTCAACGGGTGATAACCGGGGGTTATTTCGGTACAAAGCAGTAAACATATCCCTGAAGCTCGGCCACGATACGTAATCTCCGTAAAAACATTCGGTGTCACATGGTGGCAATTGAATAGTGGGGACAGGATATTCATTATGTACCCTTTCCACGGGTGAACTTCGATTTGTGGGAGAGGCCACCACAACTGTTAGATCATGTATATGGGTATTGATGTTGGAAAGCCATCGGAGGTAGGAGGTGTAAACCTCTCTATACGCTTTATTTATTTGACCAATATCAATGCCTTTATCCGCCTCACCAGAGATAATGGAATTATAATGTTTTCTGAGTTCACTACAAAGGGTTTCGAATTAATTTTTTTGTACTTCCAAGGCAAAAGTACTATGGGTGTCGGTACTAATTGTCTGGAAGTATGAATCGAAATCACCGCGACTTTAAAGCGATTAAGAGCTGACATGTTAAAGGTACACGCAGAAGCAACTAGCAATAAATGTAAATCAAGTAAATCGGGTTGCCAGGAAGTGTCTTGGATTTAATCTTTCGAAGTAGCAGATTACTCGAAGGGAAACAACAAGCCGAATGCTTGCGGTAGATGCAAATATATAGCAGTATTAGCGGATAAATATTCGATTCGAATTTGTATATAGTTTCTTGGGGTATCTGTGTGAGCGTATTTAAGGCACAGTAATCCAAGCTCAATGTATACTGATTCGTATTTTAAGAACTCGTTGAATGGGGTATTGATTGAGATCGATTGAAATTAAATTGCCCAAATGGTTTGAAATATGGCTATACACAGTATATACAGTATGTATATATATATATGTATGTGCAGCGGTTTTCTGATAATTCGGTATCAAATTCGTAAACGTAAAAAAAAAAACTTCAATAACAGAGAATTATCGAAAATTATTGGGTAGAATATTCACTTCGATTGTTGAAATTCAATAAAAATATCGTGTGTATTTATTCGAGTATTAAACCCTCAATGCTTTCGAGCCGCAATTTTTCTCACGGGGAGTTGATCTAATAGAAAAGGCAGTACAATACGTTTGTTGTTGCCTACTTATATTGTATATTAATAATAGCAGATCAAATCAGTGCTATTGTTATGTACTTAAATCAAATAGATTTAACTATGGGTTGTTGTTGTATACGTGTGAAAACCAATTTAATGTATGTATCATAAAGTGAGATTAATTTTAATGAGTTAGAGTGTGGTTGTTGTTGCTCAACAATTATACGTGTCTACTTATTAACGACAAGTAATATAGGCCGAGTAATCTTGTTGTTGCCTCTATATGCAAACAACAGCCGATAGAGGAAATGTAAATGCGAGGGAATGACCTTGCTTTGGATTTTTGTTTTGTTTTGTTATAGCCTAGACAGACGGCAGCCTAATTCCGGATTACCGAGTTAATTCGAATTAACTCGGGCATTAACTGTAGCTAATCCGCATAAACTCTATGAGTTAATTCTCAAAATAAAAGAGGATTAGGTCAATTTGCGCTGGCAACACCGCTAAAAATTTTATATTGTGAATTTTTCTCGATCCATTTTACAAAAAATTAGGTGTGTTCGCTAACAAAAAACTTTCAACAATTGTTAACAGTTTTCAACATGAAAAGCGTTGGCGAACAAATAAATCCAGCTGTCAATTAAGAACTGCGAATGTCAATTTACAAGTTTCTAATAGTTTTCAGTTCACGTACTTCTTGTAGATTTTCTCATATCGAGAGTGACAGATGACAGAAATTGATAGTGATAGTAATGTAAGTGAGAAGACCTAATAAAACAGCAATCAGCCGTTTAGTTAATCCGCAATACTGCCGTCTGTCAGGTTATTATTTTATTCCGATTAAGTGCGCCGGTAATCCGGAATTAGGCTGCCGTCTGTCTAGGCTATTATCGTTGATTAGGAATAGCAGGCAAATTGAAATTGCATATATTTCAATACACGTGTTGTTTTGTTTGTTTTGTTCTTGAAGGAACAAATGTAGAATGAGAAGAAATATGTATTGGGAGATGATCGTGTAATACGAAAGTATTTTTTTTTTGTATTCAAATATTTTGTGATTTAGGCAAAGAAAGCAACAACTTGTGTATATTTGAGCCGATTGTATTTTAAAGGGAATGCACGATGACGTCAACGAGACGATTGTCGCATAGAATATTATAAGATAGATTTATTGGGAGCACAGATTTGTTAAGTAGGAGAATACGAAACATAAGTGGCTTGTCTAACAACGGAGTTATGGTTAGTTGTTGGATTCGCCAACCTTTAGCAATTGTTATTTTCAATTAGCTTCTTTATTTATTTATATACATACACACTACAATATATGCACTGGGATGTGTGTTTGTTTGTGTTTTATTTATTTATTCTTTTAAATGGGTACCTAATAATTTTGGAGGTAGTATTTACATACAAGCGGAATGTATATATGTAAATACAAATATGTTTGGGAGGAATTTTTCCTTGTGTGTTACACGCATATAAGAATGTAGTTATGTATATAAATAATTATGGGATTTCAGAATGTCTTAGAAATAGGAATGAAATTCCCAAATGAAGCAACTATGACGTCAGCGAAAGAATTATAGCCAGAGAAATCATAAAAAAAAGGCTGTATATAATTCCAACAAATGCACTTATGTATTTATATAGAAAAGTGTGTGTATGTATTTGAATAATATTTTTTGCGGCATATATGTAGGCAAATATAGAATAATAAACACAATACCATATGTTTAAATTATTACGGTTTGTTTTTTTTTTATATATTTTATTTTATTTAAAAACACACATGTACATATGTATGGATATCAATATGACATACCTTGGGTGGCAAGATTTTCTTACCGACGTTGCGAGCCGATCCGGCTCGAAGGACCAAAAATGAACGTGTGAGAGAGTTTTGTTGCCGGTGGGCCTTACCCGTCGGTTCCTGTTCCAGAGGTATGTTCCTGATGTTGATGCTGCTACTCCTGTGGGTTGCACTTGGCGCACAAATATAACACTTATGTTTTCCTTGCTTCTTTGCTCAATGTTTGTACAAATTTTATTATGTAAATTTTAAATTTAACTTATATATACACTTTTCTTGAAAATATGAACAATATAATATTTTAAGTAGCACTGCACTGATGGTTTCACTAAGAGGGTAATTTTCAGATTGATCAACTAGAAAAAAGTTAATAATGTTTAACCCCAAAACAAAAAAGAGGTAAATAGAGAAACAGAATAACAATACTGAGCGGAATGGGAAGAGTTGGCAAGATCGATGATGCCAGATCGTTGCTCAACCCATTCCCTCAATTTAGAACACAGTGCAGTACATAGATCTATTTTGGCGTAGACAATAGTGTTGGGGGCTTATGGGATTTTGGGTAATTTTATGAAAGATGGAAATGTACCAAATCATGGCTGGGTGGGCAATGGCAATGCAGGTCCATCTAGACAATGCCTCATAGTATAACTTTTAAGTAATTTCGTGTTGAATTTTGCATTTCCCACTTTCTTTTTCATCCTCTTTCATTATTTCTCTTTTTGTTAGTTTCTACCATTTTCTTTCATTTGCACGTACATTTTTTTTTTGTATTACTCTGTGGTGAAAATTAAATTTAAGAAAGATAAAAGTGCAAGAACTACCCCTATTGCCGACGAGCTAGCCCGATATTTAATACGTGCACCCGCATCTTATCTTTCTTGGGAGAAAATAATACATGCAAACCCCAAAAAAAAAGGATCATCATATGTTATATGCTACAGAAATAATATGAAAAATGGCGCCCAACGTGGGGCCCAACCTTGGTTGTTTGGAACATACAGTCAAACATTCGTCAAGTTACATGCCATTTGATAACTTCGCGTATTAATTCTTTTGATTTTTGTAATAATTAATTTAAAAGTTCCATCACTTAGGTTTGCCCATCATTTGACTCTGTTTATAGGCTTCCTTTGTATACTTTAAAATATATTATTTATGTGTCGTATCGTGCTTGGTTGGAATTTGTGCAGCTTTTTAACTAACAATAGCTCATAACCCACATGTAGATACGATATATTTCTTACTTCTATCAGTGAATGATCAATATTAGATTTTCCTGCTTGGAATGCAGACATTTGGACAATAGAGCTGAAATCTGATCGCGCTTAGAAGGCTGATCTTGATCTTTACTCTCTTACGTTTTGTGTAGTTGGAAATTTGTGGACTAGAGAAAAGGTACTCAGCTGTTTACATACCGACACATTACACTCTTCATTCTTTCGGTTTACGTTTGGATGTCAACATTGAAATTGCTTAGTTAATAAGTTTCCACAACAAATTATCAATGGGTAGAGAAGTCGTTATACACATATGTTATATTTCTACATTTTTGCATTTATTTTTTTTAACCCTTGTCTTTTTTTGGCTTATTTGTTGTTTTCTTCTGGATTTGGGTTAATTTGAAAATTGTTGATTTCATAGATTTTGATAGAGGTTTTGATAGGTTATACAATAATATAATTTTTCTTTATTTTTCTCGTGGTTACAATTTTCTATCGATTTTGTATTATTTTTGTGGAACTTTCAGTTGAAAGTTTCGTGGAATATTTGAACATATCTTTTTGGGCTTCTGAATTTATTTGCTATTAATTAGATATGTCTGTCAGACGCAGTACTGAGGATTTGAGTGGTAGTAGGTCCACAAATTCAAATTGCAACATATGTGGTAATCCTATTACGGTTACGGGTCACTTGGTCAAAACTATTTGCAACCACACGTTCCATAAGTC
This sequence comes from Megamerina dolium, assembly GCA_963854835.1. NCBI lineage: Eukaryota > Metazoa > Arthropoda > Insecta > Diptera > Megamerinidae > Megamerina > Megamerina dolium. Next base: position 17,627,306 of record OY978530.1, on the reverse strand, counting down.
ATGTATCACAAAATATTTGCAGACGACGGATACGTGCTCGGTATGCAATACAGTATGTGTGCCGGTGAACAGACCTCATACTTCCATGGTCAAAAACATCACACCTTCTAAGGCAGCTGGTCCCAGTCATAATACCAGGTCTCAAGCGCAGAGACCACTGGATAGTACCGTGTCGGAAAGATCATGTGAACAGGCGATACCACTAGTGGAGTTGTCTCCTCAGCAAAGGGGTCAAGTTAGAGACATGGTTGCAACAGCAGTGGGAGCTCAACAAGCGGAAATGCTTGCGGCTTTAAATCAGCAGCTCACGCAGGTGATTGAATCAACTATTAATGTTGGATTTGGACGTTTGGGCTTGCGACCATTAACAGCTGCAGTTACAACGCCGTCACCTATACAGCCAATGGAAGGTCAATCCATTGAGCAATTATTAGGGTTACCTACAATGACTAAACCAGGTCCAAATAGTAATGTGAATCCGCAAATACAGCTTAGAAATTCACCGATTTCCCAGGCAGTTTCACATGATATTCTCAATCCATCAAAAGTCAGTCAAGTGGTACTGAATTGGAAGATACGCTTCTCTGGTGGTTTAAATGGACTATCAGTTGACAACTTTATTTATCGAGTAGAGGCTCTTACTATCCAAACGTTGGGTGGTAATTTCGAGTTGCTATGTCGCTATGTCAGTACCCTATTCGATTCTAAAGCGGCTGAATGGTTTTGGCGTTACCATAAATCTGTTCGTGAAATCCGTTGGCATGAGTTGTGTAGTGCTATGAGGAAACAGTACAAGGATAATCGAACAGACATGGATTATCGTGAGTTGATACGGGACAGAAAGCAGAAAATGATTGAAAGTTTCGACGCTTTTTACGAAGCTGTTACTGAGCTTACTGATAATCTTGACCAACAAATATCAGAAACGTATCTTGTGGAAATTTTGCGAAGAAACTTATTGCAGGAGATTCAACATGAGATCCTTAATATAAAAGTATCTACCGTCTCTGAATTAAGGGAACTCTGTCGCAGACGTGAGTTTTTCATCAAAGATGTGGCGCAGAAACACAATTATACTAAACATTTGCCAATCAGAAAGCGAGTAGCAGAAGTCGAAAGTGAGTTCTATGATAACTTGGATTCGCAAGTAGACGATACTACCGATAATATTGCAGCCTTATCGTTGCTGTGTTGGAATTGTGGCAAGAGCGGACACCGTTATCAAGACTTTTTAAACGAGCGTAAGGTGTTCTGTTACGGTTGTGGTATTCCAAACAGATATAAACCGACCTGCTTGAATTGTAGCAATCCAAAAAACTCAGCAAAGGGTGCTATGAGAGGGGCACCCAAACAGATCCTTGCGAAAACACAAAGGAAACAATCTACCAACACGGATCAAACCTAAACGGCAGTACGCAGAACCAAGATTTATTTAATAAATGTGTCAAGCAATCATATGTTAGGGGTGATTTGCTAAATGATAGGTCTGAGATAAATATTAATTTAAGTAATGACCGTTTCATACTATTGCATAAGCACATAGATGAGTTTAAGGAAAAATGCAAGCACATTTTTTAATTTTAAAAACTCATCTTCACGGTCATCCAAAAGAATGCAAATATACTGGGATAATGTTAAGAAAAATTAAAAGAGACTCATTGGCAGTATTCTTGATAGGCCTAAAGACATCCGTCCATATGGCGAAGTTCAATTGTTTGGCGAGACTATTCTTGGTCTTCTGGATACTGGTGCCTCAGTTAGTTGTCTTGGTTCTGATGCGGCTCAAAAGTTTCTGAAATCTAACACTCCTTTTAAAAAAATCAGATCGAATGTCAAAACTGCTGATGGAAAGCCCCAAAGGGTTGTTGGGTTAATAGAAATTGATATTACCTTTCGTGATGTGAACAAGAAGATAAATTTATTTATAATTCCGTCATTATCACAGAACTTGTATCTCGGTGTTGATTTTTGGCATGAATTCGACTTACTTCCTCATGTTGTACATTGCGATATAAACGCTATTGATATCGCAAACGATCCTGCGGTACATACCTTGACCAATATGCAACAGAATCGTCTCCAAGATGTCATTAAAATGTTTCCTTCCTTCGCCAGAGAAGGGTTAGGCAGAACAAATTTGATAGTGCATACCATTGATGTGGGTGAGGCCAAGCCAATTAAACAGAGACACTTTCCCGTGTCTCCAGAGGTGGAAAAGCTGATTTATGCGGAGCTTGACAGGATGCTAAGTTTGGGGGTCATTGAAGAAGCAGATAGTGCATGGTCATCTCCTATTGTTTTGGTGCGAAAACCAGGGAAGATACGATTATGTTTAGATAGTAGGAAAGTAAATACTGTCACTGTAAAAGATGCATATCCCTTGCCAAATATTGATGGTATACTCAGTAGACTGCCAAGAGCTGAATATATTACTAGTTTGGACTTAAAAGATGCTTTTTGGCAAATTCCTTTACATTCTGCTTCTAAAGATAAAACGGCTTTTACAGTTCCAAGTCGACCTTTATACCAGTTCAAGGTTATGCCTTTGGGGCTTTGTAATGCACTACAGACAATGTCGCGATTAATGGACAAGGTTGTACCTTTTCATCTTCATTCGGAGGTTTTTGTCTATTTGGATGATCTACTGGTGATCTCCGAAAGTTTTGAAAGGCACATTTAAGTTCTTAGTGTTGTTACTCGACATGTTAGGGAATCAGGCTTGACAATTAATATAGAAAAAAGTAAATTTTGTCTGAACGAAGTCCGCTATCTTGGTCATATGGTTGGTAAGGGTACCATTCGAACAGATCCCGATAAAGTATCCGCGATAACAGAATTTCCGACCCCAGGATCTGTTAAGCAACTCAGACGGTTCCTAGGTATGACAGGGTGGTATAGGAAGTTTATTCATAATTATGCCGCAGTAACGTCCTCTCTGACTGATCTTCTCAGGGGTAACAAAAAGTTTCGATGGAATGAGGAGGCACAGCATGCTTTCGAAGAATTAAAAATCATTTTAAGTAATGCTCCAGTGTTGCATAGTCCAGATTTTGGAAAGCCCATTTATATTCACTGTGACGCCAGTTCTACAGGTATTGGTAGTGTGCTTGTGCAATTAAGCGAAAACGGTGATGAGTATCCCATTGCATTCATGTCGAAAAAGCTCAACGCAGCTCAAAGGAGATATTCAGTTACAGAGCAAGGATGCTTAGCAGCAATTCTCAACGTCAAGAAATTCAGGGCATATGTAGAGGGACACGATTTCACTATAATCACTGACCATGCTTCCCTTAAATGGTTAATCTCACAAACCGACTTAAGCTCTCATTTAGCTCGGTGGGCTCTTAAGCTAAAGGGATACAACTTTAAAATTCAGCATCGTCGAGGTAGTCAAAACATTGTTCCAGATGCGTTATCGAGAGTTAACAATGATGATCTGTCTGCTTTAGACTCTGGGGTTTTCGTTGATTTGAAGTCGACAGCATTTCAATTGGACGAATATAAGGAACTAATAAGGAACATACAAGAAAATAAAACCAAATTCCCCGATATTAGAGTTGTTGACGGACTTGTTTACAGACGGACAGAACACTCAACAGGCGAGCAACTGCATGATGATTTGGTGTTTAAGTTATGGTTGCCAAGAATCTTAGTTCCAGATATTTTAAAGCTCATGATTGCCACTTAGCATCACATGGAGGGATTAACAAAACGTTAGAAAGAATTCGACGATATTATTTTTGGCCAGGCTTGGTAAATGACGTCAAAAATTACATCAATGCGTGCGAAGTTTGTAAAAGTACTAAACACCCTAATTTCGTGTTGAGACCACCTATGGGCAAACATATTGAATCACATAGATTCTTTCAGAGAGTCTATGTTGACTTTTTAGGACCATATCCTCGTTCGCGTTCTGGCCATATTGGTATCTTTATTGGACTCGATCATTTCTCTAAATTCCCATTTTTAAAAGCTGTTAAAAAGTTTTCTGCAACTGTTCTAGTCAGAACAGAATGTTTATTCAGTATGTTTATTCATACAAAAATGATATTTTAAAATGAAATTTAAAAATATATATCTGTGCACATTTCGCCATACAAGTTCGAGCCGCCTTGCTGCGCATGAATTTGTTTTGTGTATGGAAGACAAAATAGATCAGGAAATTGAAGAGTATTTTTCTCTCCCAAGAAACGAGAGCAAAGGCAACAACAAATACGCAGGCGTAAGTAGATGAGTGTGTGTATCAATGCGAGTGAAATCGACGAAAGACGAACAATTTGATGTGTTGATTTTTGGTGGCTGTTGGATGGATATGTGCAGAGACACAAACGCACGTGCCCACGCATATTTCTCTGCTGCTGGTGATAGAGCAGATTGCATTTGATATGAGTTTGCAACCAGAAGCTCCGATTACATGCATATATTTAAAACGAAAATAATGATTGATAATTGTGGCAACACTGATCTGTGCGTGGCAACGCTGTAGCCGAAAATATGTTAAGTTGTGTTTGGATAATCGAAAAGACTATGGGAAATAGCGTTTAATTTGTAAACAATTAATATTTAATCAAATTGTAATAAAACATTAAAACTGTGTTCGTGTCTCATTTATTGGAGTTATTACATTGGCGACGAGTGTAACCACGTGTGGAGAAAAAAAAAACATAAAATCTAACCAATTGGTGAAGTAAAATCACATTAAATTGTGTCTTGTTTATCGATTGCATTAAATTGCGAAGAGATCATTAAATTAGATCATAAAGTTGGAAAGAAACACATTAAATTGTGTGATTGATGTGTTCCTCATATTGGTTCAAACCAGTACATTAAATTGTGGTGTTGAGGAGGAGCGTTAAATAGTGAATTTGACGACAAATTAAATTGTGAAATTGATGGCACATTAAATTGTGGAATTGGAATCGCATTTAATTGTGAATTTGACAGTACATTAAATTGTGCATCCATCGGCAAATGCTTTAATATTGTTTTTTTTTTAAGAAAAACAATGTCCGACATAAAACCATTTCCTTGCGATGTTATAGATAAATCGTTGTTGCGTGTAGAATGGGAAAAGTGGTTCCGATCTTTTAAGCTGTATCTCGCATCAGAGGAAATAATCGATCCAGTTAAAAAGAAAAACAAGTTGCTTCATTTGGGAGGACCACAACTTCAAGAGGTCATTTATAATATTCCTGGTGCTCTGGTTGAAATCAATTTAGAATCTGATACAGATGTATTCAATATATTAGTTACAAAGTTAGACGAATACTTCTCGCCTAAAAGAAATTCAACATTTGAAAGGCATCTTTGTAGAAGCCTGACACCCTCTGACGGAGAATCTCTTAACAAATTTTTAATGCGATTGAGACAACAAGTTTCAAAATGTTCCTTTGGATCGACAAAAACAGAAATAGAAGAAATTTGTATTAAAGACAAGATAATTGATTCATGGGCTCCTATTGATCTGAAAAAGAGGCTACTGGAAAAACAGCAGACTCTAAATGACGTCATTGAAGCTTGCCAAGTTTATGAACAAATCAATAAACAGTCTCAAAGCATGTTTACATGAGTTGACGAGCAGATGGTAAATAAGATTTCGTCAAAAAAACGCTTCCCTAAAAATTCAGATGTCGAGTGTTTCAGGTGTGGTCGAAGTGGTCACATGGGAAACTCCATGATTTGTCCAGCACGTAATGCAAAGTGCAACAAATGCTCCCTTATTGGTCATTTTGCTTTAAAGTGCAAAACAAAAAATTTTAAGAGGAAATTTGCCGAGTATGATGAGAGTGGCGGGAGCCAGCGCAAAACTAGACCTGCAAAAGTTCGCTGTATACACAATGATGAGAGAAATAATTTAGAGGATGGTGAAGCATTCCGCGAATTTGACTGTTTCAAAATCGATGACAACTGCGAATGTGATGAAATAATAGAGTGCCGCGTTGGAGGGCAATCACTTTTAATGGTGATTGATTCTGGCTCCCGATTTAATCTTGTTAGTGAAAATGACTGGAAGATATTAAAAGATAAAAAAGCGGTTACATGGAATATTCGATCAAACTCATCAAACCAATTCAAAGCATATGCGTCAGATCATATCCTTAAGGTAATCTGTGTTTTTGATGCTCCGATCGCTATCAATAATGATTCAGAAACTGTTGCTACATTTTACGTGATTGAAAAGGGAAGCCAGTCGTTATTAGGTCGTGAAACATCGACGAAACTTAAAGTACTTCGAGTTGGTTTAAATGTGAATCGTGTTGACAACGTAAAGCCATTTCCCAAGATGAAAAACATTCAAGTAAAATTATCTATCGATACTTCTGTTAAACCTGTGCAACAACCACTTCGACGTATACCAATTGCTCTTGAAGAAAAAGTAGCAGCTAAACTGGAGGAGGCAATTAGTTTAGACATAATCGAACCTGTTTATGGACCAAGTCCATGGATTTCACCAGTAGTGATTGTTTTCAAGGGCAATGGTGAAATGAGACTGTGCATTGATATGCGACGCGCAAACAAAGCTGTTTTAAGGGAAAATTATCCTCTGGCTACTTTTGACTCTTTCATGACAAAATTAAGAGGAGCAAATTACTTTTCAAGGTTAGATCTTAAAAGCGCATACCACCAACTCGAACTGCATGAGAGCAGCCGGGAAATAACTACTTTTATTACACATAACGGTCTATTTAGGTATAAGAGATTGATGTTTGGCGTAAATTCTGCGCCTGAAATTTTTCAACGCATACTAGAAGGGCTGCTGGCGACCTGTAGCAATTGTCTTAATTATATAGATGATGTGATCATATTTGGCAGCACGGAAGATGAACATGACAAGGCGGTGCAGGAAGTTCTCCACGTGTTGAAGCAGCATAATCTCGTGCTTAATGAAGACAAATGTATTTGGAAAACCCGGAAATTAAAATTTTTAGGACATATTCTTTCTGAAAAGGGCTTCACGGCAGATCCGAAAAAAATCAAGGTAATTACAGATTTTCGAGCCCCGAACACTAAAGAAGAGGTAAGAAGTTTTCTGGGTTTGATTACGTACGTTGGTAAATTTATACCTGATTTGGCAAATGTCACCGAACCATTGAGAATTTTGTTGAAATTAGACACAAAATTTGTATGGGGTCCAGATCAGGCGAACGCTTTTCAACAGCTGAAGATAAAATTGTCTCAAATACCCAATTTATCGTATTTTGACCCAAAGAGAAGAACTCGGGTAGTATCGGACGCCAGTCCGGTCGCTTTGGGCGCAGTCTTAATCCAGTTTGATTCCAATAATGATCCGAAAATAATATCTTTCGCTAGTAAGAGTTTATCCGACGTAGAAAAAAGATACTCCCAAACGGAAAAGGAAAGTTTAGCTCTGGTGTGGTCAGTTGAGAAATTTTACTACTATCTAGCAGGTCTGGAATTTGAATTGGTGACATACCACAAACCACTAGAGGCAATTTTTAAACCGGCTTTGAATAGAACGTTGGCTATTGCGGTTACAATCATTTAAATTTAAAGTAACTTACCGAATCGGAAAGGAGAATATAGCGGATTCTGTGTCTAGGCTTTGCAGAATCTCGGAAACAAGTTCATTTGACGGAAATTGCGAGGATAACATATTTCATATTGTGTCAAAATCTATTCCATTACCTCTTGGAATCACTCTTATAGCTAATAGAAGTGCCGAAGATGAAGAAATCACCAACTTTATAACACATATCCAGCAGGAGTCGTGGGATTCGGATAAATCCACTAACTATTATCCATTCAGGTTTGAGCTCTCGGTGATTGGTAATATTCTCCTACGAGGCACTCGCATTGTGATACCCAAGTCGTTGCGTGAAAGGGTACTTCAGTTGGCACATGAGGGGCACCCAGGTGAGTCAGCTATAAAACGCAGACTAAGAGCCAAAGTGTGGTGGCCATTAATAGATAGAGAAGCGGAAAATTTTGTAAAGAACTGTCGCGACTGTTTGCTTGTATCAAAGATATCAAATCCTCCGCCTATGCAGAGGCATGCGTTTCCGAATGGTCCCTGGCAATGTGTAGCAACGGACTTATTAGGCCCACTGCCAAACAATGAGTACGTTTTGGTACTAATTGACTACTACTCACGATATCAGGAAGTGGTGTTTTTGAAAACTATATCCTTTGAGAAGATCATTAAGGCCATGGAGGAGATATTTTGTAGACTCGGATTGCCGAAGTCTTTGAGGACAGATAATGGACGGCAGTACATAAGTTCTGAATTTGAAAGTTTTTGTAAGACGAACAACATCACACACATCACCAGGCCACCCTCACCATTGGCCGCAGGCCAATGGTGAGGTCGAGAATATGAATAAGTCCCTGGTCAAGCGATTGAAAATTGCCAGCGCCAACAAAAGTAACTATAAGCAGGAGATACAAAAGTTCATTTTAATGTATAATGTAACACCTCACGGCACAACTGGATCACCTCCATCTGAACTAATGTTTAACCGAGTCATACGGGACAAGATACCAAGTATTCAGGATATAACAGAAGACATGATTGACTCTTCAGCTAGAGATTTAGATTGTATAAATAAGCAAAAGGGGAAGGAAAGAAATGACAAGAGACGAAAAGCAAAAGAATCAGAGATAGCTGTGGGAGATAAAGTACTGCTCAAGAATGTTGTATTCCCACATAAACTGACAACAAATTTCGATGTAACTGAGTACGAGGTTTTAGAGAGGAATGGAAACGTAGTGGAAATAGCTGGTAATGGGAAAACATTTAAGAGGAACATTACCCATGTCAAAAAGATACCAGCATCAACAACCTCTGAAAATACCACCCCAGAGGGTATTGTTTCTTTACAGGAATCGCCATCGACGTCAATCAATTCTTTGCACCAGATCATACGGAAGATCCACCAGCAGACGCAGTACATCCAGTAGATCCTGTGATGAAATTAAAGCTGAAAAAAATAGGAGGGATGTGGCAACACTGATCTGTGCCGGGGGATTATTATAAAAGCGTGGCAACGCTGTAGCCGAAAATATGTTAAGTTGTGTTTGGATAACCGAAAAGACTATGGGAAATAGCGTTTAATTTGTAAACAATTAATATTTAATCAAATTGTAATAAAACATTAAAACTGTGTTCGTGTCTCATTTATTGGAGTTATTACAATAATAATATAATAAATATACTAAAGAACAGTATATTAATTTCCTATTACGTTTATATGGCATATGTACTTTATTCATATACGTACATATGTTTATGCACATTGGTCAATTCTATTTGATAGCACTGTACTTATATATCTCCATTGACACATATACATACATAAATACATGCAGCCACTCTCAAGGAAAATCCAATGTGGTCCAATGCGTGTAATCATTCTCAAGAAGAATCCAATGTGACGATATTGTTGTGCATGTTTCACTACGTTCACAAACAAAGCAGTATCAGTACGTCTAATTTGATAAAATAAATTGAATTTCCTTTGGATCTTTTGCCGTATGATCGAACCATTCGTTCGATTGTCCACTTCTATTTCGTTTGATATTTCGGTTCATACACGTTCAACCGAAAATCCACTCC